>OV050030.1:350082424-350686174 GCA_920105625.2 Clusia tigrina
AGTCCCAGTGGCGTAGATGTCCGGCGCGAGTAAATAACTCGCTCAAGTAGCCGCGAGTGAATAACAGGCTCAGGTAGGAGTCAGTATGTCCGGCGCGAGTGAATAAATCGCTCAATATGTACGTTCGGCGTGAGTGATAAATTCGCTCAGGTCGTCAGAAGCGTTAGGTCATTGCTTGCGCCGCGTGTAAATTATGCGTTCACGCCTCCGCTGTTGTTCAATCAATAATAGAGTTGTTCTTGGTTGCGCTGTTGTTCGATCCAAAGAAGTTTTGCTTGCGCCGCTTTCTGATGAAAAAGAGTTCTTGCTTGCGGCGCTGTCTGATGAAAAAGAGCTCTTGCTTGCCCTGTTGTCCGATGAAAACGAGATCTTGCTTGCGCCGCTGTCTGATGTAAAACAGCTCTTCCTTATGCTGCTGTCTGATGAAAAAGAGATCTTGCTTGCGCCGCTGTCTGATGAAAAAGAGCTCTTCCTTATGCCGCTGTCTGATGAAAAAGATATCTTGCTTGCGCCGCTGTCTGATGAAAAAGAGCCTGAGTACCCCAATGCTGCTGCTTATCTAGCACAGTGGCTGCTGGCATAAAATGCGTGGCGTGCTGTCATTGGCAATCTGAATGGCGTCATATGATTTGGTCTTATTCTTCTTCTTCCCGATAGCTGCCATATGTTTCAGCACCACGTGGTTCTCCTCCACGTTTTTTCACTTTGTCTTCTTCTTCCCAATAGCTGCCTCGTGGTCCTCCTCCGCGTGGGTTTTCGCCACGTGTTCTACACCGCGTGGGTTTGTTGGTAGGCAGTGGTGTGATGATTAAAATGACTCACCAGTGTCGGGCAACTGGTGATCTGATTTTGCGAGTGGTGCCGATATGTTATGTGAGAGGATAAATCATTCAGATTTATGCTCCTTACATCTCCTCCCCTCTTCGGGAATGATGGAAAACCCTCGTCCTGCTAGGCTATGGGGTCATGAAAAAGTTTCATTTCTCTCACATGTGCTGTGCAAGGCCTGTTATCTGCTCGCCGTTTAAGCTGTGCGATCACTGGTGATATAAGGCCAGTAACTTGGTACCGGCCTTCGTATCTTGGTGCTAATTTTGGGGCAAACCCGTCTACTGCTTTGGAGAGGTGGTGTGCTTTCACAAGTACACAGTCTCCAATAGCTGGTTTCCAAGCCCTCCTCCGTAGGTTGTAATAATGAGCCTGGTCCTGAGCCGCTCTTTCTAATCGTCGTCGTACAATGCTGAATATTTCTGTAAGCTTCTTCGCTGAATCACAAGACAAGACTATTTTATTCTTCAAAACATCATTCTTATATAATATTTCCAAGTAATATCTACAGTCTCAATTCTGACCTTTCTGGTGTTCCAGTTTCGCACCTGTTAATTGGTTTCAGTTGGTCAAGCCAACTGACCTACTCTACTATAAGGGTGTCGACGGTGCATTCTAAATTCCAATGCCCTTCGTCGACTCGACTGCGGAACTATAACAATCTAAAAGCTTACACAATAATGAATACATAGATTCTGGTTGTTTACAATACTCGCACCCTAAAAATATGTGCCTTCCTAATTAACTTAATTATGTAAAGCTAACCGCAACAAACGTGTATCGTCTGTTAGGAGTTGGTGCTGTGAATCAACTACGCACAGGTAGCTTGATTCTAACTCACAACATCCCTCCCCTCTTTCTAAAAGAAATTAATGCAACTAACTTCTATTGAATCTCTACATTTTTTTTCCGCCCTTTAAACAATCTGTGCATTTTGTTAAACCTATGTACTATATATATATTCTTTGTTTTATTATTTTTGGTGTTTTCTTTTATAGTCTTTTCTTTATTTTATTTTTCTTCTTTTATTTCTATCTATTTATTTTTTTTTAATCCCCTTTTTTATTTTGGTCCTTCATTGACTCTTTTCTCACTGGCGTATATACAAACAAAATTACAACCTATACTAGCGATATTACATTTCAATTATATACATAAAATCTTCCATTATACTGCGACCTCTGCTACCTGCTCGTTCGGTTGACGGCCGTCGTTGTCGAAGTGAAATCCCTCGATGAACTCTGCATACCCCTTCTTTCTGGACCGATACGTACAAAGATGATGCAAGCTTATTCGAATAGATGCGCTTCGACGAAGTCAAAATAAATATTCGCTTAGTAGGTGACTGGATATTTATATCCTTTACCTTTAAAAAAGGTAAATAGGGTATACTAATTTTGTGCTTTTGCGAGGGGTTGCAATTTCAAGAAGGAGGAGTGGTAGGTATGGACATATATATACAGATATGATCAGAATCACTTTCGAAGCAATTTTTATTTTGTCCGTCCGTCTCTCCGTCTTTCCGTCTATGGCCACTTTTTTCTACACCGTTAGAGCTATCTTAATGAACTTTTACAAAAGTGTAGCCTGCACAAAGATACAGAACCAGATTGTTATATGGGCTGCTTTGGACAAAGACCACGCCTACATCCCATATAAGCAACTTTTTTCACCTTTTTTAAAATATTGTAACCTCAGTCCAATTGACGGAATCGTGACATTATTTGGCAGTTATGGAGATGTGGGTCCTACTAAACACTGTGGCGGTATATATAAACTGCCACGCCCACTATTAACAAATATTAATAACTTAAGATCTAGTAGAGATTTACGGACGAAATTTTACGGGAAGGAACATGTGGACATTATAAAGCTATCTGCAACAATTGGGGCTGATCAGAGAAAATACACGCCAACTTTTGATATAAGGAACTATCGGTTCTAAAACTAAAATTAGCCGACCTATGCTCGTATTGATGCCAGCGGAATAAAAATTTGCAGAAATATACATGGGGTCCATAACAGTATGTGTGCAGAATATCATAATACAACAGCCACGCCCACAATTGACCAAAAATCATGACTAGGTTCCTATTATAGATTTATCAACGAAATTTCACAGGAATGTTGCGGGTACTAACATTAAACACCATACACAAAATGGGCGTGTTATGACTACAGCCACGCCCACTCTTCACATATTATTATAATTTACGACCTATACAATAGTTTTGGACAAAATTTTACATTAGTACGTATATGGACCCTAGAAATCCATACACAAGATTCGGGGTCGATCAAAGGAAGGATACGCCTCCCTCCCATATAAAGAAATTTGCGGACCCCTCTTAAAGACAGTTACCCTCTCTGCTTCTAGTGATGATATATGAAAACAAATTGGTAGATGTATACACTGGGTCTGTACTAGCATGCACTCCAAATATGGGCAGATTATTACTACTGACACGCCCACAATTAACCAAAAATCATTACTAGTTTCCTATTAAAGATTTATCAACGAAATTTCACAGGAATGTTGCGGGTACTAACATTTAACACCGCACAAAAAATGGGCGTGTTATTTTTACAGCCACACCCACTATTGGCATATTTGTATAACTTTCGACCTATACAATATTTTTTGACGAAATTTTATATTAGTGGTTATATTGACACTACGAAGCCATACACAAGAAAAGGGGCCGATATAATCATTTCAAGGTACCCTACCAAAAATTACCGTGAATATGCTCCTAATAATGATTTATGAAGAAAACATCCCCATTGTTGAACTTGCATGCGCAAGAAAAGGTAAGGGTATTTCGAAGTCGGTGTAACCCGACTTCAGACTTTTGTACTCGTTTTTAATTGAGGAAAACGTTATTAAGGTAGCCGATAAAGCTTGCCTATGTTGTGCTTGATCTTTTCGTGGTTAAAATTATTCTGCGAATCTTACTGAACGATGGTAGTTGTGGTATTATTGTTGTTGTAGCCGTTTCTCTCTACAATTACGGAGTAACCTCGGCTAAAATTATCTCTTCTTCTTTCTAGACAATAATACAATATATATACTGACATATGTAATAATGGCAGACACGTTGGATTTTCTATGCTGACAACGTAAATGTTAATGTTTTCATGCCATGTTGTCAGCTATGTAATTAATCACAAGTATTATCAGCTTCTGACTTGTTAGATAGAGAGTCTTGTATTCAGCCGGTACCATCTTCACTTCCTCATAAGTCTAAAATTGTCGTCATCTCGCACATGGGAAGTTAGAAGTTCTTTCAGTCTTTCATATGAAAATGAATTCCCACTAATTTCGTTTTCAGTTTCTTCCAACCAAAAATTATCTCGGGACATCATCGTTTCAAATCTCGGATTTATTCCTTTACGGCTTGCTGATTACCGTTCGTCTACGTCTTCTTACTTATTCTTATTCAGTCAGATTTTTGCTCGCTCTTGCATTTCATCTACCGGTCTCCTGGATGTTTGTTAACCTCTTACTCTGTGTTCGACGCTGCCGGAAATCCCCTCCAGGTTCATGTTGCATAATATTGAATGATATGATATATAGATTTAAATAATACTTAAATTTACTGTTTACTTTAGGAAAAATATTAAAAATGAAATAAATGTAATAGCCCGTAAGAATAATTAAAACTCGGCAAGTCCGATATATGTATAAACGTATTGTGTTAGGTATTAACTCAATTGATTGTGTTAGGTATTAACTCAATTGATGCAAATTGACTCAATTTTTCATTGCATCTAATTACTCTATATATTTCAATCTACTTCTAGCCCGTTATGTATACATCCATAAACGAGTGTATTTTCCTACACCTTGTAACTCACTCGAAGATGACTACTCGACGACTACACTCGATACATACATTCCAGGCACTATTAATTGCTTAGAATTAGTTGCTAACGTTATTTCCCAATTAACCTAAACATATTCTTTTATTTCTACATACACATTTTTTCAATTTCCCACACACTAATTTCCTAATCAATAAAAGAAAAAATAATGAAACATTTACCCTATTGCAGTATGTATATATTCGTCATTTACCCTATTGCAGTATGTATATATTCGCAGCTAGTTCGCGTATACTTGACAAGGTGCCTGCTAACGTGTGCGTCATGAAACAGATATCATCGGCGTAGTCCAAATCGCTGAGCTTTTGATTTAATCTCCACTGGAGCCCCTCCTCTGTATCTGCATTAGTACGCCTAAGGACATCATCCAAGACCACTATAAACAAAAGTGGTGATAGAACGCACCCCTGCATAACACCTCTATTTATATTAAAGTTGGCACTATTTTTACCTTTATAACGCACACTAAGGTTCGCGTCTTTATATAGGGCCTTAATGAGCTCGACGATCTTGTCCGGAACTCCGCAATTTTGTAGAGAGCGCCATATTGCGTCTCTGTTAACCGTGTCAAACGCACGTTCGAAGTCCACGAAAAGGAGAAATAGTGGCGAACTCCATTCGACAGATTGCTCCACAATTATGCGTAAAGTATTGATGTGGTCCACGCAAGATCGGTTTGGTTTGAATCCATTTTGTTCACGCCGTAACTGGCTGTTGAGTACACCTGACATTCTATCTAAGATATGAAGAGCTAGGATTTTCAGGATGGAGTTGAGAAGGGTTATGCAGCTCCAATTTTTACATTGGCTCAGATCGCCTTTTTTTGGGATAGTGATTAAGACTCTCTCTTTCCAGTCAGTGGGGATGGTGTTAGACGTCCATATATTATGCATGATAGGGTAGAGTATGTGAGAGATTATATTAGCGCCTTACTTCAAGAGTTCAGAAGGAACTTCGTCAGGTCCAGCAGCTTTGTTGAATTTTAGCTTATGGATTGCTAGGCTGATTTATTCTGTGGTGGGCGGGTCGGCAGGGTTATTTCCGTTGGGGGTTCTTCTTCGCTGTTCAGAAAATAAGGGTGCAGTGTGGTTTTCAGCTTCTCTGCTGTTGTCCACGAAAAATTCTCTCCATTGCGCGAGTTGATCTTCGTCAGAGGTTAGGATGCTACCGACTAGCCTTGATAGGCGGCATGTTAGATTTCGTATTAGTCAATTTTTTAATGGCTGCATATACGCCACGCAAGTTGTTACAGTTTGCTGATCGCTCTGATTCCCCAGCAATTCCCTCCACATATGCCCTTTTATCGGTCCTTACAGCATTTTTCACCTGCCGATGCATAGCATTGTATGCGCTGAGAAAGCTGTTGCGGTCGGATAATGAAGCAGTGTTCTATGGTTCTACGTTCTTCGATATATTGCCAGGTGGTGTTGCTGATCCATGGCTTTCTTTTGCGGAGTTTGAGGCCAACTGTTTCTTCCGCAGCTTGTGAGCAGGCTTTTTGAATTTGCTACCAGGACGATCCATGTTCGTAGAGTGCAATGGTAGTAGACAGTGTGTCCTGGTAAAGTTGGAGCGTTGCAGGGTTTTTGAAGTTTTCCAGATTAAAGGTCATCTTTCGCTTCTGTTGCTTCCTGATGCCTTAGGGGCTTAAGCGGAGTTGGCATACAACTAGGTAATGGTCGCTGAATACGTCCGCACCTCTGCGTGTGCGCACATCAAGGAGGGAGTTGTGAAACCGTCTGCTTATTAAAACATGGTCGATTTGGTTACGAGTTCGGCCGTTGGGAGAATTCCATGTGTATTTATGGATATCTAGCTGAGGGAATTTAGTGCCACCGATGAAGAGATTGTGGTTGGAGCAAAGTTCAATCATTCGCTCTCAATTTCTACCTGATACTAAGGCGTGCCGACCCATGAGTTTTTCGACATTGCTGTTGTCGTTGATTATTTTTGCATTGAAATCGCCCAATGTAATGATGATGTCGCCTTTTGGGACAGAATTGATGGTAGAGTCTAACAAGTTGTAGAACACTTCTTAAGCATCGTCTGTATCTGGTTCCGTAAGGGAGTAGCATTGAATTACGGTGATATTACGAAAAACGCTCTTAAATCTGGCAGTTATAATACGTTCGGAGATCGGCTTGTATTTACTTAATGCGCTTTTTAAGTTCTTTGATATTAGAATGCCGAAACCGTTTGCACGCTTTTGTATGTTGCCACTGTAGATAAAATAGTGGCCTTCGAGGGTGTGAAATTCTCCTTGCCCGAGCTATCTAGTTTCAGATAGCCCGAGAATTTGAATTTTATAACGCTCCATCTCCCTGCAAAGCTGTGCGAGCTTTGAAGTTTCAGAGAGGGAGCGAACGTTCAATGTTCCAATTCGTGTAATTGATTTTAAGCTGATGGTCGTCGTGTGGTTGTTATTATTTCCGAGGCTTTTTTACGTTTCTAGAGTGAGTTTGTTTTACGGTCGGGTCACTGGCCCAACGCAACCTATTTTGATAATAATAACACATAATTGATAACACATTTCCGAGTTATTTTACCTTTCTCTTTTGCGTTTCGTCACTTGTTCCTTACATTTTGCCCTTTCAGACACCATACTTTGCTCAATTCTTCTAACTTTGTGAGAAGTCTGCTATACAACCACGCTATCGCAGCGTATTTCCAACAACAGTCAGTTTTTGTTCAATTATTATTTAATATTTTTCAAAAAATATTTTCCTCTACTGCGCTTTATTCGGCTATAGTGCCTAATGAACGTATTTATATTACGTCAATTTTTACTCGCCCGAGATTAATTAACACAGTTCTGCTGATATTGACTTTGGAAGTTGGAACTGGGCTATTTGATATACACACGTACGTGATAACAGTAGGTTTACGTTGTTCTCCTTGTGTATACACTTGCAAAACACTGTCAACACATGTCTTTAATTGTGTGTCCTCGTATGGAATAATTTCAATAAAAGTTTATGTAGCTTCTTATGCTTGCCCTTAATCGTCACGACTGTTGTAACTAGGCTGCGGATTTCTGCTACTAAATTCGGACCTATCCAAATAGGAGATAATTTGTTTCTCCTAGCCTGATTCTTCATGAGTACTTGGTCACCCACATGAAAGACTACTGGGTTTAGTACCTTGTTGCAAGCTTCCCAGGCTATTCGTTTAGCACAATCTTGGTTTTCTCTAACCAACTCGTGCGCTCGCTGTAGCTGATACTTTTGCACTTTATTTAGGTCATCAGCATAGTTTACTGTCGCACATTAGCTCCAATGAGCTACTCGCCTGTGGATGATATGGTGTTATGTGCAATTTCCTGATTCCACTATCTTACAAGCTTCTGAGAATAATTTCGATACAAAATTTGAACCATTGTCGGTGATCAAAACCTTTGGTATGTTGTACCGTGCCACAATTTCGGCAAAGAATGCCTTGGCTAGAGTACTCGCTTCAGCTTCGGGTATAGCCACGCACGCCATATACTTTGAGAAATCATCTTGGAACGTCAAGATGTATTTATTGCCCGAAACTGTCTCAGGTAAAATACCTACAATATCCATATGAACTTTATCAAATGGTTGTTTCGGTGTGTCAGTCAACACCATTGGCATCTTTGTTAGCCTTGAACTCTTGTTGGCCTGACATTTGGGGTAACTCTTTAAATATTTTTTTATGTCTCTGAGCATACCTTTCCATCCGTATACTCGGCCAAATTCTGTCATGGTGTCCACCTAGAGGTGAATCATGGAAACCCTTTAACACTGCCTAGATATATTTTTCATCCTCCAGCCATTCCACACTACTGGCTGTTCGTTTATTGGCATCGTCACCCGCGTCACTAGCATTTCTTGTTGCATCAATTTTATCCCCTTGAATTCTCCTGACCTTCTCCTTTTCTGACCTTGCTTTGGCCCTCGTTTACACTACTGATACCTTCTGTACCTGCGGTACTCTGCTTAGTGCGTCCGCTTTCAGATACTTTTTCCCAGGTTTGTATATGATTTCAAAATCATACTCAGACAATTTGTGTCTGATCCTGGCTAGCCTAGACGTTTGGTCTTTCAAACTGGCTATGCCTCTAAACGGCTGGTGATCAGTGTATATTTTAAATGGGCGACCTAGCAGATATACAATAAAATTCTTCCTAGCCCACACAATGGCTAGAAATTCTCTCTCTACTGTGGAGTATCTCTTCTCTGCATTGGTAAGCGCCCTGCTCGCGACTGCTATTGGTCGGTCATTACCGACTTCCCCTTGTCACAAGACTGCTCCTAATGCTTCATTGCTACCATCAGTGGTCAACAAAAAAGTTTGCTCAAAGTCGGGGTACGCCAAAATCGGTGGCGAGCGAATAATCTTTTTTAGCCTCTTGAATGCTTGCTGACAGCTCTCTGTCCATTCGAACTTTGCTTCTTTTCGTAGTAACTTATTAACTCAGCAACGCAATTCCGGCTAGTCCTTCTACGAACTTTTTATAATAGTTCACTAGTCCTAGGAACGCTTGCACTTCCTTTCTATTTCTCAGAATCGCTAAATTTCTAACGCATTCCACCTTCTGCGGGTCAAGAATTGCTCCTGACTCTGAGCAACGATGCCCTACATAAGCCACCTCTTTTCGCAAAAATTGACACTTCAAATTGTGTGCTCTCGTAATTTCTGGAGCACCTTGCACAAGCGTTGCGAATGCTGCTGCAAGTTCTTCCCATAAATTATAATATCATCCAGATACACAAAACAATCTAACCCTTGCAAGCCTGTTAGCACATGGTTCATCAGCCGTTGGAAGGCAGCCAGTGCTCCTATTAATCCAAACGGCATTCCATTAAATTCATAATGCCATAAACTGGTCTTTTGCTTATCTTGGGTATCCACCAGAACTTGGTGGTAGCCACGCGAAATCAAGCGTAGAAAAATATCTACTATGCCCCAATTGATCCAGAATTTTTTCTATCCTTGGTATCGGGAACACTTGCTTGATATTGGCGTCGTTCAATTTCCAAAAAACCGACGACCATTCTCCACTTCTTCTGACCCTGAGCAACCCCCTTCTTTGGTACTAAAATTATTAGTGAGTTCCAAGGTGAAATACTCGGTAAAATTATGTTATCCTTTAACATTCCTTCCACTTGCCTGTTTACCTCATCTTTGTGAGCTTGTGGCAATCTGTACTGTTTCTGGTTTATTGGTGGTTGATCCACTCTAGTAGGTATTTCATGCTCTATCTCCGGTATAGTGTGAAATATTTCATGCTCTACCTCATTTATGTCATGAAATGATGTAAATATGGCTTCTATTGATGTATTCTCTTCTGAATTGACACTTGGGTCTAACTTCAGTGATTCTTATAATTTGTCCATCCTTTTTCTTATATCTACTTGCTTAATCTGATTTACCGATCTATAATTCGGTTCCTTAAATTTATCATAACTAGTGAACTTAGGCCTTAAATCTTTATCCATCAGGTAGTAATTTTCTGATGCGTTGAGTATGCAAGCGTACACCTTACCCATGTCAACGTTCGTTATGGTTTCTCCCATATATACGCCCTCCGCTAGCTGCTGCCTGTGCAAAACAACCGTCCTAAGTTTCGTGTTTACATGCATAGTAACTACTCTGGTTGACCTTGCATTTACTACCTCCATACTACAATTTTTAACCCTATTCACAGTTCCCTCCTGCCATGACTTTAATGGAAGAGTGAGGATTATATTCCTGTTGTTATCATAAAATGCTAACTGTTTCTCAAGCGCATCAAGCATGGTGCGGCCACATACATTATCGCGGCTAATTATCCCATCGGCCGGGATACCTTCCCTATCCAATTCCACTACATGCACTCTAAAACTCATGTCCTTAACTTCACTGTGGCCTATTCTAAGCGATCCCAGTGCCCTGATGCAACCTCCAAATGCTCCGTGAAGCGTTCTTCCGTCCGTCTGATTTAATACCCAGCCCTTTTCTTAAAGCACTAGATTTTACGAGGCTGGTGTCCAACCCAGAGTCTACCAAAAGCACTAGCTTTCCACTAGCTGCCTCCTTGCAGGGTATGAAGGCGTCTCCCGTTCTGCTTACAACGAAGCAAAGTCCTTTTGTTCCCAATATGAACGCGTATTTACTTCCTAACAATTCAATTTTTTTCCTCCATGCACCGCAGCTATCCTTTACGATCCTACACTCCCTCAAAATTACCATGAATATCTTAACTGTGCACCCTCGTATCGCGTTCGCGGCGATTGGCTTATACTTACTAATGTTATTTAAACTTAACCTAAGTACTAGAATCATCACAGTTACCCAAATCAAAACGCAATCAAAAATTTTTCTTCGGAGAGATTCTTGCTCATCCGTATCTTGAACCATTATTCTTACGTTACTCGGTACGTGGTATTGGAGGGCCTCTTGCTCGTCCTTCTCCTGGACTGTAGTTCTCACATTACTAGTCACACGTACTTCTGGCCTAATTATTTCTTCCTTTTCTTTGGCTTTCCAGTCTACTGGCCTCGATTGGGCCGCTGGAAGTTTCCCTCGTCTCTTTGCTGAGATTGTCTTTCCCTGCATTTCGCTGCCCTATGTCCTATACGTCCACGTGAGAAGCATTTCAACCCCTATATGGTGTTGCTTATCCTCGCTTCACTTCTAGAATTGCAATTTGCTCGCTGCTGACCACTCCCATTGTTGAAACGATCTCTTCCTTGGTTAATTCCTGCAGTTGAATTAACTCGGGTACTACTGAAGTTACCCCTGCTGTCCCTCAAGGGTGGATCCGGGCGCCTCGTAGCTGGCTGTCTTCTACTCCGATCCCACTTAGTGTCTCCTTGGCACTGTCTACCTGCCTCATGAGCATATGTTTGGCACTCCATACAGTAGGGCGTACTTGTGCGTGTAACGCATTCATCCCTTGTATGGCCTTGCTTACTACAGAATGAACAAATGGGTTTCCTTCGCTGGAATCTCTCGACTAGGAATCCTTGGTCTCTTTGTTGCGGTTCTACTTCTGCAGGATCATTAGTTCAGCAGATTCCACCTGTTGTCGTTCGTTATTGTATTGCTGCTTCAGCGGAAGAAACCGCTTCAACTAGCTCTGCCATACTCCTCTGCGAGAGAGTAAGAGTATAATTAACTAAGTCCCTATTTTCAGGCCTGCCTTGAACAACGAAATAATAGCCCGTTCTACTTGAGCCTTGTATGCTGCAGCATTTCCTGGAAACTGCCTGTTCGCTTCCATCTCAGCAGCGTTCTCCAGAGACTGGAGCCGTCGTCCCCAGGCCCTCAATTCCTCCACAGGTTTCCGAGTTGATTCCTGTATTCCATGTACGAGACAGTCGTACGATTTTTGCTTTAAATATGTCCGATCCAAAAGTGCATATAACTCTGTCAGGGTGCTTACTGAGCTATGCACTAGTAAATCAAACGCATCAGCTGTGGTTCTTTGTCTAATACACTTTATTAAGTTCTCCCCGTCTGCTTCCGGAAGACTCTGTTGCGCTAGCTCACAACCTTCTTTGAAGCGCCGGATCTCAAGTCTCAGATCATACAACTCGACTCCCGAGAACATGGGCATCAACTTCCCGACCGCATGAGCAACTTCCAGAATGCCCATATTACTCCTTTGTGTATTCTTAATTGCTGCTAAAAACTTAGCGTTATTACTCTCTTGGGGGGTTTCTCTTCTCCCGAATCTGAGACCGTTTGCTCGCGCAGGCGAAATACTGTCCACCGTATTGGGGTTTTGCTGCACTGTTACTGGTTCTGGCTCTTTTGGTAGATATACCTGGTTTTTATTGTGTACCGGATATCACGGTGAAAAGGACTCGACACCGATCTCGGATGCGCCAAACAAAAAATTCCGCTTCTCTTTCTTCACTCAATACTAATATTGGCTTCACCACACGACCTATCGCTTCCGGAGTAAAATATTCCGGCCAGCAAACTTCTGGTGGGAAAGCTACTACTGTTTGTGTATATATTTGAGAAGTTGATGCCGATTTTATTCTTGCTGGCTTAGCAGTTATCCCGATTCTCTTAAACTCTAGATTTTCCCTCTCCAAATATGATGCGGTTTCATCGGTCTCTCGGTGTTGCCTAGAAAGTATTCTAGTTTTATTCTCGAGATAATCTGTATTCGCCTTCAACTCTTCTGTATCCTTGTAGACTTGAAAAAATGTATCCTGCTTTCGACTCTGAATAATAGTCGCTAATGCTTGGTCTGCTGCTTCCAAAATTGACAAGCTCTCACTATCGTTCGCTAATCTCCAGAGCACGTGGGCTCCACTTTTGCTCGTTGCCGCTTCCAATTGTTCATACAGTTTTTCTGTAAATAACTACTTCCGTCTGTAAAGACCTTAACTTGTCTACTTGTGCTTCCAGCTTTTCTAGATCGAATCTGAACTTAGTCAACCAGTCCCTTATTAAACCGTTGGCAAAGTACTAATTGTCACCACAACACTAATTAAAAGGTAACATCTCCTCGTTATTCTCGTTAAATGTCTTCAACAAGGCTTCTAGCTTCGCTATGCGCTTACGGTGGTACTCGCTATTCTTTCGTGCCTTATTATACTTTCTACAATTCCTGATTCTCTTTTGGACTGCCTTGCTCTGCCACTTTTGCGCTTCCAGCAATCTTCTAGCTTCTTTTGGTGTTTTCATAGACCGAATTAACTCTTATTTATGAGCCCGTGACTTCAAAAAGCCAAAAAAAAAAACAAAAAATAATAATTATAAATGCTACAACTTAATGTTGTTTTTTTTCTAACATTTTTAAACATTTATATCCTGTTTCCCATTTAGTGTTGACGCTTAAACTAAACTCTGTTACAAATTAATTCGATAAACCCCTTCTATTCTCATTGCTTTCCAATTCTCTTTAATTGCTGCTCCTCCAATTGGCACACCTCTTGCCACAACTTATTTGCCTGCTCCCACGGGATAGGGACTTCCACCGTTTCTTGCTCCTTTAGTACCTCTCTTAGATATGCCAATCGCTTCCGTTCCCGCTTCTGTTCTCCATTAATCTTATTCTTCACTTGAAATCAAAAAGGTTGATTTTCTTAATAAAACGCGTAACAGTATTCCAATAAGTTTCTAGTTTTATTCTTCAGTAATACAAATATTACTCCACATAAAAAGACAACTGCGCTTAATGCTGTGAAGAAAAATAATCTTACTCAAATTACGTAAGTATAAAAATTATACTTAATTAATTGCACAACTACTGATCGTGAATACAGATTGTTTATACCATTACATATTTACATTTATTTTGTTACTGCTTTTCTTAGAATCCGTTTCACTAAATTTTTTAAAACGAGTACAAAATTCTGAAGTCGGGTTAGACCGACTTCGAAATACCCTTTACCTTTTCTTGTGCATGCAAGTTCAACAATGGGGATGTTTTCTTCATAAATCATAATTAGGAGCATATTCACGGTAATTTTTGGTAGGGTACCTTGAAATGATATTTTCGGCCCCATTTCTTGTATAAGGCTTTGTACGGTCCATATACGTACTAATGTAAAATTTCGTCCAAAAATATTGTATAGGTCGTAAGTTAAAATACTATGTGAATAGTAGGCGTGGGTGTAAAAATAACACGCCCATTTTTTGTGTGGTGTTAAATGTTAGCACCCGCAACATTCCTGTGAAATCTTTAATAGGAACCTAGTAATGATTTTTGGTTAATTGTGGGCGTGGCAGTAGTAATAATCTGCCTATATTTGGAATTCATGCTAGTACAGACCCAGGGTATACATCTACCAATTTGTTTTCATATATCATCACTAAAAGCATAGATAGTGTAACTGTCTTTAAGTGGGGTCCCCAAAGTTCATAATATGGGAGGGAGGCGTATCCTTCCTCTGATCGACCCCGAATCTTGTATATGACTTTGAGGGTCCATATACGTACGAATGTAAAATTTCCTGGCCTGGCTGTAGAAATAACACGCCCATTTTTTGTGTGGTGTTTACTGTTAGTACATGCAACATTCCTGTGAAATTTCGTTGAAAAATCTTTAATAGGCACCTAGTAATGATTTTTGGTTAATTGTGGGCGTGGCAGTTGTATTATGATCTCCATATTCTGCACACATACTATTATGGACCCCATGTATATTTCTGCATATTTTTATTCCGCAGACATCAATATGAGCATAGGTAGGCTAATTTTAATTTTAGACCCGAAAGTTCCTTATATCAAAAGTGGGCGTGTCTTTTCTCTGATCAGCCCCAAGTGTTGCACATAGCTTTATAAAGTCCACATGTTCCTTCCCGCAAAATTTCGTCCGTAAATCTCTACCAGATCTTAAGTTATTAATATTTGTTAATAGTGGGCGTGGCAGTTAATATATACCGCCCACTTTTTGCACAGTGTTTAGTAAGACCCACATCTCCATAACTGTCAAATAATGTCACGATTCCGTCAATTGGACCGAAGTTATAGTCATTTTAAAAAAGGTGAAAAAAGTTCCTTATATGGGACGTAGGCGTGGTCTTTGTCCAAATCGGCCCATATAGCAATATGGTTCTGTATCTTTGTCCAGAACAGAACAGACGGACAAAATAAAAATTGCTTAGAAAGTGATTCTGATCATATCTGTATATACTCGTACTCGTATATGTCCATACTTACAACGCCTCCTTCTTGAAGTTGCAGCCCCTCTCAAAAGCACAAAATTTGTATACCCTATTTACCTTTTTTAAAGGTAAAGGGTATAAAAACGCCACATTACTGTTTTAAGTTAAAACCACCAGGACTTTATTCTTAAAATCATAATTCTTATATATTATTTACAAAGAACACTTACTGTCTAAGTATTGACTTTTCTGGTGTTCCAGTTAAGCACCTTGGTCGAGCCAACTGACCTACTGAATGTAAAGGTGTAGACGGTGCACTCTAAACTCCAATGCCCTTCGTCAACTTGACTGCGGAGCTGTGACACCCTAATAGTTTACATAATAATTAATACATAAATACTATTCATTTACAATATTTGCACCCTAAAAATATGTGCTCTCTGAATGAACTTAATTGTATAGAGTTAACTACGCCAAATGTGTAGTGTCTATTAGGAGTTGATGCTGTGAGTCAACTACACACAGGTAGCTTGATTCTAACTCACAAGAGGAGTGAAGATCCGTCGCAGCCGTTGATAAGTTACCAGCTTGCAACAGTCACATATGGCACGGAAGCATTTCTTGGGCATTCAAATATTGCGGATACTACCATAGCAACAAGCTCAACTATTTCCGTTAGCATCCAGATCCGCTGGATTTAAGCTAAGAAAGTGGTGTGCCAACCAACCTCAATTGTTGAAAAATATTCCAGCCAGCGAGAAGGAGCTAGCATTCAACTTTAGTCAACCTGGAAATGACAGCATCAAGACAATGGGACTTATCTGGCAAGCTATAAGTGATTCATTCACTCTCATAGTAGTAGCCACAAATACAAAAGGGTCACAAAAATCACTATGCTGTCTGACATTTCGCGGCTCGTTGACCCTCTTGGCTTACTTGCACCAGTCACCGTAACAGCCAAGATATTTATTTAAACATTATGGAAGCTCTATGTAGACTGGGATGCATACTTGCCACAAAATATTCACACAACGTGGCTGCATTTCCATAGTTAATTATAAAAACTACAAAAAAGCAGTGTTCCTCGTTATATATTAAGGGAGCAACACCCAAAAATCCGCAACCACATATCTTCGCGGACGCATCAGAACGTGGTACAGTGGCTTACATGATATCTTCAGATGTTCATAATACCTTCATACTACGTTTCATATGCGATAAATGCAGAGTAGCTCCTACCAAACAAACAACGCTGCCTAGGTTAGAACTGTGCGCTGCTAAACTTACTGTAGAAGTAATGCAGAAGCTAAAACAAGGAGCAATATTTCACAAAGTATTCTACTTGGCTACTTCTGGTCATATTCCACAGCAGTCCTTGGGTGGATCCATGCAGACTCAGCACATTATCACATGTTCATCACGAATCGCATTTCTACAACTCAACGATGGCCATCTCCAAGACAATGGCACCAGGTCCGATTACAATGCAGCCCAGCGGACCTAATATCTTGAAGATTGACTCCAGGGAAGTTAATTAATAATAATTTATGGTTCTAAGGGCCACGTTTTTTTGCATAGATCAATCACGAGCTGGCGACTTCAACCTGCATTAGGAAAATGCGAACTGGTGTTACGACACACAAAGGAATGAATCGTTTATAGCGCTGCAGCAGCAACCATCAAAAACGAATCTAACTTCTTGTGAAGCATCAATCATGGTAACTCTTTCCGCCGTTTGCGAAGAATTGTAGCATACATACAGCGCTTCAGAAGATTTAAACGAAATGAAATGTTCAATTCGACTTGTCCTACTGCAGTATAACGGTAAGGTGTGCTAATAATTATTATAAGGCTAATGCAGCGGCAAGAATTTATCACGGAATTCACACAATTAGGGCAGTATTCGACAACAGCTCATTCAGCTCTCTTTCCCCGTTGATAGACACAAATGGAATTGTAAGCGTGCTTACACACATTTCAGGCTCCGCGGCAAGCGACCTCTCAAGGCATACACAGCTGTATTTTGTTGCTTCACTACGAAGGCCATACGTATGGACATAGCGAGTGATCTAACAACAGAGGCTTTCATTGGAGCCCTAAGGCGTTTTATAGCTCTTCGAAAGTCTACTGTGCCATCAACTTTCTTGACACAAAACAAAAAACGTTTGTATGAACTACAACAAGTTATCCTAACCAAGGGCGCCCAGCAGGATATTATCAGTGAATGTAGTAAGCAGCAAATCGAAATTTTATTCATTCCGCCTGGTGCCCCACATTTTTCCGATCTATGGGGAGCATCCGTCAAATCCGCTAAACACTTGCTGAAGCCAACATTAGCTGCAGCAACATTAAAGTATGAAGAAATGGAGACTGTAATTGTGGAAGTAGCGGCAATCCTAAACTCTCGCCCAATAACTCCTTTAGCAACGGTTACAAACGACTTTGCAGGACTCACACCCGGTCATTTATTGATAAGGAACCTTTAGCATCGATAGTCGACCCAGCAGCACAAGTAAATTCTGCCAACTACCATAAGAGATCACAAATTGTATTTCACTTACGTGCAGAATTCTGGAGGAGGTGAACGAGTGAATATTTGAACACCTTGCAGCATCGCTACGTCACAATGCCACTCCTGGAATGATGGTTATAATTAAGGATAAAAATGCGCTACCACAGAAATGGCCACAGAGGAATTACCAAGGTGAGGGGATGACTGCCTAATCAGAGTAGCAGATGAAGCTTTCTGAGACAACCATTTCACAAATTGGCCTCACTTCCGATTGTATCCGAATGAGGAAGAATCTTCAGCACACACCATGTCAAACAATGCCAACTCCACTTATCTCACAGCTACCTCGAACAAAACGTCAAGTGATGGTACAGCTAGTGCCAAACGAGCACAGCTATGTGATCAGCTGTATCAGTACTGTTGCTGACTCTCTTTTTGCTCGCTTGTTCACCCTCAACAATACAAAATAAACTGTTTCTCTCCGATCCCGGCATATATTTCAACAATATGCAATATGCAGCATGCTCTTTAACTAGTTCATGTCATTGGAGTGCAGTTTTGATGAAACGGGACCTTCTATTGTATTCTTTCTGAACAGTATGATTTACTATCTGAGTATAAGTGTTTCCCGTGGGAACTTGGATTTGTGGTGGATTAATAGCAATCTTTAACTGCAATTATTCCGCCGGGTGGTATATGGTGGGTATACATTGCGATCTTGCAATCTATCTTATTATTGGCAGTCTAATAATGTATGGTTTTTGGCGTATCTTGGAGTATGATTGGAGTATTTATTTATTATGACCATATCTCTTATATTTTGTGTAATATGCAACTTCAGTTCTCGCTTTATGTGACTTAAATTAAATGTTGGTGTGCATAATAACATCGATTTGGTATAAAAAAAATATTTTTTATTTTGTTTTGTTTTGCATTTACATAGATTATTGAGAGCGAGCTTTGTGTTTTTCTTTGCATAATGGTTGCAACTTTTGTTACATTAAATCGTATACGTTATAATTCATCACTTATTTTATTTGTTAGCATAATATGATGCACGTTTTTGAAAAGAACTATACAATTTTCTTATAGTATGTACATATGTGTGGAATTCTGTATTTATTTCTACAAGAGCTTTTATGATAATTCTGTAATCATGCACGAGAGTTTCGTTGGAGTTGCTCGTTTCACACTGTGGGGTTAGTGTAAAGCATTTATTTATTAACACTAGATTTGTTTTATTTAATTAATTTATTTCACTTTTAGCATTAATTTTTTTTTCTTTTCAAATCCAAATTAAATAAAATATATTGTTTTACAATGTGCACAAAATAGAGTCACCATTGACCCACACAAAACTGTCTACATTAAACGTCCTATCACTCTATAGAACCTGTTGTGTGTCCCAATAAGACTACCAGCATGCAGTCGACTGACGACACGGTTCCTAATAGACACCTAGTGTAGGTAAAGTTTAAGAATTTGTATTAACTACGCACATATATTAAGTGCAATATTCATTATATATTTTATACATATTGTGGCAGCACTGCTGTAATAATCTACACTTATATATATACATACCTTTATTATTGTGAATATTGTTAGGTATCGCTGTGACAGTAACTGCACGAACAGTTGAATTTAAGCGTTCTACCGTGCAGACGTGTACATGCGATTGAATAAATAAAATACATTAAACATTGTTTTGTTCCTACCACAATTCAGAAGTGGGATTGAGCTAAAATTAAATTAAATTAAAAAGTGACAAACAATAAGTGAGCAAAACGATATGCCGGGTACTGAAGACCTTAATCGCTACACTTTGGCGCAGCTAAAAGCATGGCTAGATGTTCTGGGCGAGAAGTCAAACGGGAATAAATCAGCCCTAATACTACGCTTGGAAGCTATTCCACGCGAAAGACGCGAAAAGTGTCCAAGGCCAACGGCTGAAGCAGTTTCTGGAAGTTCAAATCAAACGCCTGAAGAAACAGACGCAGCAGCAAGCGAGCACAGCGACGCCGAAGAAACGGCCGGCAACAACAGCAAAAGTGCGCAAGACGCCGACGGCGAAAGCGGTGACGAAAACGACAACGCAGTCACGCAAGTCACGTACGCACATCAAGATGAACAGAAATCTAACAACAAAACAAACGAATTCAACCTGATGCAAAAAGAGATAGAATTGATGAGAAAAGAAATGGAATTGCAACGTAGAGAAATAGAAGTGCTAGAAAGAGAAAAAGAGTGTCTGCAAGAAGCTAAAAAAAATGAAACGTAAAACGAGCGATTGAAGAAAACCAGCAGCAACGAAAAGTCAAAAGAGTGTGGGAAAATATATGAAAAGAACAATGAAATAGCAAACGAATGTACAGACAAAAACAATGAACTCTCAAATGAGTGCCAGAAAACAACAAATGAAAAGCAGAAATCAAAATATAATGAAGTTGCGGTTGTATCAAATGAATGCGTAAAAACGGCAAAAGAAACGCCGGACGACACATTTATAAATAAAATGTCAATGGTGAAGGATTCAATTTCGGAATACTCAGGAGAGGTAGACCACTTTCAACTATGGGAATCTCAACTACTAAGTGCTAAAAAATCCTTCAACTTAGACTTCAACAATTTACGTGCGTTGATTGCAACGAAATAAAAAGGAAAAGCTCTTAAGTGGCTGCATTCAAGAGCAGACGTCGCAACAATTCCAATTCTTGACCTACTCGCTGAGATGAAATTTTTGTTCGACAACCGCATCAGCAAACTAACCATTCGTCGAGAGTTTAAAGCACGTAAGTGGCTACCAAGTGAACATTTCCAAAACTACTTTCACGACAAACTCATACTGGCGAATAAAATCGATTTTGGGAGCGAGGAATTAGTAGAATACATAATCGAAGGTATACCAAATCGGCAGCTACGGTCACAGGCGAAGATGCATCGTTTTCATCATGAAAATCAGCTGTTGGAAGCGTTCGTAGATGTTTCTTTGCCAAAGCCAACAACTGTAGGAGGAAACAATGACACTGCTGAGCGGAAAAATCGCTGCTACAACTGCAATTCAGTGGGACACATTGCGTCAGAATGCCGTAAACCAAAAAGAGAAGTTGGTGCCTGCCACGCATGCGGTGAGTTTGGGCACTACGCTGCTGAATGTCCGAAGTACAAGAAGAAGAACTTGGTTCACAATGTGCAAGACGAACATGGCGAAGAATTTGTAAGGAAAATGTATATTAGTTTTTGTTTATTGAGTAGTAATTATAAAACTTTATTAGAATGCCTGATAGATACGGGGAGTCCCATTAGCTTCATCCGACAAATGTTCGTTCCAGATTTTTTAAAAATAAAATTAAACAAAGATGTTAATTACTACGGAATCACTAAAACCAAATTAATTTTTTATGGGAAAATTGAATTAAATGTATGTTTTTAAAATGAAAATGTTTTACTGGATGTTTTTGTCGTATCGGATGAGACTATGGTTTACCCCATAGTACTAGGTAGAAATTTTATATTGAAAGCTAAGCTGGAATTACGAAAAATAAAAGATGAACTAAATAGAGATGACCTTAGCTTAAAAAATAAAAATTATGTTAAAAACATCGATTGTTTGGAAAATGATAAAATTAAAACCGAGTTAAGTTTAAAAAAATAAAAACCAAGTTAAGAAATTTGAATTTTTAAAAAACGATGATATTACAAATGAAGGAATTTCTAAGAGTAAAAGCGAAACCAATTTTTTTGTTAATGACGAATGTAAATTCCTTTTAATGGAAATTGAAGATGATAAATTAGATATAAATGTTAACACAAAATTAAGTTTCGAAACCAAAATGATGGTGACTGATATCTTTAAGCAGTTTTATGTTAATGGTAAACGTCCCGAGTTGTCAGAAACAAACTATGAAATGAAACTATCTCTTTCTAACGAAAAGTACTTCCATTGTACCCCGAGGCGATTGTCGTATTTTGAAAAGGGTAAATTACGAGAAATTATAGATGATCTGTTAGCTAAAAGTATAATAAGACCTAGTGAGTCTGAATATGCATCTCCAATTGTACTCGTTAAGAAAAAAACAGGGGAACTACGATTCTGTGTGGATTATCGGACCTTGAACAAAGTTACCTGTAGGGACAATTATCCGCTTCCACTTATCGACGACCTTTTAGATAAATTAGCAAACAAACGTGTTTTTGCACTACTAGACTTAAAGAGTGCATTTTACCATGTTCATATGAACAATGAATCCATTAAGTACACATCCTTCGTAACACCAACTGGGCAGTATGAGTTCCTTAGGATGCCCTTCGGTCTTAAAAATGCACCGTCTGCATTTCAGAGATACGTGAACCGAATTTTTAATGACCTTATAGAGACTGGAAGTATGACAATCTATATGGACGATATTATGATCGCAACTAGCACAATAGATGAACATTTTAGGATCCTTAAAGAGGTGTTACAAAGATTAGTGAGAAACAATCTTGAATTGAGATTAGATAAATGCAAATTTCTGCAGTCTGAAGTAAAATACTTAGGCTATATGGTATCTAAAGACGGGATTCGCCCTGATGAAAACGGCGTAAACGCAATATTGGATTTTCCAGTACCAGGGAATGTCAAAGCCGTTCACAGTTTTCTAGGGTTATGCTCTTATTTTAGAAGATTTGTTCAAAATTTTTCAACGATTGCTCAGCCGTTATACAAATTAATAAAGAAAGACTCAGATTTCATTTTCGGTAAGACAGAATTCGATTGTTTTTTACTGCTCAAAAGCAAACTAGTTGCAGCACCCATCCTAGCTATTTATGATCCTCGCAATGAGACTGAGTTACACTGTGATGCCAGTGCAATAGGTTTTGGAGCTATTTTACTGCAAAGAAAATCTGATGAAATTTTTCACCCAGTTTTTTATTTTTCGAAAAGGACAACTCAATGTGAAGCGAAGTATCATAGTTTCGAATTAGAAACTTTAGCGATTATATATGCTCTTGAAAGGTTTAGAATATACCTACAGGGAATTAAGTTTAAAATCATTACGGATTGTAATTCCTTAACTCTAACGATCAACAAGAAAGATATAAACCCTCGTATTGCCCGTTGGGTATTAAAACTTCAAGATTATGATTACACATTAGAGCATAGAAATGGAGTCAAAATGCAACATGTAGATGCACTAAGCCGTGCAACCAATATTTTGATTTTAGAAGAAATCACATTTGAGCAGAATTTGTCAATTTGTCAGAGTAGAGACGAAACCTTACGCAAAATATGCGAACACTTAGAGAATTCTGAGAGCAAATTTTATGAAATGCACAACGGATTAGTATACAGAAAAGTCAAAGGAAAAGTTAAATTTTATGTTCATCGGATATGGAAAACCAAGTATTACACAAATACCATGATGACTTGGGGCATATTGGTCGTGATAAAGTTTTAGAATCTATAACCAAGACCTATTGGTTCCCAAAGATGAAAGAAAAAATTTCTATTTATATAGACAATTGTTTAAAATGCATAGCATTTTCACCTAAATTTGGAAAACGGGAAGGTTTGTTGAATAATATACCAAAAGGTGACCTACCCTTTGACACCCTTCACATAGATCACTTTGGCCCAGTTTTGTTACCAAACTCAAAAAAAAAATTCGTTCTATTAGTAGTGGATGCTTTTACGAAATTCGTTAAACTGTATGCAGTAAAAACTACTAATACGAATGAAGTATTAAGCCAACTTAAGTCTTTCTTTAACACTTATAGTCGTCCAAAAATTATAATTTCCGACAGGGGCAGCAGTTTTACGTCAAAAGATTTTACAACATTTCTCGAGACACATAATGTACGACACATTAAAATAGCAACAGCGTCCCCTCAAGCCAATGGACAGGTGGAACGAATTAACAGAAGTCTTGCTCAAATGATAGCAAAGTCAGCCAGTGGTAATAAAACAAGTTTAGATGGTATACTACCGGACATTGAGTTTTCAATGAATAATACTGTTCAGCGCAGTATAGGAACATCACCTAGCGAGCTTTTATTTGGCGCAAGGCAAAGAGGAAAAATCATCGACTTCTTAAGTGAATGTTTAAGTGAAAATGTAGAAAATAGGGATACAAGGGATGTATATAACTTAAGATCAAAAGCAGTTGCAAAGCAAACAAAATCGCAAGATTACAATAAAAATATTGTAGATGGAAATCGCAAAGAAGCAAAAATTTACAATTTAGGAGATTACGTTATGGAAAAAAATTTTATTAGCACTCCAGGAGTATCGAAGAAAATAGTTCCAAAGTTTAAGGGCCCGTATAAGATAAAAAAAAGTTCTTGGTAATAATAGATATGTAGTAAAAGATGTAGAAGGGTTTCAATTAGGTCAAATCCCTTACGAAGGTACTTGGGAAGCGGCAAATATGAAACCATGGTTTAAAAAATAATAATGTTCAAAGATAACCGGGACGGTTACAGGTCAGGATACCGAGTTGTGGCAGCACTGCTGTAATAATCTACACTTATATATATACATACCTTTATTATTGTGAATATTGTTAGATATCGCTGTGGCAGTAACTGCACGAACAGTTGAATTTAAGCGTTCTACCGTGCAGACGTGTACATGCGATTGAATAAATAAAATACATTAAACATTGTTTTGTTCCTACCACAATATATACTTTTAAGGTGCTACCGTTTCGCAGATGCCAAAATGCACTGTCAACATTTTCAATAAGTAGGCCAGTTAACTCAAAAACTTACCTCGACAGGCAATTTATGCAACTAGTACACCTGCAAAGTAGAGCAACACACAATAATGACGCAAGTATCAAGCCATTGTAATATTAGATTAATACATATAAATTTCTATTTGTAAATAAAGTGCAGTTAAATTACAAATTGAAAACAAGAGTGAAGCGGAACCCGGTGGCAGCACATCTAAGACGATAGCAATCCCAGTTGTGGCAAGACAAGGGTACAAAATTTAGGTGCGTCATCACGACCTACAGGTAGAAACCCAGTACGAGCTGAAGCCGTTCATGAAGCAATCGACATATAGCTTCATTTGTCGGTTCAGGACATTTCTGTATATTGCTAATTTAGGGTATTATGTAAGTTTATACTGGAACGTATCCACGATCCTTGAGGCATATATTCCGCGAACAATGTTTCATTAATTTAAATATATATATATATATATATATATATATATATATATATATATATATATATATATATATATATATATATATATATGTATATATATATATATATATATATATATATATATATATATATATATATATATATATATATATACATATTTATATATATATATATATATATATATATATATATATATATATATATATATATATATATACATATATATATATATATATATATATATATATATATATATATATATATATATATATATCAAAAAGAACAAAATTAACATCGGTAAGCAATTTCTTAAGAGTTGGAATGAACCACAAATTTACTTATCAGAGTTCAGTGCTTAGCTTATTTAACACTACGTATATAAGTACTAATAATATATATGAATATAAGAGAAGAGAGTATATACTGAGAATATTTATCTAAGACAAATAACCCAATAGGAATACTACAAATATCCCCTCTAAATGAAAAATATACTCAAAAACCTTAGATTTATTCTAATATATTTAAATATTTAATTATTAGATATTTAAATTCTTAGCCATATATAACAATAATGCATATCAGTTAATATTGGAATTAAATCGTCAACAGATGAAGTACAATACTAATTGTATAATGTCTTTAATTAAGATAATTTATGTAAATAAATTGGATTATAATCAGGTTCAGTTCCAGTACTTTCTATTTCCTTTTTACATTGTTAATCTTAATAAATAACCTCAACATTCAGACCATTAGACATATCTGGACTGAATACGCACATTCCTACAAATCCATAAACCCCAACCAAATTATTCCCCGACTCCCAACTACGATCCCTAGAAGACACATCATCATTTATACTAGATTCCGACTTGGCCACACACGGCTAACACACCAACATCTTTTCAACAATACCAGCCTTCCTACATGTACATTTTGCAACTCGGACTATCTCACAATCTCGCAATCAGTCAAATCCGCCAAGAATTGGGAAACCCTAATCTCAAAGAAATTTTGCAAAACATAAATCAAGCCAATATCAAACTTTTCATAACACTATTTGCAAATTAAACCTATACTTTGACATATACACCACAAATTACTGTATTTGTATAACATTGTCACCTACTAAGCTTAAGGCCTTAGCTATTACAGCTGCATTAAGATAGTTTGTAATTAATTTACAATTTATTAAATTAAAAAAAAAAAAATAAATAAATAAATAAAATTCAATCAAAATGCAATAATTCATTTTATTTTTTACTCTCAAAAAACCTACTCTTGATAATTAATTTTATTTTTTCGTTCACTCAAGCGTCCCTACGGAATTTCTGGTAATCAGTCCTTACCGCCCTCCGAGATTTTTGAGTCGAAAACTTGGTTTGCACAGGTTTCCGGGTTTGTTGCCGTATCTTTAGGAGGATCAGAATTACGATTAGTGACCATTTGGTCGATGTGACGTTTGATCAATCTATTGATTTTAGAGATTGTGCAAGTATACCTTCGTAATCGTAGCCGCCCTTTCACTGTTGCTTCTTGCCAATTATTCTTGGGTCGGAATAATCTGGAATGAAAACGGGAGCACCTTTTTCGAAACTCATATCTATAGAACTTCTATAGTTTTTCACGTTATTAAATTGCTTCCTTTCGACTTGATATTTGACTGGGGGTGTTTTCAATAATCTAAACCGACATTTTAGTTCCCTACCTAACATTAATTTTGTTCCTGTAGTGCAATGCTTCATAGATTTATAGTAAAAAATAAACCTATCGATTATAACATCTAAATCTTCACAATTTTCACTGGTTAACTTAAGACATGTTTTATGCTATTCTTTTTTAGAAAATGTTGAAACTCGCCTGCCGTAAACTGGCTACCATTGTCGGTAACCAAAATGTCAACTAAACCGAACCTACTGAACATTTCTCTTAGCTTTGTAACTGTAAAAGCAGTCGTAATATATTTGGTTTTAAAAATCTCAACCCATTTTAAATATGAATCTACTATGAGGAAGTAACAATTTTTTATAGGTCCCGCAAAGTCTAAATGAATTCGAGACCAAACGGAAGTCGTTGGCGTCCATGGAATTAGTCCAGTTTTCTCTGGACTTGGTGGCAGCTTATTGCACGACACACAATTGGAAATTAATGTCTATATGTTCTTATCTATATTAGGCCACCAAATGTAGGATCGAGCTAAAGACCTATTTTTTACGCTGCCCACATGGGAAGCATGAGGCTCATTTAAAATACGTTTTTTTAAACTGTTGAGAATTACACTTCTAAATCCCCACAATAAACAACCATACTCGATGAAGAGTTCTGAGCTTTCGTTCTGGAATCCTAGAAACGTTTCACTTTTCAATAAACTTAACTTTCCACTTTCCACAGCTTCTTTTACCTTTGATAGACAAGTGACTCTTTTAGTTTCCTTAAGATTTACATTTAAATGTCACTCGTTCGCTGTATTCGAGCTGCTGCCATCACAGATAAACCCTTGCTTTCTCCGAAAATGGATAAAAGCGGTTTATGATCCGTTTGTAAGACAAATTTATTTCCTAGTAAGTATTGTCTTAATTTTGTGACAGAGAATACTATAGCCAATGCCTCTTTTTTATTGTACTGTAGTTACGCTCTGCTGGTGAATGTGCCCGGGAAATAAATGCAACAGGTTTCTGACTAACGTTAGGATAATCATGCGACAAAGTTCCAGCTATTGCCACATTAGATGCATCTGTTTCTAGAACTATTGGACAACTAGGATTGAATGAAATGGACAACTAGTGATCTGAAGTGATTTCTTCCTTAAGACTACTGTAAGCTCGTTGACATGTCCACCTGAAACTAGTGGCGTTGCGTAATAAAGCATATAAAGGTACCAAGGTATTTGCAAAGTTTGGAATAAATTTTGAATAATAATTTACAAGTTCGATAAAAGCACGTGGTTCAGACATATTCTTGGGAACAGGTGCGTCAACAACAGCAGAAACCTTGTCTTTATTTTTGGACAAACCATTTTGATCAATGTCATATCCCACGTATGAAATTTTTCTTTGAAAGAAAGAACATTTCTGAAAATTCAATACTAACCCGACGTTTTCAAGGGACCTTTCAATTGCCTTAATGTGTTTTTCTAAAGAATCTTCCGAAATCAATATATGTCTAAATAACATACCACGTTAGGAATACTGCGTAAAACATTTCAATCGTACGAAATTGGGTTTTTATTTCCGTTTCTACCTCACTTAAACTTATCCCAGGACTAATTTCCATACCAAAACACGACATGAAATCTCGTCCTAAAATAGGACGCCTGCGCGCCTAGCTATTATATTCTATAATTATAATGAAGATTATTTTTGTAACGAATTTATTGACAAGACAAGTAACAACAGTAGTTGCAATTGCGTATGTGGTTATGCCACCGTTATAATTTTTCATAAGAAGATGAAGAATTATTGAAACATTTTTTGGCAGATCTTATAGCTATTTCGGACACGCCACTTGTCCTCATCAGAGATCTTTCAATGAAAGGCAAATTTTTCCCCAAGCATTTTTTTATGTCTCAGAAATCAACAGCTCACCAATTATGAACCCTCCCAGGAATCGAACCTGGGTCTACAGCTGTTGCAATCTATCCATCCAGACAACTACGCTAATTGCAGGTGGTGAACTGACTGATCAAATTCTGTTCATGTACTGTCTCATTCCACCACACACTCTAATCAACTCTGTCTCATTATCACCCTTCTTTTGTTCAGTTAGGTCTCTCTCTCTCTGTTTTTTATTATATTTCAGTGGTGTCATAGTACATTGCTTTTGTTAGTTCGATTCCTGGGAGGGTTCTAAATTGGTATGCTGTTGATTTCTGAGACATAATAAAAATGCTGGGGAAAAATTGCCTTTCATTGAAAGATCTCTGATGAGGACATGTGGCTTGTCCGAAATAGCTATAAGATCTGCCAAAAAATGTTTCAATAATTCTTCTACTTCTTCTGAAAAATTATTACGGTGGCATAACCACATACGCAATTGCAACTACTGTTGTAACTTGTCTTGTCAATAAATTCGTTACAAAAATAATCTTCATACGAGTATACACAGAATTGACGACTATCGACTTACTCACATATAATTATAATTATTTTTAATTTGTTTTCTTGATCACGATATTTTATACTTGCAACAAACTCACCGATTGTGTCAATTGCTTCACCATTGTATGCAAAGAAATGACCTTTACACTTATATAGTTTAGTTGTATGAAAATGTTTGTTGGAATCACTTCTCGAAACTAAAGAACAAATTCAAGCTGAACACCATCAATTTCTGCATTAACGACAAATGGAGGGAGCGATGTTGACTTAGAATCACCGTTCAAACTAAAAATAGAAAATTCGTTAATAATTTTATCATCAACTCTTTATCTTATTTTTTAATTATGTTCACATGTTTTTTTCCAAAGCATATACTTGCTAAATGCCCTATACGATCACACTTGTTACACGTGCTATTTTTTATATTTGCAACTACTGCTTAAATCATTGCGCCATCCGCAATGTGTGCACTTTTGGCACCGTTCTTTAATTTTGATGTTGTTGACATAACCTCTGCCATTATGAACCGTTGCCTGCTTGACTTTCTGTCACCTTGAAACGCCCCGTGCGCCTTGTTACAGCACTAACCTCAAAATTTGCTTGTTGCATTTTTGCAACCACTTTGGTCTCCGTCATTATCGCTATCTTCAATGCTTTTTCCAGCGTTAAGCCCTCATCCTCCTCACATAGCCTTTCGAAAGCCCTTCCTTCCACTCCTGTCATAAGCTTGTGGAGCACAAAATAATCTAATTGTGTGCTGAATTTGAAGTCCCTCGCAAACTTTTTTAAGCGAGCAAACCAGTCGGAAATTGGCTAGTCCTTCCGTCGTAATGCGTAAAAAAATTTTTGGAGCTCCCTAATTGTCATAACAAGCTTGGAATAGTGCTGCTCTTACAACGTGCAGAGCTCTGCATATGTTTTTTTTGCTGGTAGGACTGGATCGCATAGTTCGCGGAAAAGACCGTACGCTTCCATACCAACTGTTGTAAGTAAAATTGACCTCTTGATAAAATCATCAGTACAGGCCACTTCAACATAGTGAGAATCCAGCACCTCCATCCAGTTGCGCAAATTGCCGATGTGCAGCTTAAATTCATGCACATTTGTTATTGTGGTGACTGCTGAGATCACCGCGCTTTCGTTAACGTTATCTGGCATTATCTTGCTGTTAACAATTATAATTTTTACACTTGCTTTATTTAAAACAGATTTTTAAAAAAGAAGTTTTTACTCCTCGTCGCCAATATAATGTCTTGATAAAATACAAGTTTACTTATCAGAGTTTTGTTCTAGACTGATTGTGCTTTATTTAGTTTAACTTAGCTTAGGCTTTATATATAACAATGTATGAATATAAGAGAGAATATAGATATAATGAGAATATTTACCAAAGAAAAATAACCCATTAGGAATACTACAGTTAAGCAATTTCTTAAGAATTGAAATAAAAAAAATTTAATTTTTCCTTGAAACTATGTTTTTTGGATTGGATTAAGAAGAAGGATTTCAAATGGATCAATCTGAGTGGTTTTAGATTATGACTTTATTTAAAAGTTATAGGTTAATTGGCATTCTATGGTTTTGTTAGAAATTTTTATGAAATATTGGACTACTCAGAAAATGGTGTGTAAGGATATAAGGAGGTTTATCTCTAATTTTAGAAGGACTGCCAAAAGAGAAAAGACCCCAAGTATTATCGTAGGCGCATTACAGATCTGGAGACTGCAGACAAATTTAAAAGAGACACTACGGAGCTAGAAGCAAAGAAAGGGACTTGCAGTGAGGCTTACTACACAGGAGGCTATGCTAAATATATTGAGGAATTAGTGTCGGGGTGGTGGAAGAAATTTAATTCTAGAGGTGGTCCGTGTTAGTGCCAATGAAGTCAACGAGTGTAGCTACTCTGCATATAAACACTAAACTTCCGACGGTTGTCTTGAACAAGCAAGAGCTGGCGGAAAGTGTCTACAAGGGAGAAACCATAACGCACGTTCACATGGGTAAAGCTTACGCTTGTGTGCTGAATGCCTTCTAAAAGGACCACCTTGTAGATAGTGGAATTTAAGCCTAAGTTTACTAGTCGCGATAATTTTAAGGAACGGAGTCCGGCATCGATTTACCAGATCAAGCAGCATAAGGGAGAGGATGGGATAGTTTCTGGAATCACTAAAGTAACATCCGAGTATAAACTCAGATGAGAAGGCCTCCATAGAAGGCATTTGTGCATCTTTCCTTTTCCTTTTTATTCTTGTTGGAACGAGACCCAGAGTCGTATACACCTAGTCTCCGACTAGGCTGGATTAGCCGCCAATCTATCAGAAGCAATTCAGATTGCTACATGCCCATAAAGATGAGGTGATCACGCAAGTTCAAGGGATGTTGAAGGATTGTAATAAAACGACACCTATGGGAAGGCAGTCTGAGGTAGGAAATGCGATATTTAGGGCTGAAATATTTGATATATAGAAGGCGCATTTAATAATATAACAAACAAAAATATAGCAAACATGTCTACAGAGGTACTCCTCGGGGTAGATTTCTCTCCCCCTACTCTGAAATTTGGCGATAAGCCCTCACTGATAGTCCTAGAGGGCTCATCGTCTATGCTGACGATTTGGCAATTAGAGGGAAATATCCGACCATATTTATGGATGTATTGCGTTTAACATGGCCACTCCTTCCTGCTGGACGGGAAGAAGGGGACTTGGTATAATCCCCTATAAAATGGATTTAATCCTCCTCTATAAGAAAAATGGATCTCCTATGGTATCCCCGCTAATATACAAAGGTGCGAAAATTTCAATGAAGGAGGGCCAAATATCTGGGGCTAATACTAGACAGGAAACTTACCTGAAAACCCAATATTGAGGAAATAGTTAGGAAAGCCAATATTGCCTTGCACACTTGTAAAAAAGCGGTCGGAATTAAGTCGGGGCTATTCCCACAAATAATGCACTGGCTGTACATTTCTCTGGTGATACCTATATTGTTATATGGAATACTGTATGGTGGCCAGCTAAGAACAGTCGGCTTTGGAGTTTTCTCAAAAGAACTGGAAGTGGAACATTCGTACCGTCTCTCCGATCATTGCATGGTTATTCAAGAAGGGGTCCAAGCCATAAAGTATGTAGCCGTATACTTAAGTAGACATGCCGTATCGAAACCCATTATAAATATCTACTCGGATAGCTAGGCGACAATCAAGTCAAAAAACTCGGTTACACTGAAATTAAAGATTGCCCAGGACTGCCTGGCAGCCCTAAATGATAACAGCTCCGTTTTTAGGGTACGCATAATATGGGTTCCAGGACATAGGGATATTGAAGGGAACTGTAGATCTGATGAACCAGACAGACGGGGTACCATACTTCCTTTGTGTACGCACAGATGCCAGGTTGGAATACCAATTGCCGTCTGGAAAGTAATGTTGAAGGATAGCATAGTGCCCGAGGACAAGTCTTGGGCAGACGAAGATACTTGCTTAACGACTAGGCTAGTGTGGCCGGCACTTGTTAGGCAAAAATTGACATACTTGCTTGGCCTGTCAAGAGAAGACTTGGCTTGTATAACTGGTCATTGGCTATTCGGCAAGGATTCCCTCAGGCTGGGTGTATTCTCTCATGAAGACTTCAGAAGCTGTCGGGATGAAGAGGAGGAGGAGACTGTGGAACATCTCTTCTGTAGGTGTCCCGCTCTGGCTAGAAGCAGAGCGTTTACATTAGGCAAATACGCATTTAGTTCTCTTACCGAAGTGTCCGGTACGAAAGTCAAACAAATCCTGCCCTTTATTAGGGTCTAGAATTGGTTTCAGGCGTAAAAGTAGAGCTGCAGTGTTACGGGATGGTATCACAAAGAACCCATAGGGTGTGGGTGAGAATGTGTTACTTCGAAACTAACTATTAATGATTTTACAAAATAATTCCTTGAAATTTTGATTCAATGTAAATTTTTATACCCCTTACGTTTAAAAAAGGTAAATAGGGTATACTAATTTTGAGCTCTTGAGAGGGGTTGCAATTTCAAGAAGGAGGCGTGGTATACAAATATGATCAGAAGCACTTTCTAATCAAGTTTTATTTTGTCAGTCTGTCCATCTGTGACCACTTTTTTCTACACCGCTACAGCCATCTTAATGAAATTTTGCAAAAGTATAGTATGGACAAAGAAACAGAACCAGATTGGTATATGGGCCGATTCGGAGAAAGACCACGCGTACCTCCCATATAAGGAACTTTTCTCACCTTTTTTAAATGACTCTAACTCCAGTCCAATTGATGTTTGTGACGCATTTGATTATAGTGACGCAAATGGACAATTATGGAGATTTGGATCCTACTAAACATTATGCAAAAAATGTTATATTATAACTGCAACGCCCACAATTAATAAATTTTCATAACTGAAGATCTGGTACAGACTTATAGACGAAATTTTAGGGAAATGAATATGTGGATATTATAAAGCTATCTGCAACAAATAGGGTTGATCAGGAAAAAAAACACCCACTTTTGATATAAGGAGCCTTCGGGTCTAAAATTATAATTAGCCTACGTTAGCTCGTATCGAATCCATCGGAATAAAAATTGGCAGAAATATATATGGGATCGATAATAGTGTGTGTGTGTGTGTATAGAGATCATAATACTACTGCGACGCCCACAATCAAACAAAAATCGTCAGTAGGTTCCTATTAAATTATTTATCAACGAAATTCCACAGGGGGGTTGCGGGTACTAACATTAAACACCACACAAAAAATGGGCGAGTTCATTTTGCAGTCACGCCCACTATTGACATCTAATTATAACTTACGACCTATACAATATTTTCTATGAAATTTTATTTTAGTTCGTATATGGACCCTACAATGCCACATACAAAATTCGGGGTCGATCAGTTGAAGTATACGCCTCCCTCCCATATACTGAACTTTGGGGACCCCACTTAAAAACAGTTACTCTATCTATGCTTCTAAGTATGATATCTGAATGCAAATGATATCTAAATAGATATATACAGTGTGTCTGTACTAGCTTTAACTCCAAATATGGGCAGATTATTACTATTGACACGCCCACAGTTAAAATAAAATCAATACTAGGTTCCTATAGAAGATTCACCAACAAAATTTCACAGGAAGGTTGCGGCTATTAACATTAAACACCACACAAAAAATGGACGTCTTATATTTAGAGCAATGCCAATTATTGACATACTCGTATATAGTTATTGCAACAAACATTTATATATATCAATCAAAAGGCGAAGGTACCCAACACCTGCACCTGCTGCCAAACCGTACCAAGTAGCTGACTCAACGGTTACCGCAAATTTAAACGTTCCCGTGTGAAGTGCCAACGCAAGCATTCTTCCATCAGCGATCATGGAGCAGCTGCAGTTCAACCCGCAACGGTAGCCGAGGTTACATTTAAGCTTATAAAAATTATTAAGTTCAGTTCTAAGTTTATTCCCAAACTGTGTAGTTCAAAAACAAATAAGTATATTTTTTTTATTAAAAAGAACCTAAGTGGTTTTAACTGGCGCCCGAGCAGGGACCAACTGAAGAGTATCCTTTTTTTTTAAATTAAGAAAATCGTCCTAGAAGGTCCTCAAATAATACCGCGACGATATACTCTGACGTTGGTCTCAACAACATTTTTCAGTCGGACTATCCTGTGCCCTAAGGTAGTGCCCGGGTTAACCAACTATTTAGCGAGTGTCCCCAAGTGGTACCAGTGCTTAAATGAAAAGTGCAGCCAGTGTCCCCAAGTAGTACCAGTGCTAAAGTGAAAAGTGCAGCCAGTGTCCCCAAGTGGTTCTAGTGCTCACACCAGTTAGTGGAGGAAAGAGGCCCCCAAGTAACTGCAGAATTTCTGCAGGCGAAAGGGAAGCGTTGATCGCTAGCCACTCTGCTTTAGATATTTAAGATTTATTAAAATAAAGAAAAATATATAATAACTTGTTTTAAAAGACAAAGGAAGTAATATACCCTTTAATATAACAGAAATTAATATATAAAATTTATATAATAATTTGAATTTAATCAACAAAATGAAAGAAATCAGCATAAATGAATAAAAATAAATAATAAATAAAAAAGTTTTTAAAAACATATTCTGAATGAAAAATATATCCTACAAAATAAATAGGAAAAATAAAATATAAAAGATAAATTTATAATAAATCAATACTCGTATAATAAAAATAAATATAATTTTATTCCTTAGGAATAATAAAATACTACTTAATTTACATTAAACTGTAAAGAGGCCGTATTTTAATATATCCTTAAATTATAAAAAATCCGTTTTCCCTCTAAGCTTTCAACGTGTAGTGAAACCAGCTTTTGAAAAAGACAGAAAACAAACAACTATATAAAAAAGGCATATGAAAAAACAGTGTAATTGCCAGTGAAAAAAAAAAATATAATAAAAAGACCAAACAATTTGTATAAAATCAAGACGAATCCTCCATGAAACCAAATTTTGAAAAACTAAAATAAAAAAACTAAAAAAAACAACAATGTAATTTGACAGTGAAAAAATAAAAAGGATAGTAAAAACACCAAACCAATTTACGACGGATACTCCAGAAATCAACATTAAAACTCACCATTTACTCACCATCAGTCAGTATGCTGCTATATTTTATTCTGTAAGTTTTATATAAGTCATTGTAGAAATAATAATAAGATTTAATAATATAAAAATAAGAATTTGTACACTTGATCTAAGAAATAAGATATAATTATAATACAATTTAAAAAGTAAAACTGTATCTTAATCATGGCTAATCCAAATTTAATACGTCTTCCTGTGCTTAATATCAACTCGAATGCTAATCCTAATCCCAACCCTAATCCAGGACCAAATCCTCCAATCCGCCTTACAACTCGATGGCAGAGATATAATTAGGTATATTATAAATCCAGCTTCCGATTTCTACAATATAAACGACCAAGTTATCGATCCTCAGTATAGTAACCGTCTGTCCGATCTCGATAGAATACTAGATGTTGTCCGAAGCCTACGAGATTTCTCAGGAAATCCTGGAGAATATGGCTTTTGGAAGAAGAGCGTAGACCGTGTCCTTGACATATACGAGTCTATGATAGGCACACCCAAATACTACGCCATATTTAGAGTAGTTCGCAATAAAATTATCGGAAACGCCGATATCGCTTTGGAGTCTTACAATACTCCTTTAGACTGGAAAGCACTGTCGAAATTCTTAAACTTACATTACGGTGACAAACGCGACATATCTACGTTAGAATTTCGGATGACGTCCTTGGTACAAGGTAGTTTGACAATACAGGATTTCTACCAAGCAGTGTACAAACACCTCTTAGAAATATTAAATAAAATATCCTGCTTAGATGTAAGCAGAGAATCAATGAACCTAATGACGCAGACGCAAAGAGACAAAGCACTGGATACGTTATCCAAGGCCTGAGAGGGGATCTGCCACGACTGATGGGTATGAAGGAACCAGCAGATTTGCCTCAAGCTCTCCATTTGTGTCTTAAGCTCGAGAATCAAGAGTTTAGAGCTCGATACTCAAACAGTAGTGTATTCGGTAGAAGACATTATCTCCTACCACCTGCTCTGCCTCCCAAAAGCAGCAACAACCAAAACTTCAACCTAGACCAGAACCGATGGAAGTCGACCCAACTACCCAATCTAGAACTGTTAATTATATGAACAGACCTAAACCTTTCCAATATGCTGGAAAGAGACCAGCCGCACCTCCAAGACCATTCATTCCGCCTAACAAGATGCAAAGAAATGTTTATGTCAGCACTGGAAACGTAGATAACGAAGAATCACATTACCAAGAGGCATTGACAACTCAGGAAATTTGACAAACTGAAAATTTCGAAAAATACGAAGATAGTTCATTCTCAAGTGCAAATGAACCTGTCGATTATACCGACATACATTTTTTAGATTAACCAGCTCTTCTCTCCCCTATTTTTAGTGTCGAACGAAGAGCGGACAAATGCTAAAAATTTTAATCGATACTGGTAAGAACTACATTCAGTCCTCACTTGTTATCTATCCAATCAAAATGAGCAACCGTTTTTCGCAAATTCAATAGCGCGTAATGCCGAAATTACCCATCATACAGTTTTAAACCTCGTTGGTCAAAAGGATTGCGAGTTAAAATTTTTTATTTTACCGTCACTCCGATCATTTCATAGTATTTTAGGCAATGACAGCTTAAAAGAATTGTCTGCCGTTATTCATACTAAACTTAATGTTATGGTAATCAGAAATGAGGTTAACATTAAGATTAAACAGCACATCTCACAGGCCGTTAATACAATTAATATTCGCACCGACCATTTAACTTCCGATCAAAAAAAGTCAGTCAACAAAGTCTTAACAAATAACCCCGTTTTTTTTTTCGATCGAAACGAAAGACTCACCTACACCACCACAGTAGAGGGTAAAATTCGCTCAAATACCTCAACCCCAGTATACTCCAAATACTACCCATACCCAATGTCCTTAAAGGATGAAGTAGGCAAGCAAATTAAACAACTTCTCAATGATGGCATTATCAGAAAATCAAAGTCACCTTACAATTCACCTGTATGGAAAAAAAACCAGACACTTCAGGGGAAAAGAGGTACATAGTAGTAATTGACTATAGGAAGCTAAATGTTGTAACTGTTTCAGATAGGTATCCTATATTTGAAATAAATGAGGTTCTTGCTCAATTAGGGAACAATACACTATTTTCCGTTCTAGACCTTAAAAGCTGTTTCCATCAGATACCACTTAATGAATCCGATATTGAGAAAACTGCATTTTCAATTACCAGCGGGAAATACGAGTTCACTCGTTTACCTTTTAGAATGAAAAATGCACCTGCCATTTTCCAAAGAGCACTCGACGATATTCTTCAAGAACATATCGGGAAAAGATGCTATATATACGAGTATATAGACGATATCATAATTTTCGGGAAAGATGAAGTAACTCATTTACAAAATGTCGAGAAAATTGTTCAAACTTTGGAAAAGGCAAACATGAAATGCCAACTCGATAAATGCGAATTTCTAAAAGACGAAATAAATAGAACTTCTTGGATTCATTGTGTCTGCAAAAGTTATTAAAACTAATCCGAAAAACTTTAAGCTATACAAAATTTCCCTTCTCCAAAAACTTTAAGAGATCTTAGTTCCTTTCTCGGTTTGTCCGGATATTACCGTCGGTTTATCAAAGATTATTCTAAACTAGCCAAACCTCTAACGGCCCTTTTAAGAGGAGAAGACTGACGCATGTCCAAAAACCTATCAAAAAAGAATCTTGTTGATTTCAATGAAGATGCAAACCAGGCCTTCGTAAAGTTAAAAAACTCTCTCGTGTCCAAGGATATCATGCTTTCTTATCCAGATTTTACTAAAGAATTACAGCTCACAACATATGCTTCCAACTATGCCGTTGGAGCTGTGCTCTCACAGGAAGATAAACCTTTTATGTTTATTTCAAGGACTCTTTCTAAAGCCGAGGAGCATTACGCCGCGAACGAGAAAGAAATGCTTGCTATTGTTTGGGCACTGAACAACTTACGAAATTATTTGTATGGCGCGGCTAAGGTCAAGATATTTACGGATCACCAGCCCCTGACCTATGCACTTAGCAATAAGAACAATAATGCCAAAATTGAAAAGGTCGAAAGCGATACTTGAAGAGTACAACCACGAACTGGTCTACAAAACCGGTAAAATTAACGTCGTCGCTGATACCCTTTCGAGACCACCGCAAACATCTCAAGTAAATACAATGACCTCAACACAGCATATTGATGACAGCTCCAGCCACAACCTGATCCCGACTGTAGAATCTCCTATAAATGCGTTTAAAAACCAAATTTTTCTAATTATAGGAGATAGATGCGATTATGAATTTAAGATTCCTTTCCCTACATACCACATACACACTATTACCCATACAAATTACGAAGAAAGTAACTTAACTTCCACTTTAAAGAAATTTCTAAATCCTAGCGTAATAAATGGCATTTTCACAACAGAAGATATTATGGGAAAAATCCAGAGTATTTATCCGCTTCACTTTTTAAAATTCAAGGCCCGTTATACTCAGACGGAAGTACAAGACATCATTTTACAATCCAAACAGGACGAATTAATGATCACAGAACACAAAAGAGCACACAGGAATCCGCGAGAAAATAAAATACAATTACTGCAGAAATGCTATTTCCCAAGCATGAATGCCAAAATTACAGAAATAGTAAAACAATGCGAGACTTGTAAAGAAAACAAATATGACAGACATCCAAACAAGACAGATCAACCCCTATCCCACATTGATATATTTTCTACTGAAGGAAAGTTTGTTCTAACTGCTTTAGATAATTTTTCCAAATACGCACAGGTAAAATTATTGACTTCAAGAGCAGTTGAAGCTATACAACCACCATTAAGAGAATTTCTATTCTCGTTCGGTGTTCCCAAAGCAATAATTTTTGACAACGAGAAATCGTTTAATTCTGCATTGATGTTTCCTGCTAAAGGATCAGTTAAAAATTGACATTTACCGAACAGCCCCATACTCAAGCTCTGTAAACGGACAAATAGAAAAGTTCCACTCAACCTTAACTGAAATCATGCGGTGTCTGAAAACTGATCATATCCATCGGACTTTCTTAGAACTTCTAGAAAGATCAGTATATGAATATAATTACTCTGTACACTCTACCACTGGTAGAAGACCATTAGAGGTATTCTTTGGTAGAAACGTAAGTACTGATCCCGATCAGTTCGAAGCAGCGAGAAGAGAAAATATATTAAATCTGCAGAAAAAACAAGCATGCGATTTAAAAAACCACAACAAAAAGAAACACCCTATTAAAAATTATACTGTAGTTAAGATCATATTTGTCAAAATCAATAAGAGATTAGGCTCCAAACTTTGAAATAAATACAAAAAAGAAATAGATAATGAAAATTGAAATACTACTATTCTGACCCAATCAGGAAGAATAGTTCATAAGGACCGCATTAGAAATTAGGCAATTAAAATGTATTTATCCTTTCCAGGACACTCCTTGCAGTAGCTGCAGCCGATATCCAAATATTAGATTATTCCAATACACAACTGGTGACTTTCCACATTGGGATGGCTAAACTGGAAACTGGTACTTTTAAGATTATTCACGTCATAGACTTATATTCCTATCAGGAAATCCTAAGTGACGTCATTTCCACAATACATCACAAAATAGATAATAGTAATCCTATCCTACCTTTCCTTACCCATGAGCTTATCCAAATTGAAATCCAAATAAATAAATTAAAGCCAGGAAGGAGGGTTAAGCGATCCTTAGATTTTATTGGATCAACATGGAAATGGATTGCAGGTAATCCAGACCATGACGATCTTATCCTTTTAAGCGGAAAAATAAATGATGATATAAATAATTATAATAAGCAAGTCTTAATAAATAAAGAGACTATTAATAGGATTAATGATATCTCTAATGTAACCAATAAGATTTTATCAATGTTTAGGATAGCATGAGATTGGAGCTAACATTAAATATAAGTTACAAATAGTTAAGGAAGAATTAACAAATATTGAATATGCCATACATTGGGCTAAAGCTGGCAATATAAATTCGTATATTTCGTCAGACAAGGAATTAATAATAGCTAAAAAAGTTTTTGAAAAATATAATATCCCCTTTATTAACATAGAGGAGGCATTTGAATTTGCAGATGTAAAAATAGTTTCAAATAGTTCAAAGTTAATCTATATAATAAATATACCCACAACCGATAATGAAATTTGTGAAGCCATCATTATTAAAAGTATTAAAGAAAGGGAAACAATAAATAAAATTCTTTTCGAAAATATACTAATATGCGATGGCAAAATATACGGTGTGAAAAATGATTGTAATTTCCATAATCAACTAAGAATTTGTAGTAGCAATAATATTATAGACATAAGTAATACTTCATGGATCCCAAATCTTTTGAGGAGTCGTCCATCCGATTGCATTAAAAGCAATAATATACCTTCAGTTGAAATCATCGCCCCAGGAACCATAATACTGAATCAATACAATGGCACCATTCTTGTCAACAAGGAAGAATTATTTATCAACAGTTCATATGTGATCTAGTACCCAAAGACATCCCTAGTAATCAACAACCAAACGTACAATCAGAATGAAATGCATGGAATCAGACCAGTACCCGCGATTGCAACCAGCCACAACCCCAGAAGTATATGAAGAAACTTTAACTGTGGAGATGATGAAGGAACTCCATTTGAACAATATAGAAGACATCAACACATTCAAAAACAAAAGTTAGAAATCCACCACCTGAAAACTTTTTCAAAAGCTGGTTTCACTACACGTTGAAAGCTTAGAGGGGAAAAAGGATTTATTATAATTTAAGGATAAATTAAAATACGGCCTCTTTACAGTTTAATGTAAATTAGGTAGTATTTTATTATTCCTAAGGAATAAAATTATATTTATTTTTATTATACGAGTATTGATTTATTATAAATTTATCTTTTATATTTTATTTTTCCTATTTATTTTGTAGGATATGTTTTTCATTCAGAATATGTTTTTAAAAACTTTTTTATTTATTATTTATTTTTATTCATTTATGCTGATTTCTTTCATTTTGTTGATTAAATTCAAATTATTATATAAATTTTATATATTAATTTCTGTTATATTAAAGGGTATATTACTTCCTTTGTCTTTTAAAACAAGTTATTATATATTTTTCTTTATTTTAATAAATCTTAAATATCTAAAGCAGAGTGGCTAGCGATCAACGCTTCCCTTTCGCCTGCAGAAATTCTGCAGTTACTTGGGGGCCTCTTTCCTCCACTAACTGGTGTGAGCACTAGAACCTCTTGGGGACACTGGCTGCACTTTTCACTTTAGCACTGGTACTACTTGGGGACACTGGCTGCACTTTTCATTTAAGCACTGGTACCACTTGGGGACACTCGCTAAATAGTTGGTTAACACGGGCACTACTTTAGAGCACAGGATAAACCGACTGAAAAATGTTGTTGAGACCAACGTCAGAGTACATCGTCGCGGTATTATTTGAGGACCTTCTAGGACGATTTTCTTAATTTAAAAAAAAGGATACTCTTCAGTTGGTCCCTGCTGGGGCGCCAGTTAAAACCACTTAGGTTTTTTTAATAAAAAAAATAAACTTATTTGTTTTTGAACTACACAGTTTGGGAATAAACTTAGAACTGAACTTAATAATTTTTATAAGCTTAAATGTAACCTCGGCTACCGTTGCGGGTTGAACTGCAGCTGCTCCATGATCGCTGATGGAAGAATGCTTGCGTTGGCATTTCCCACGGGAACGTTTAAATTTGCGGTAACCGTTGAGTCAGCTACTTGGTACGGTTTGGTAGCAGGTGCAGGTGTTGGGTACCTTCGCCTTTTGATTGATATATATAAATGTTTGTTGCAATAACTATATACGAGTATGTCAATAATTGGCGTTGCTCTAAATATAAGACGTCCATTTTTTGTGTGGTGTTTAATGTTAATAGCCGCAACCTTCCTGTGAAATTTCGTTGGTGAATCTTCTATAGGAACCTAGTATTGATTTTATTTTAACTGTGGGCGTGTCAATAGTAATAATCTGCCCATATTTGGAGTTGAAGCTAGTACAGACACACTGTATATATCTATTTAGATATCATTTGCATTCAGATATCATACTTAGAAGCATAGATAGAGTAACTGTTTTTAAGTGGGGTCCCCAAAGTTCAGTATATGGGAGGGAGGCGTATACTTCAACTGATCGACCCCGAATTTTGTATGTGGCATTGTAGGGTCCATATACGAACTAAAATAAAATTTCATAGAAAATATTGTATAGGTCGTAAGTTATAATTAGATGTCAATAGTGGGCGTGACTGCAAAATTAACTCGCCCATTTTTTGTGTGGTGTTTAATGTTAGTACCTGCAACCTTCCTGTGGAATTTCGTTGATAAATATTTAATAGGAACCTACTAACGATTTTTGATTGATTGTGGGCGTCGCAGTAGTATTATGATCTCTGTATTTTGTACACACACACTATTATCGATCCCATATATATATCTGCCAATTTGTATTCCGATGGATTCGATACGAGCTAACGTAGGCTAATTATAATTTTAGACCCGAAGGCTTCTTATATCAAAAGTGGGTGTTTTTTTTCCGGAACAACCCTATTTGTTGCAGATAGCTTTATAATATCCACATATTCCTTTCCCTAAAATTTCGTCTATAAATCTGTACCAGATCTTCAGTTATGAAAATTTATTAATTGTGGGCGTTGCAGTTATAATATAACATTTTTTGCATAATGTTTAGTAGGATCCAAGTCTCCATAACTGTCCAGTAGGATCCAAGTCTCCATAATTGGACTGGAGTTAGAGTCATTTAAAAAAGGTGAGAAAAGTTCCTTATATGGGAGGTAGGCGTGGTCTTTCTCCGAATCGGCCCATATACCAATCTGGTTCTGTATCTTTGTCCATACTATACTTTTGCAAAATTTCATTAAGATGGCTGTAGCGGTGTAGAAAAAAGTGGTCACAGATGGACAGACTGACAAAATAAAACTTGATTAGAAAGTGCTTCTGATCATATTTGTATACCACGCCTCTTTCTTGAAATTGCAACCCCTCTCAAGAGCTCAAAATTAGTATACCCTATTTACCTTTTTTAAACGTAAGGGGTATAAAAATTTACATTGAATCAAAATTTCAAGGAATTATTTTGTAAAATCATTAATAGTTAGTTTCGAAGTAACACATTCTCACCCACACCCTATGGGTTCTTTGTGATACCATCCCGTAACACTGCAGCTCTACTTTTACGCCTGAAACCAATTCTAGACCCTAATAAAGGGCAGGATTTGTTTGACTTTCGTACCGGACACTTCGGTAAGAGAACTAAAAGCGTATTTGCCTAATGTAAACGCTCTGCTTCTAGCCAGAGCGGGACACCTACAGAAGAGATGTTCCACAGTCTCCTCCTCCTCTTCATCCCGACAGCTTCTGAAGTCTTCATGAGAGAATACACCCAGCCTGAGGGAATCCTTGCCGAATAGCCAATGACCAGTTATACAAGCCAAGTCTTCTCTTGACAGGCCAAGCAAGTATGTCAATTTTTGCCTAACAAGTGCCGGCCACACTAGCCTAGTCGTTAAGCAAGTATCTTCGTCTGCCCAAGACTTGTCCTCGGGCACTATGCTATCCTTCAACATTACTTTCCAGACGGCAATTGGTATTCCAACCTGGCATCTGTGCGTACACAAAGGAAGTATGGTACCCCGTCTGTCTGGTTCATCAGATCTACAGTTCCCTTCAATATCCCTATGTCCTGGAACCCATATTATGCGTACCCTAAAAACGGAGCTGTTATCATTTAGGGCTGCCAGGCAGTCCTGGGCAATCTTTAATTTCAGTGTAACCGAGTTTTTTGACTTGATTGTCGCCTAGCTATCCGAGTAGATATTTATAATGGGTTTCGATACGGCATGTCTACTTAAGTATACGGCTACATACTTTATGGCTTGGACCCCTTCTTGAATAACCATGCAATGATCGGAGAGACGGTACGAATGTTCCACTTCCAGTTCTTTTGAGAAAACTCCAAAGCCGACTGTTCTTAGCTGGCCACCATACAGTATTCCATATAACAATATAGGTATCACCAGAGAAATGTACAGCCAGTGCATTATTTGTGGGAATAGCCCCGACTTAATTCCGACCGCTTTTTTACAAGTGTGCAAGGCAATATTGGCTTTCCTAACTATTTCCTCAATATTGGGTTTTCAGGTAAGTTTCCTGTCTAGTATTAGCCCCAGATATTTGGCCCTCCTTCATTGAAATTTTCGCACCTTTGTATATTAGCGGGGATACCATAGGAGATCCATTTTTCTTATAGAGGAGGATTAAATCCATTTTATAGGGGATTATACCAAGTCCCCTTCTTCCCGTCCAGCAGGAAGGAGTGGCCATGTTAAACGCAATACATCCATAAATATGGTCGGATATTTCCCTCTAATTGCCAAATCGTCAGCATAGACGATGAGCCCCCCTCTAGGACTATCAGTGAGGGCTTATCGCCAAATTTCAGAGTAGGGGGAGAGAAATCTACCCCGAGGAGTACCTCTGTAGACATGTTTGCTATATTTTTGTTTGTTATATTATTAAATGCGCCTTCTATATATCAAATATTTCAGCCCTAAATATCCCATTTCCTACCTCAGACTGCTGCCCATAGGTGTCGTTTTATTACAATCCTTCAACATCCCTTGAACTTGCGTGATCACCTCATCTTTATGGGCATGTAGCAATCTGAATTGCTTCTGATAGATTGGCGGCTAATCCAGCCTAGTCGGAGACTAGGTGTATACGACTCTGGGTCTCGTTCCAACAAGAATAAAAAGGAAAAGGAAAGATGCACAAATGCCTTCTATGGAGGCCTTCTCATCTGAGTTTATACTCGGATGTTACTTTAGTGATTCCAGAAACTATCCCATCCTCTCCCTTATGCTGCTTGATCTGGTAAATCGATGCCGGACTCCGTTCCTTAAAATTATCGTGACTAGTAAACTTAGGCTTAAATTCCACTATCTACAAGGTGGTCCTTTTAGAAGGCATTCAGCACACAAGCGTAAGCTTTACCCATGTGAACGTGCGTTATGGTTTCTCCCTTGTAGACACTTTCCGCCAGCTCTTGCTTGTTCAAGACAACCGTCGGAAGTTTAGTGTTTATATGCAGAGTAGCTACACTCGTTGACTTCATTGGCACTAACACGGACCACCTCTAGAATTAAATTTCTTCCACCACCCCGACACTAATTCCTCAATATATTTAGCATAGCCTCCTGTGTAGTAAGCCTCACTGCAAGTCCCTTTCTTTGCTTCTAGCTCCGTAGTGTCTCTTTTAAATTTGTCTGCAGTCTCCAGATCTGTAATGCGCCTACGATAATACTTGGGGTCTTTTCTCTTTTGGCAGTCCTTCTAAAATTAGAGATAAACCTCCTTATATCCTTACACACCATTTTCTGAGTAGTCCAATATTTCATAAAAATTTCTAACAAAACCATAGAATGCCAATTAACCTATAACTTTTAAATAAAGTCATAATCTAAAACCACTCAGATTGATCCATTTGAAATCCTTCTTCTTAATCCAATCCAAAAAACATAGTTTCAAGGAAAAATTAAATTTTTTTTATTTCAATTCTTAAGAAATTGCTTAACTGTAGTATTCCTAATGGGTTATATTTCTTTGGTAAATATTCTCATTATATCTATATTCTCTCTTATATTCATACATTGTTATATATAAAGCCTAAGCTAAGTTAAACTAAATAAAGCACAATCAGTCTAGAACAAAACTCTGATAAGTAAACTTGTATTTTATCAAGACATTATATTGGCGACGAGGAGTAAAAACTTCTTTTTTAAAAATCTGTTTTAAATAAAGCAAGTGTAAAAATTATAATTGTTAACAGCAAGATAATGCCAGATAACGTTAACGAAAGCGCGGTGATCTCAGCAGTCACCACAATAACAAATGTGCATGAATTTAAGCTGCACATCGGCAATTTGCGCAACTGGATGGAGGTGCTGGATTCCCACTATGTTGAAGTGGCCTGTACTGATGATTTTATCAAGAGGTCAATTTTACTTACAACAGTTGGTATGGAAGCGTACGGTCTTTTCCGCGAACTATGCGATCCAGTCCTACCAGCAAAAAAAACATATGCAGAGCTCTGCACGTTGTAAGAGCAGCACTATTCCAAGCTTGTTATGACAATTAGGGAGCTCCAAAAATTTTTTTACGCATTACGACGGAAGGACTAGCCAATTTCCGACTGGTTTGCTCGCTTAAAAAAGTTTGCGAGGGACTTCAAATTCAGCACACAATTAGATTATTTTGTGCTCCACAAGCTTATGACAGGAGTGGAAGGAAGGGCTTTCGAAAGGCTATGTGAGGAGGATGAGGGCTTAACGCTGGAAAAAGCATTGAAGATAGCGATAATGACGGAGACCAAAGTGGTTGCAAAAATGCAACAAGCAAATTTTGAGGTTAGTGCTGTAACAAGGCGCACGGGGCGTTTCAAGGTGACAGAAAGTCAAGCAGGCAACGGTTCATAATGGCAGAGGTTATGTCAACAACATCAAAATTAAAGAACGGTGCCAAAAGTGCACACATTGCGGATGGCGCAATGATTTAAGCAGTAGTTGCAAATATAAAAAATAGCACGTGTAACAAGTGTGATCGTATAGGGCATTTAGCAAGTATATGCTTTGGAAAAAAACATGTGAACATAATTAAAAAATAAGGTAAAGAGTTGATGATAAAATTATTAACGAATTTTCTATTTTTAGTTTGAACGGTGATTCTAAGTCAACATCGCTCCCTCCATTTGTCGTTAATGCAGAAATTGATGGTGTTCAGCTTGAATTTGTTCTTTAGTTTCGAGAAGTGATTCCAACAAACATTTTCATACAACTAAACTATATAAGTGTAAAGGTCATTTCTTTGCATACAATGGTGAAGCAATTGACACAATCGGTGAGTTTGTTGCAAGTATAAAATATCGTGATCAAGAAAACAAATTAAAAATAATTATAATTATATGTGAGTAAGTCGATAGTCGTCAATTCTGTGTATACTCGTATGAAGATTATTTTTGTAACGAATTTATTGACAAGACAAGTTACAACAGTAGTTGCAATTGCGTATGTGGTTATGCCACCGTAATAATTTTTCAGAAGAAGTAGAAGAATTATTGAAACATTTTTTGGCAGATCTTATAGCTATTTCGGACAAGCCACTTGTCCTCATCAGAGATCTTTCAATGAAAGAGCAATTTTTCCCCAGCATTTTTATTATGTCTCAGAAATCTACAGCACACCAATTTAGAACCCTCCCAGGAATCGAACTAACAAAAGCAATGTACTATGACACCACTGAAATGTAATAAAAAACAGAGAGAGAGAGACCTAACGGAACAAAAGAAGGGTGATAATGAGACGGAGTTGATTAGAGTGTGTGGTGGAATGAGACAGTACATGAACAGAATTTGATCAGTCAGTTCACCACCTGCAATTAGCGTAGTTGTCTGGATGGATAGATTGCAACAGCTGTAGACCCAGGTTCGATTCCTGGGAGGGTTCATAATTGGTGTGCTGTTGATTTCTGAGACAAAAAAAATGCTTGGGGAAAAATTTGCCTTTCATTGAAAGATCTCTGATGAGGACAAGTGGCGTGTCCGAAATAGCTATAAGATCTGCCAAAAAATGTTTCAATAATTCTTCATCTTCTTATGAAAAATTATAACGGTGGCATAACCACATACGCAATTGCAACTACTGTTGTTACTTGTCTTGTCAATAAATTCGTTACAAAAATAATCTTCATTATAATTATAGAATATAATAGCTAGACGCGCAGGCGTCCTATTTTAGGACGAGATTTCATGTCGTGTTTTGGTATGGAAATTAGTCCTGGGATAAGTTTAAGTGAGGTAGAAACGGAAATAAAAACCCAATTTCGTACGATTGAAATGTTTTACGCAGTATTCCTAACGTGGTATGTTATTTAGACATATATTGATTTCGGAAGATTCTTTAGAAAAACACATTAAGGCAATTGAAAGGTCCCTTGAAAACGTCGGGTTAGTATTGAATTTTCAGAAATGTTCTTTCTTTCAAAGAAAAATTTCATACGTGGGATATGACATTGATCAAAATGGTTTGTCCAAAAATAAAGACAAGGTTTCTGCTGTTGTTGACGCACCTGTTCCCAAGAATATGTCTGAACCACGTGCTTTTATCGAACTTGTAAATTATTATTCAAAATTTATTCCAAACTTTGCAAATACCTTGGTACCTTTATATGCTTTATTACGCAACGCCACTAGTTTCAGGTGGACATGTCAACGAGCTTACAGTAGTCTTAAGGAAGAAATCACTTCAGATCACTAGTTGTCCATTTCATTCAATCCTAGTTGTCCAATAGTTCTAGAAACAGATGCATCTAATGTGGCAATAGCTGGAACTTTGTCGCATGATTATCCTAACGTTAGTCAGAAACCTGTTGCATTTATTTCCCGGGCACATTCACCAGCAGAGCGTAACTACAGTACAATAAAAAAGAGGCATTGGCTATAGTATTCTCTGTCACAAAATTAAGACAATACTTACTAGGAAATAAATTTGTCTTACAAACGGATCATAAACCGCTTTTATCCATTTTCGGAGAAAGCAAGGGTTTATCTGTGATGGCAGCAGCTCGAATACAGCGAACGAGTGACATTTAAATGTAAATCTTAAGGAAACTAAAAGAGTCACTTGTCTATCAAAGGTAAAAGAAGCTGTGGAAAGTGGAAAGTTAAGTTTATTGAAAAGTGAAACGTTTCTAGGATTCCAGAACGAAAGCTCAGAACTCTTCATCGAGTATGGTTGTTTATTGTGGGGATTTAGAAGTGTAATTCTCAACAGTTTAAAAAAACGTATTTTAAATGAGCCTCATGCTTCCCATGTGGGCAGCGTAAAAAATAGGTCTTTAGCTCGATCCTACATTTGGTGGCCTAATATAGATAAGAACATATAGACATTAATTTCCAATTGTGTGTCGTGCAATAAGCTGCCACCAAGTCCAGAGAAAACTGGACTAATTCCATGGACGCCAACGACTTCCGTTTGGTCTCGAATTCATTTAGACTTTGCGGGACCTATAAAAAATTGTTACTTCCTCATAGTAGATTCATATTTAAAATGGGTTGAGATTTTTAAAACCAAATATATTACGACTGCTTTTACAGTTACAAAGCTAAGAGAAATGTTCAGTAGGTTCGGTTTAGTTGACATTTTGGTTACCGACAATGGTAGCCAGTTTACGGCAGGCGAGTTTCAACATTTTCTAAAAAAGAATAGCATAAAACATGTCTTAAGTTAACCAGTGAAAATTGTGAAGATTTAGATGTTATAATCGATAGGTTTATTTTTTACTATAAATCTATGAAGCATTGCACTACAGGAACAAAATTAATGTTAGGTAGGGAACTAAAATGTCGGTTTAGATTATTGAAAACACCCCCAGTCAAATATCAAGTCGAAAGGAAGCAATTTAATAACGTGAAAAACTATAGAAGTTCTATAGATATGAGTTTCGAAAAAGGTGCTCCCGTTTTCATTCCAGATTATTCCGACCCAAGAATAATTGGCAAGAAGCAACAGTGAAAGGGCGGCTACGATTACGAAGGTATACTTGCACAATCTCTAAAATCAATAGATTGATCAAACGTCACATCGACCAAATGGTCACTAATCGTAATTCTGATCCTCCTAAAGATACGGCAACAAACCCGGAAACCTGTGCAAACCAAGTTTTCGACTCAAAAATCTCGGAGGGCGGTAAGGACTGATTACCAGAAATTCCGTAGGGACGCTTGAGTGAACGAAAAAATAAAATTAATTATCAAGAGTAGGTTTTTTGAGAGTAAAAAATAAAATGAATTATTGCATTTTGATTGAATTTTATTTATTTATTTATTTTTTTTTTTTAATTTAATAAATTGTAAATTAATTACAAACTATCTTAATGCAGCTGTAATAGCTAAGGCCTTAAGCTTAGTAGGTGACAATGTTATACAAATACAGTAATTTGTGGTGTATATGTCAAAGTATAGGTTTAATTTGCAAATAGTGTTATGAAAAGTTTGATATTGGCTTGATTTATGTTTTGCAAAATTTCTTTGAGATTAGGGTTTCCCAATTCTTGGCGGATTTGACTGATTGCGAGATTGTGAGATAGTCCGAGTTGCAAAATGTACATGTAGGAAGGCTGGTATTGTTGAAAAGATGTTGGTGTGTTAGCCGTGTGTGGCCAAGTCGGAATCTAGTATAAATGATGATGTGTCTTCTAGGGATCGTAGTTGGGAGTCGGGGAATAATTTGGTTGGGGTTTATGGATTTGTAGGAATGTGCGTATTCAGTCCAGATATGTCTAATGGTCTGAATGTTGAGGTTATTTATTAAGATTAACAATGTAAAAAGGAAATAGAAAGTACTGGAACTGAACCTGATTATAATCCAATTTATTTACATAAATTATCTTAATTAAAGACATTATACAATTAGTATTGTACTTCATCTGTTGACGATTTAATTCCAATATTAACTGATATGCATTATTGTTATATATGGCTAAGAATTTAAATATCTAATAATTAAATATTTAAATATATTAGAATAAATCTAAGGTTTTTGAGTATATTTTTCATTTAGAGGGGATATTTGTAGTATTCCTATTGGGTTATTTGTCTTAGATAAATATTCTCAGTATATACTCTCTTCTCTTATATTCATATATATTATTAGTACTTATATACGTAGTGTTAAATAAGCTAAGCACTGAACTCTGATAAGTAAATTTGTGGTTCATTCCAACTCTTAAGAAATTGCTTACCGATGTTAATTTTGTTCTTTTTGATATATATATATATATATATATATATATATATATATATATATATATATATATATATATATATATATATATATATATATATATATATATATATATATATATATATATATATATATATATATATATATATATATATATATATATATATATATATATATATATATATATATATATATATATATATATATATATATATATATATATATATATATATATATATATATATATATATATATATATATATATATATATATATATATATATATATATATATATATATATATATATATATATATATATATATATATATATATATATATATATATATATATATATATATATATATATATATATATATATATATATATATATATATATATATATATATATATATATATATATATATATATATATATATATATATATATATATATATATATATATATATATATATATATATATATATATATATATATATATATATATATATATATATATATATATATATATATATATATATATATATATATATATATATATATATATATATATATATATATATATATATATATATATATATATATATATATATATATATATATATATATATATATATATATATATATATATATATATATATATATATATATATATATATATATATATTTAAATTAATGAAACATTGTTCGCGGAATATATGCCTCAAGGATCGTGGATACGTTCCAGTATAAATTTACATAATACCCTAAATTAGCAATATACAGAAATGTCCTGAACCGACAAATGAAGCTATATGTCGATTGCTTCATGAACGGCTTCAGCTCGTACTGGGTTTCTACCTGTAGGTCGTGATGACCGACTGCACCTAAATTTTGTACCCTTGTCTTGCCACAACTGGGATTGCTATCGTCTTAGATGTGCTGCCACCGGGTTCCGCTTCACTCTTGTTTTAAATTTGTAATTTAACTGCACTTTATTTACAAATAGAAATTTATATGTATTAATCTAATATTACAATGGCTTGATACTTGCGTCATTATTGTGTGTTGCTCTACTTTGCAGGTGTACTAGTTGCATAAATTGCTTGTCGAGGTAAGTTTTTGAGTTCACTGGCCTACTTATTGAAAATGTTGACAGTGCATTTTGGCATCTGCGAAACGGTAGCACCTTAAAAGTATATATGTATAAAATGTATAATGAATATTGTACTTAATATATGTGAGTAGTTAATACAAATTCCTAAACTATAACTACACTAGATGTCTATTCGGAATCGTATCGTCAGTCGACTGCATGCTGGTAGTCTTATTGGGACACACAACAGGTTCTATAGAGCGATAGGACGTTTAATGTAGACAGTTTTGTGTGGGTCAATGGTGACTCAATTTTGTGCACATTGTAAAACAATATATTTTATTTAATTTGGATTTGAAAAAAAAAAAAATTAATGCTAAAAGTGAAATACATTAATTAAATAAAACAAATCTAGTGTTAATAAATAAATGCTTTACATTCCCCCCACAGTGTGAAACGAGCAACTCCAACGAAACTCTCGTGCATGATTACAGAATTATCATAAAAACTCTTGTAGAAATAAATACAGAATTCCACACATATGTACATACTATAAGAAAATTGTATAGTTCTTTTCAAAAACCTGCATCATATTATGCTAACAAATAAAATAAGTGATGAATTATAACGTATACGATTTAATGTAACAAAAGTTGCAACCATTATGCAAAGAAAAACACAAAGCTCGCTCTCAATAATCTATGTAAATGCAAAACAAAACAAAATAAAAAATATTTTTTTTATACCAAATCGATGCTATTATGCACACCAACATTTAATTTAAGTCACATAAAGCGAGAACTGAAGTTGCATATTACACAAAATATCAGAGATATGGTCATAATAAATAAATACTCCAATCATACTCCAAGATACGCCAAAAACCATACATTATTAGACTGCCAATAATAAGATAGATCGCAAGATCGCAATGTATACCCACCATATACCATCCGGCGGAATAATTGCAGTTAAAGATTGCTATTAATCCACCACAAATCCAAGTTCCCACGGGAAACACTTATACTCAGATAGTAAATCATACTGTTCAGAAAGAATACAATAGAAGGTCCCGTTTCATCAAAACTGCACTCCAATGACATGAACTAGTTAAAGAGAATGCTCAACTTTTTAATAATTCTCTAAGATGTCATACATAATGCATTCTAGCAATATTGCAGTATGGATTGCAAACGGGCTTTTAGAACGAATTAATAAAGTTGTTAAGGATACTATTTCTTAATGGGGTCCTAATTCGGTGCTTATACCAATTTTGCTGATGGATGTTGTATGGTGCTTGTACCAGTACAACGTTTTATAGTCACAAATAATTGTGGGTGAATTGGTAAATCGGTGCTTGTACCAATATAACAAGAACACCGAAATGAATGTGTTTGATGAAGTCAATTATTGAACTAAGTGCTTAATTAAAGAAACTTGTGAACTTATATACTAATAGAAAATGATAATTACAATAACAATTCAATGTACACTTGCAGAAACGTAAGATAATGCGAGAATTTAAAATCACAAACAAAACCGTTATGAAATATGATATACATATATAAATGTAAGATTATGTGCAATTTGGCATTGTTGCGTGCAAGTAATTTACAGGATGTGTGGTCAAATAATAAAAGCAATTATACTATAGCTTGATTAATAAATTATATTCAAAATAACATAATTAATAATAAATAAATTGCTTAAACATTCTCCTGGCCTTGAGCGGCAGTCTCGCAACTCGATATATTGAAGTCCAATATTGTTGAAATATATGCCGGGATCGGAGAGAAACAGTTTATTTTGTATTGTTGAGGGTGAACAAGCGAGCAAAAAGAGAGTCAGCAACAGTACTGATACAGCTGATCACATAGCTGTGCTCGTTTGGCACTAGTTGTACCATCGCTTGACGTTTTGTTCGAGGTAGCTGTGAGATAAGTGGAGTTGGCCTTGTTTGACATGGTGTGTGCTGAAGATTCTTCCTCATTCGGATAAAATCGGAAATGAGGCCAATTTGTGAAATGGTTGTCTCAGAAAGCTTGTAGCAGTCCTCACATCTGCTACTCTGATTAGGCAGTCATCCCCTCACCTTGGTAATTCCTCTGAGTGGCCATTGCTGTGGTAGCGCATTTTTATCCTTAATTATAGCCATCATTCCAGGAGTGGCATTGTGACGTAGCGATGCTGCAAGGTGTTCAAATATTCACTCGTTCACCTCCTCCAGAATTCTGCACGTAAGTGAAATACAATTTATGATCTCTTATGGTAGTTGGCAGAATTTACTTGTGCTGCTGGGTCGACTATCGATGCTAAAGGTTCCTTATCAATAAATAACCGGGTGTGAGTGCTGCAAAGTCGTTTGTAACCGTTGCTAAAGGAGTTATTGGGCGAGAGTTTAGGATTGCCGCTACTTCCACAATTACAGTCTCCATTTCTTCATACTTTAATGTTGCTGCAGCTAATGTTGGCTTCAGCAAGTGTTTAGCGGATTTGACGGATGCTCCCCATAGATCGGAAAAATGTGGGGCACCAGGCGGAATGAATAAAATTTCGATTTGCTGCTTACTACATTCACTGATAATATCCTGCTGGGCGCCCTTGGTTAGGATAACTTGTTGTAGTTCATACAAACGTTTTTTGTTTTGTGTCAAGAAAGTTGATGGCACAGTAGACTTTCGACGAGCTATAAAACGCCTTAGGGCTCCAATGAAAGCCTCTGTTGTTAGATCACTCGCTATGTCCATACGTATGGCCTTCGTAGTGAAGCAACAAAATACAGCTGTGTATGCCTTGAGAGGTCGCTTGCCGCGGAGCCTGAAATGTGTGTAAGCACGCTTACAATTCCATTTGTGTCTATCAACGGGGAAAGAGAGCTGAATGAGCTGTTGTCGAATACTGCCGTAATTGTGTGAATTCCGTGATAAATTCTTGCCGCTGCATTAGCCTTATAATAGTTATTAGCACACCTTACCGTTATACTGCAGTAGGACAAGTCGAATTGAACATTTCATTTCGTTTAAATCTTCTGAAGCGCTGTATGTATGCTACAATTCTTCGCAAACGGCGGAAACAGTTACCATGATTGATGCTTCACAAGAAGTTAGATTCGTTTTTGATGGTTGCTGCTGCAGCGCTATAAACGATTCATTCCTTTGTGTGTCGTAACACCAGTTCGCATTTTCCTAATGCAGGTTGAAGTCGCCAGCTCGTGATTGATCTATGCAAAAAAACGTGGCCCTTAGAACCATAAATTATTATTAATTAACTTCCCTGGAGTCAATCTTCAAGATATTAGGTCCGCTGGGCTGCATTGTAATAGGACCTGGTGCCATTGTCTTGGAGATGGCCATCGTTGAGTTGTAGAAATGCGATTCGTGATGAACATGTGATAATGTGCTGAGTCTGCATGGATCCACCCAAGGACTGCTGTGGAATATGACCAGAAGTAGCCAAGTAGAATACTTTGTGAAATATTGCTCCTTGTTTTAGCTTCTGCATTACTTCTACAGTAAGTTTAGCAGCGCACAGTTCTAACCTAGGCAGCGTTGTTTGTTTGGTAGGAGCTACTCTGCATTTATCGCATATGAAACGTAGTATGAAGGTATTATGAACATCTGAAGATATCATGTAAGCCACTGTACCACGTTCTGATGCGTCCACGAAGATATGTGGTTGCGGATTTTTGTTGCTCCCTTAATATATAACGAGGAACACTGCTTTTTTTGTAGTTTTTATAATTAACTATGGAAATGCAGCCACGTTGTGTGAATATTTTGTGGCAAGTATGCATCCCAGTCTACATAGAGCTTCCATAATGTTTAAATAAATATCTTGGCTGTTACGGTGACTGGTGCAAGTAAGCCAAGAGGGTTAAAGAGCCGCGAAATGTCAGACAGCATAGTGATTTTTGTGACCCTTTTGTATTTGTGGCTACTACTATGAGAGTGAATGAATCACTTATAGCTTGCCAGATAAGTCCCATTGTCTTGATGCTGTCATTTCCAGGTTGACTAAAGTTGAATGCTAGCTCCTTCTCGCTGGCTGGAATATTTTTCAACAATTGAGGGTGGTTGGCACACCACTTTCTTAGCTTAAATCCAGCGGATCTGGATGCTAACGGAAATTGTTGAGCTTGTTGCTATGGTAGTATCCGCAATATTTGAATGCCCAAGTATGGAAATGCATCCGTGCCATATGTGACTGTTGCAAGCTGGTAACATATCAACGGCTGCGACGGATCTTCACTCCTCTTGTGAGTTAGAATCAAGCTACCTGTGTGTAGTTGACTCACAGCACCAACTCCTAATAGACACTACACATTTGGCGTAGTTAACTCTATACAATTAAATTCATTCAGAGAGCACATATTTTTAGAGTGCAAATATTGTAAATGAATAGTATTTATGTATTAATTATTATGTAAACTATTAGGGTGTCACAGCTCCGCAGTCAAGTTGACGAAGGGCATTGGAGTTTAGAATGCACCGTCTACACTTTTACATTCAGTAGGTCAGTTGGCTCGACCAAGGTGCTTAACTGGAACACCAGAAAAGTCAATACTTAGACAGTAAGTGTTCTTTGTAAATAATATATAAGAATTATGATTTTAAGAATAAAGTCCTGGTGGTTTTAACTTAAAACAGTAATGTGGCGTTTTTATACCCTTTACCTTTAAAAAAGGTAAATAGGGTATACAAATTTTGTGCTTTTGAGAGGGGCTGCAACTTCAAGAAGGAGGCGTTGTAGGTATGGACATATACGAGTACGAGTATATACAGATATGATCAGAATCGCTTTCTAAGCAATTTTTATTTTGTCCGTCTGTGGCCACTTTTTTGCTACACCGTTAGAACTATCTTAATGAAATTATGCAAAAGTATAGTCTGGACAAAGATACAGAACCAGATTGCTATATGGGCCGATTTGGACAAAGACCACGCCTACCTCCCATATAAGGAACTTTTTTCACCTTTTTTAAAATGACTATAACTTCGGTCCAATTGACGGAATCGTGACATTATTTGACAGTTATGGAGATGTGGGTCTTACTAAACACTGTGCAAAAAGTGGGCGGTATATATTAACTGCCACGCCCACTATTAACAAATATTAATAACTTAAGATCTGGTAGAGATTTACGGACGAAATTTTACGGGCTGGAACATGTGGACTTTATAAAGCTATGTGCAACACTTGGGGCTGATCAGAGAAAAGACACGCCCACTTTTGATATAAGGAACTTTCGGGTCTAAAATTAAAATTAGCCTACCTATGCTCATATTGATGTCTGCGGAATAAAAATTTGCAGAAATATACATGAGGTCCATAATAGTATGTGTGCAGTATATGGAGATCATAATATAACTGCCACGCCCACAATTAACCAAAAATCATTACTAGGTTCCTATTAAAGATTTTTCAACGAAATTTCACAGGAATGTTGCGGGTGCTAACATTAAATACCACACAAAAAATGGGAGTGTTATTTTTAAACCCACGCCTACTATTCACATAGTATTATAACTTACGACCTATACAATATTTTTGGACGAAATTTTACATTAGTACGTATATGGACCCTACAAAGCCTTATATCGGGTTTTTCAATAAGAGCGCTACAAAAGTTTTTTTAAATAAAACAAAACCGTTTTTAGATCTCAATGAAATTCTTTATTCCTGTGAAAAAACGTTCGATGCCATTATGTATGGAACTCGATTTCTTTTGCATGGCCACCACGGGCACGCTTTCAGAAGTCCAGACGCTGAACTCAATTTTCAACGGTTTTCAAGCATATATCGGCCGATACTGCTGCAATTTCACGTTCGATATTCGTACGAATTTCATCAATCGTCGCTGGCTTGTTGGCATAGACCATAGACTTGACGTAGCCCCACAGGAAATAATCTAACGGCGTCAAATCGCACGACCGAGGCGGCCAATCGACTGGGCCATTTCGTGAGATAACACGTTCACCAAACTTGGTTTGCAGTAAATTGATTGTGGCATTCGCTGTGTGGCTTGTGGCACCGTCCTGTTGGAACCACATGTCCTCCAAGTCCATATTATCCAATTGGGGCCAAAAATATTCTGTTAACATTGAACGGTAGCGATTCGCATTCACGCCGGTCTTGATCATCACGGAAGAAGTACGGCGCAATGACGCCGCCGGCCCATAAACCGCACCAAACCGTAATTTTTTCAGGATGCAATGATGACTCATGGAGTACGTGTGGATTGCTGCCTAACCAATAACGCATATTTTGCTTATTGACGAAGCCATTCAGCCAGAAATGAGCCTCATCATAAATTGGACGTAGCGCTCTTAAAGTTGAGGCGACTAACTCCGAATTTCGGTAGTAAATTTTAATAATTTCGACTCGTTGTTGGCTCGTATATCTTTGTATAATGAAATGGCAAACCTTACTGAAGAGAAATGTCAAAAGAGCGGGAAAAAATATCGCGTCGTTTGCTGTCACTATCGATTTACTTTTGTAGCGTTTCTTTTGAAAAACCCTTTACAAGAAATGGGCCGAAAATATCATTTCAAGGTACCCTACCAAAAATTACCGTGAATATGCTCCTAATTATGATTTATGAAGAAAACATCCCCATTGTTGAACTTGCATGCACAAGGAAAGGTACAGGGTATATCGAAGTCGGTCTAAGCCGACTTCAGACTTCTCTACTCGTTTTAAAAAATTTAGTGAAACGGATTCTAAGAAAAGCAGTAACAAAATAAACGTAAATATGTAATGGTATAAAAAATCTGTATTCACGATCAGTAGTTGTGCAATTAATTAAGTATAATTTTTATACTTACGTAATTTGAGTAAGATTATTTTTCTTCACAGCATCAAGCGCAGTTGTCTTTTTATGTGGAGTAATATTTGTATTATTGAAGAATAAAACTAGAAACTTATTGGAATACTGTTACGCGTTTTATTAAGAAAATCAACCTTTTTGATTGCAAGTGAAGAATAAGATTAATGGAGAACAGAAGCGGGAACGGAAGCGATTGGCATATCTAAGAGAGGTACTAAAGGAGCAAGAAACGGTGGAAGTCCCTATCCCGTGGGAGCAGGCAAATAAGTTGTGGCAAGAGGTGTGCCAATTGGAGGAGCAGCAATTAAAGAGAATTGGAAAGCAATGAGAATAGAAGGGGTTTATCGAATTAATTTGTAACAGAGTTTAGTTTAAGCGTCAACACTAAATGGGAAACAGGATATAAATGTTTAAAAATGTTAGAAAAAAAACAACATTAAGCTGTATAATTACTATTTTTTGTTTTTTTTTTTTGGCTTTTTGAAGTCACGGGCTCATAAATAAGAGTTAATTCGGTCTCTGAAAACACCAAAAGTAGCTAGAAGAGTGCTGGAAGCGCAAAAGTGGCAGAGCAGGGCAGTCCAAAAGAGAATCAGGAATTGTAGAAAGGATAATAAGGCACGAAAGAATAGCGAGTACTACCGTAAGCGCATAGCGAAGCTAGAAGCCTTGTTGAAGACATTTAACGAGAATAACGAGGAGATGTTACCTTTTAATTAGTGTTGTGGTGACAATTAGTACTTTGCCAACGGTTTAATAAGGGACTGGTTGACCAAGTTCAGATTCGATCTAGAAGAGCTGGAAGCACAAGTAGACAAGGCTCAAGACAAGTTAAGGTCTTTACAGACGGAAGTAAAGTTATTTACAGAAAAACTGTATGAACAATTGGAAGCGGCAACGAGCAAAAGTGAAGCCCACGTGCTCTGGAGATTAGCGAAGGATAGTGGGAGCTTGTCAACTTTGGAAGCAGCAGACCAAACATTAGCGACTATTATTCAGAGTCGAAAGCAGGATACATTTTTTCAAGTCTACAAGGATACAGAAGAGTTGAAGGCGAATACAGAAGCAAGGCCATACAAGGGATGAATGCGTTACACGCACAAGTACGCCCTACTGTATGGAGTGCCAAACATATGCTCATGAGGCAGGTAGACAGTGCCAAGGAGACACTAAGTGGGATCGGAGTAGAAGACAGCCAGCTACGAGGCGCCCGGATCCACCCTTGAGGGACAGCAGGGGTAACTTCAGTAGTACCCGAGTTAATTCAACAGCAGGAATTAACCAAGGAAGAAATCCTTTCAACAATGGGAGTGGTCAGCAGCGAGCAAATTGCTGAAGTGAAGCTTCTAGAAGTGAAGCGAGGATAAGCCACACCATATAGGGGTTGAAATGCTTCTCACGTGGACGTATAGGACATAGGGCAGCGAAATGCAGGGAAAGACAATCTCAGCAAAGAGACGAGGGAAACTTCCAGCGGCCCAATCGAGGCCAGTAGACTGGAAAGCCAAAGAAAGGGAAGAAATAATTAGGCCAGAAGTACGTGTGACTAGTAATGTGAGAACTACAGTCCAGGAGAAGGACGAGCAAGAGGCCCTCCAATACCACGTACCGAGTAATGTAAGAACAATAGTTCAAGATACGGAGGAGCAAGAATCTCTCCGAAGAAAAATTTTTGATTGCGTTTTGATTTGGGTAACTGTGATGATTCTAGTACTTAGGTTAAGTTTTAATAACATTAGAAAGTATAAGCCAATCGCCGTGAACGCGATACGAGGGTGCACAGTTAAGATATTCATGGTAATTTTGAGGGAGTGTAGGATCGTAAAGGATAGCTGCGGTGCATGGAGGAAAAAACTTGAATTGTTAGGAAGTAAATACGCGTTCGTTGTAAGCAGAACGGGAGACGCCTTCATACCCTGCAAGGAGGCAGCTAGTGGAAAGCTAGTGCTTTTGGTAGACTCTGGGTTGGACACCAGCCTCGTAAAATCTAGTGCTTTAAGAAAAGGGCTGGGTATTAAATCAGACGGACGGAAGAACGCTTCACGGAGCATTTGGAGGTTGCATCAGGGCACTGGGATCGCTTAGAATAGGCCACAGTGAAGTTAAGGACATGAGTTTTAGAGTGCATGCAGTGGAATGGGATAGGGAAGGTATCCCGGCCGATGGGATAATTGGCCGCGATAATGTATGCGGCCGCACCATGCTTGATGCGCTAGAGAAACAGTTAGCGTTTTATGATAACAACAGGAATAGAATCCTCACTCTTCCATTAAAGTCATTGCAGGAGGGAACCGTGAATAGGTTTAAAAATTGTAGTATGGAGGTAGTAAATGCAAGGTCAACCAGAGTAGTTACTATGCATGTAAACACGAAACTTAGGACGGTTGTTTTGCACAGGCAGCAGCTAGCGGAGGGCGTATATATGGGAGAAACCATAACGAACGTTGACATGGGTAAGGTGTACGCTTGCATACTCAACGCATCAGAAAATTACTACCTGATGGATAAAGATTTAAGGCCTAAGTTCACTAGTTATGATAAATTTAAGGAACCGAATTATAGATCGGTAAATCAGATTAAGCCAGTAGATATAAGAAAAAGGATGGAGAAATTATAAGAATCACTGAAGTTAGACCCAAGCGTCAATTCAGAAGAGAATACATCAATAGAAGCCATATTTACATCATTTCATGACATAAATGAGGTAGAGCATGAAATATTTCACACTATACCGGCGATAGAGCATGAAATACCTACTAGAGTGGATCAACCACCAATAAACCAGAAACAGTACAGATTGCCACAAGCTCACAGAGATGAAGTAAACAGGCAAGTGGAAGGAATGTTAAAGGATAACATAATTTCACCGAGTATTTCACCTTGGAACTCACTAATAATTTTAGTCCCAAAGAAGGGGGGTGCTCAGGGTCAGAAGAAGTGGAGAATGGTCTTCGGTTTTCTGGAAATTGAACGACGCCACTATCAAGCAAGTGTTCCCGATACCAAGGATAGAAGAAATTCTGGATAAATTGGGGCATAGTAGATATTTTTCTACGCTTGATTTAGAGAGTGGCTACCACCAAGTTCTGGTGGATACCCAAGATAAGCAAAAGACCGGTTTATGGCATTATGAATTTAATGGAATGCCGTTTGGATTAATAGAAGCACTGGCTACCTTCCAACGGCTGATGAACCATGTGCTAACAGGCTTGGAAGGGTTAGATTGTTTTGTGTATCTGGATGATATTATAATTTATGGGAAGAACTTGCAGCAGCATTCGCAACGCTTGTGCAAGGTGCTCCCGAAATTACGAGAGCACAATTTGAAGTGTCAATTTTTGCGAAAAGAGGTGGCTTATGTAGGGCATCGTTGCTCAGAGTCAGGAGCAATTCTTGACCCGCAGAAGGTGGAATGCGTTAGAAATTTAGCGATTCTGAGAAATAGAAAGGAAGTGCAAGCGTTCCTAGGACTAGTGAATTATTATAAAAAGTTCGTAGAAGGACTAGCCTGAATAGCGTTGCTGATTAATAAGTTACTACGAAAAGAAGCAAATTTTGAATGGACAGAGAGCTGTCAGCAAGCATTCGAGAGGCTAAAAAAGATTATTCGCTCGCCACCGATTTTGGCGTACCCCGACTTTGAGCAAACTTTTTTGTTGACCACTGATGGTAGCAATGAAGCATTAGGAGCAGTCTTGTGACAAGGGGAAGTCGGTAATGACCGACCAATAGCAGTCGCGAGCAGGGCGCTTACCAATGCAGAGAAGAGATACTCCACAGTAGAGAGAGAATTTCTAGCTATTGTGTGGGCTAGGAAGAATTTTAGGGCATATCTGCTAGGTCGCCCATTTAAAATATACACTGATCACCAGCCGTTTAGAGGCATAGCCAGTTTGAAAGACCAAACGTCTAGGCTAGCCAGGATCAGACACAAATTGTCTGAGTATGATTTTGAAATCATATACAAACCTGGGAAAAAGTATCTGAAAGCGGACGCACTAAGCAGAGTACCGCAGGTACAGAAGGTATCAGTAGTGCAAACGAGGGCCAAAGCAAGGTCAGAAAAGGAGAAGGTCGGGAGAATTCAAGGGGATAAAATTGATGCAACAAGAAATGTTAGTGACGCGGGTGACGATGCCAATAAACGAACAGCCAGTAGTGTGGAATGGCTGGAGGATGAAAACTCTATCTAGGCAGTGTGAAAGGGTTTCCATGATTCACCTCTAGGTGGACACCATGACAGAATTTGGCCGAGTATACGGATGGAGAGGTATGCTCAGAGACATAAAAAAATATTTAAAGAGTTACCCCAAATGTCAGGCCAACAAGAGTTCAAGGCTAACAAAGATGCCAATGGTGTTGACTGACACACCGAAACAACCATTTGATAAAGTTCATATGGATATTGTAGGTATTTTACCTGAGACAGTTTCGGGCAATAAATACATCTTGACGTTCCAAGATGATTTCTCAAAGTATATGGCGTGCGTGGCTATACCCGAAGCTGAAGCGAGTACTCTAGCCAAGGCATTCTTTGCCGAAATTGTGGCACGGTACAGCATACCAAAGGTTTTGATCACCGACAATGGTTCAAATTTTGTATCGAAATTATTCTCAGAAGCTTGTAAGATACTGGGAATCAGGAAATTGCACATAACACCATATCATCCACAGGCGAGTAGCTCATTGGAGCGTACTCATCAACCTCTGGCTGACTACTTGCGCAGTTTTGCGAAGGAAGACGGCTAGAATTGGGATCAATGGTTGACCACTGCAATGCATGTACACAATAATACTGTGCATGTATCAACGAAACAAACTCCGTTTAGAAGACTCTACGGATTTGATTTCAACATGCAAGCCAATTGGAAGCGCAAATGTGCGACAGTAAACTATGCTGATGACCTAAATAAAGTGCAAAAGTATCAGCTACAGCGAGCGCACGAGTTGGTTAGAGAAAACCAAGATTGTGCTAAACGAATAGCCAGGGAAGCTTGCAACAAGGTACTAAACCCAGTAGTCTTTCATGTGGGTGACCAAGTACTCATGAAGAATCAGGCTAGGAGAAACAAATTATCTCCTATTTGGATAGGTCCGAATTTAGTAGCAAAAATCCGCAGCCCAGTTACAACAGTCGTGACGATTAAGGGCAAGCATAAGAAGCTACATAAACTTTTATTGAAATTATTCCATACGAGGACACACAATTAAAGACATGTGTTGACAGTGTTTTCCAAGTGTATACACAAGGAGAACAACGTAAACCAACTGATATCACGTACGTGTGTATATCAAATAGCCCAGTTCCAACTTCCAAAGTCAATATCAGCAGAACTGTGTTAATAAATCTCGGGCGAGTAAAAATTGACGTAATATAAATACGTTCATTAGGCACTATAGCCGAATAAAGCGCAGTAGAGGAAAATATTTTTTGAAAAATATTAAATAATAATTGAACAAAAACTGACTGTTGTTGGAAATACGCTGCGATAGCGTGGTTGTATAGCAGACTTCTCACAAAGTTAGAAGAATTGAGCATAGTATGGTGTCTGAAATAGCAAAATGTAAGGAACAAGTGACGAAACGCAAAAGAGAAAGGTAAAATAACTCGGAAATGTGTTATCAATTATGTGTTATTATTATCAAAATAGGTTGCGTTGGGCCAGTGACCCGACCGTAAAACAAACTCACTCTAGAAACGTAAAAAAGCCTCGGAAATAATAACAACCACACGACGACCATCAGCTTAAAATCAATTACACGAATTGGAACATTGAACGTTCGCTCCCTCTCTGAAACTTCAAAGCTCGCACAGCTTTGCAGGGAGATGGAGCGTTATAAAATTCAAATTCTCGGGCTATCTGAAACTAGATAGCTCGGGCAAGGAGAATTTCACACCCTCGAAGGCCACTATTTTATCTACAGTGGCAACATACAAAAGCGTGCAAACGGTTTCGGCATTCTAATATCAAAGAACTTAAAAAGCGCATTAAGTAAATACAAGCCGATCTCCGAACGTATTATAACTGCCAGATTTAAGAGCGTTTTTCGTAATATCACCGAAATTCAATGCTACGCGCTTACGGAACCAGATACAGACGATGCTTAAGAAGTGTTCTACAACTTGTTAGACTCTACCATCAATTCTGTCCCAAAAGGCGACATCATCATTACATTGGGCGATTTCAATGCAAAAATAATCAACGACAACAGCAATGTCGAAAAACTCATGGGTCGGCACGCCTTAGTATCAGGTAGAAATTGAGAGCGAATGATTGAACTTTGCTCCAACCACAATCTCTTCAGCGGTGGCACTAAATTCCCTCAGCTAAATATCCATAAATACACATGGAAATCTCCCAACGGCCGAACTCGTAACCAAATCGACCATGTTTTAAAAAGCAGACGGTTTCACAACTCCCTCCTTGATGTGCGCACACGCAGAGGTGCGGACGTATTCAGCGACCATTACCTAGTTGTATGCCAACTCCGTTTAAGCCCCTAAGGCATCAGGAAGCAACAGAGGCGAAAGATGACCTTTAATCTGGAAAACTTGGGTCGTCCTGGTAGCAAATTCAAAAAGCCTGCTCACAAGCTGCGGAAGAAACAGTTGGCCTCAAACACCGCAAAAGAAAGCCATGGATCAGCAACACCACCTGGCAATATATCGAAGACCGTAGAACCATAGTAAACACTGCTATTATCCGACGGCAACAGCTTTCTCAGCGCATACAATGCTATGCATCAGCAGGTTAAAAATGCTGTAAGGACCGATAAAAGGGCATATGTGGAGGGAATTGCTGGGGAATCAGAGCGATCAGCAAACTGTAACAACTTGCGTGGCGTATATGCAGCCATTAAAAAATTGACTAATACGAAATCTAACATGCCGCCTATCAAGGCTAGTGACGGTAGCATCCTAATCTCTGACGAAGATCAACTCGCGCAATGGAGAGAATTTTTCGTGGACAACAGCGGAGAAGCTGAAAACCACACTGCACCCTTATTTTCTGAACAGCGAAGAAGAACCCCCAACGGAAATAACCCTGCCGACCCGCCCACCACAGAATAAATCAGCCTAGCAATCCATAAGCTAAAATTCAACAAAGCTGCTGGACCTGACGAACTTCCTTCTGAACTCTTGAAGTATGGCGCTAATATAATCTCTCACATACTCTACCCTATCATGCATAACATATGGACGTCTAACACCATCCCCACTGACTGGAAAGAGGGAGTCTTAATCACTATCCCAAAAAAAGGCGATCTGAACCAATGTAAAAATTGGAGGGGCATAACCCTTCTCAACTCCATCCTGAAAATCCTAGCTCTTAATATCTTAGATAGAATGTCAGGTGTATTCAACAGCCAGTTACGGCGTGAACAAAATGGATTCAAACCAAACCGATCTTGCGTGGACCACATCAATACTTTACGCATAATTGTGGAGCAATCTGTCGAATGGAGTTCGCCACTATTTCTCCTTTTCGTGGACTTCGAACGTGCGTTTGACACGGTTAACAGAGACGCAATATGGCGCTCTCTACAAAATTGCGGAGTTCCGGACAAGATCGTCGAGCTCATTAAGGCCCTATATAAAGACGCGAACCTTAGTGTGCGTTGTAAAGGTAAAAATAGTGCCAACTTTAATATAAATAGAGGTGTTATGCAGGGGTGCGTTCTATCACCACTTTTGTTTATAGTGGTCTTGGATGATGTCCTTAGGCGTACTAATGCAGATACAGAGGAGGGGCTGCAGTGGAGATTAAATCAAAAGCTCAGCGATTTGGACTACGCCGATGACATCTGTTTCGTGATGCACACGTTAGCAGGCGCCTTGTCAAGTATACGCGCACTAGCTGTAAACGCTAATGCAACTGGCATCAAAATTAACTTCTCCAAAACTAAACTTTTGCCACTGCAAATTGCAAATACATCTCCACTCACTGTACTGACAATTGACAACTCCACCATCAACATTGAGGACGTTGACAGCTTCTGCTACCTTGGTAGCTACATAACAAAATATGGGGGTGCAACATCTGATGTGGCAGCACGCATAAGCAAAGCACTGCATTCCGAAATTTAGATCGAATTTGGCATTCTCGTGTGATATCGCTGCGCACAAAAATACGAATTTTTAACACCAGCATAGAACCTGTTTTGTTATATGAGTCTGAAACATGGTTGGTCTCAGAACAAATAACTCGATAACTTCAAACTTTTATCAACAAATGCCTACGAATAATCTGCCGCACTTTCTGGCCGACAACGATCATGAACGAAGACCTGTGGCGCCTCACCAATAGCGAGCCTATTGACACAGAAATTAAAAGACGCAAGTGGCGCTGGATTGGGCACATTCTGCGTAGATAAAACACCAACATTGCAAAGATGGCCTTTCAATGGAACCCATATGGTAGTCGGAAAGCAAAACGCCCAGAACAAACATGGGTACACACTATTCACGCCGAAAGTTACTACAGAGCCACCTGGAATGAAATAAGGCACCTGGCTGCTGAGAGAAGCCGTTGGAGAGCTTTTGTATCCGCCCTCTGCTCCGACTAGGAGCGAAATTTGACTATTTTTTTATATTATGTCTTTTAGTTATCTTTGTTAGCATAAGTATAGTTTTATTGTGTCAAATGTCATGGAATTAATAATAATAAGCAAGTATATAGGGACATACAAAGGGAAATTTGGAATTTGCGAATATATACATACTGCAATAGGGTAAATGTTTCAATATTTTTTCTTTTATTGATTAGGAAATTAGTGTGTGGGAAATTGAAAAAATGTGTATGTTGAAATAAAAGAATATGTTTAGGTTAATTGGGAAATAACGTTAGCAACTAATTCTAAGCAATTAATAGTGCCTGGAATGTATGTATCGAGTGTAGTCGTCGAGTAGTCATCTTCGAGTGAGTTACAAGGTGTAGGAAAATACACTCGTTTATGGATGTATACATAACGGGCTAGAAGTAGATTGAAATATATAGAGTAATTAGATGCAATGAAAAATTGAGTCATGCAGTGGAGAATGTTTTAGCGTGCACGGGATTATCTTTTATATACTCGGTTATATAAGATGGGCAACTAGTTCTGCCCAGAATTGAGATAAAAAATGTTAATTTTTTTTTTTGGCTGGCACATAATTTAATATAGTTAAATAATAATCATAGTTAAGTAATCATAATTAAATAATAATATTTGTAAAGAATATATTTTTTATTACTTATTTATAGTTTGGTTGTTAAGACAAATTTGATATGCGATATATAGATTTAGACATCCAGATGTGCTTGTCTGTTCACACACTCCTTAATACCTAAAACAATATGTTTATACATGTATCGGGCTTGCCGAGTTTTAATTATTCTTACTGGCTATAACATTTATTTCATTTTTAATATTTTTCCTAAAGTAAACAGTAAATTTTATGTATTATTTAAATCTATATATCATATCATTCAATATTATGTAACATGAACCTGGAAGGGATTTCCTGCAGCGTCGAAGACAGAGTAAGAGGTTAACCAACATCCAGGAGACCGGTAGATGAAATGCAAAAGCGAACAAAAATCTGACTGAATAAGAATAAGTAAGAAGACGTAGACGAAGAGTAGTCAGCAAGCCGTAAAGGAATAAATCCGTGATTTGAAACGATGATGTCCCGAGTTATTTTTGGTTGGAAGAAACTGAAAACGAAATTATTTTCATTCGAAAGACTGAAAGAACTTCTAACTTCCCATGTGCGAGATGGCGACAATTTGAGACTTATGAGGAAATGAAGATGGTACCGGCTGAATACAAGTCAGAAGCTGATAATACTTGCATAGCTGACAATATGGCATGAAAACATTAACATTTACGTTGTCAGCATAGAAAATCCAACGTGTCTGCCATTATTACATATGACAGTATGTATATTGTATTATTGTCTAGAAAGAGGAAGAGATAATTTTAGCCGAGGTTACTCCGTAATTGTAGAGAGAAACGGCTACAACAACAATAACAGCCAACTACCATCGTTCAGTAAGATTCGCAGAATAATCTCCTGGTGCAAACATCATTTTAACCACGAAAAGATCAAGCACAACATAGCCAAGCTTTATCGGCTACCTTACGTTATATATATATAATAACGTTTTCCTCAATTAAAAACGAGTACAAAATTCTGAAGTCGGGTTAGACCGACTTCGAAATACCCTTTAAGTTTTCTTGGGCGTGCAAGTTAAACAATGGGGATGTTTTCTTCATAAATCATCATTAGGAGCATATTCACGGTAATTTTTGGTAGGGTACCTTGAAATGATTATATCGGCCCCTTTTCTTGTGTATGGCTTTGTAGTGTCAATATAACCACTAATATAAAATTTCGTCAAAAAATATTGTATAGGTCGAAAGTTATACAGATATGCCAATAGTGGGTGTGGCTGTAAAAATAACACGCCCATTTTTTGTGCGGTGTTTAATGTTAGTACCCGCAACATTCCTGTGAAATTTCGTTGATAAATCTATAATAGGAACCTAGTCATGATTTTTGGTCAATTGTGGGCGTGGCTGTTGTATTATGATATTCTGCACACATACTGTTATGGACCCCATGTATATTTCTGCAAATTTTTATTCCGCTGGCATCATCAAGCATAGGTCGGCTAATTTTAATTTTAGAACCGATAGTTCCTTATATCAAAAGTTGGCGTGTATTTTCTCTGATCAGCCCCAATTGTTGCAGATAGCTTTATAATGTCCACATGTTCCTTCCCGTAAAATTTCGTCCGTAAATCTCTACTAGATCTTAAGTTATTAATATTTGTTAATAGTGGGCGTGGCAGTTTATATATACCGCCACAGTGTTTAGTAGGACCCACATCTCCATAACTGCCAAATATTGTCACGATTCCGTCAATTGGACTGAAGTTATAATATTTTAAAAAAGGTGAAAAAAGTTGCTTATATGGGAGGTAGGCGTGCTCTTTGTCCAAAGCAGCCCATATAACAATCTGGTTCTGTATCTTTGTGCAGGCTACACTTTTGTAAAACTTCATTAAGATAGTTCTAACGGTGTAGAAAAAAAGTGGCCACAGACGGAAAGACGGAGAGACGGACGGACAAAATAAAAATTGCTTCGAAAGTGATTTTGATCATATCTGTATATATATATCCATACCTACCACGCCTCCTTCTTGAAATTGCAACCCCTCTCAAAAGCACAAAATTAGTATACCCTATTTACCTTTTTTAAAGGTAAAGGATATAAATATCCAGTCACCTACTAAGCGAATATTTATTTTGACTTCGTCAGATGCGCATCTACTCGAATAAGCTTGCATCATCTTTGTACGTACCGGTCCAGAAAGAAGGGGTATGCAGAGTTCATCGAGGGATTTCACTTCGACAACGACGGCCGTCAACCGAACGAGCAGGTAGCAGAGGTCGCAGTATAATGGAAGATTTTATGTATATAATTGAAATGTAATATCGCTAGTATAGGTTGTAATTTTGTTTGTATATACGCCAGTGAGAAAAGAGTCAATGAAGGACCAAAATAAAAAAGGGGAATAAAAAAAAATAAATAGATAGAAATAAAAGAAGAAAAATAAAATAAAGAAAAGACTACAAAAGAAAACACCAAAAATAATAAAACAAAGAATATATATATAGTACATAGGTTTAACAAAATGCACAGATTGTTTAAAGGGCGGAAAAAAAATGTAGAGATTCAATAGAAGTTAGTTGCATTAACTTCTTTTAGAAAGAGGGGAGGGATGTTGTGAGTTAGAATCAAGCTACCTGTGCGTAGTTGATTCACAGCACCAACTCCTATCAGACGATACACGTTTGTTGCGGTTAGCTTTACATAATTAAGTTAATTAGGAAGGCACATATTTTTAGGGTGCGAGTATTGTAAACAACCAGAATCTATGTATTCATTATTGTGTAAACTTTTAGAGTGTTATAGTTCCGCAGTCGAGTCGACGAAGGCCATTGGAATTTAGAATGCACCGTCGACACCCTTATAGTAGAGTAGGTCAGTTGGCTTGACCAACTGAAACCAATTAACAGGTGCGAAACTGGAACACCAGAAAGGTCAGAATTTAGACTGTAGATATTACTTGGAAATATTATATAAGAATGATGTTTTGAATAATAAAATAGTCTTGTCTTGTGTTTCGTCTCAAAATAGGTAACTCGGTGTTTGTTCTGAAGAGAGTTCGCTAGGTTTGAGCCACGCGCGCGCCCCTTACAGGAACTAAAAGACGCTCCGAGGACACCAACAAGCACGGACCCCAACAACGAAGAAGCTTACAGAAATATTCAGCATTGTACGACGACGATTAGAAAGAGCGGCTCAGGACCAGGCTCCTTATTACAACCTACGGAGGAGGGCTTGGAAACCAGCTATTGGAGACTGTGTACTTGTGAAAGCACACCACCTCTCCAAAGACGGGTTTGCCCCAAAATTAGCACCAAGATACGAAGGCCGGTACCAAGTTACTGGCCTTATATCACCAGTGATCGCACAGCTTAAACGGCGAGCAGATAACGGGCCTTGCACAGCACATGTGAGAGAAATGAAACTTTTTCATGACCCCATAGCCTAGCACGACGAGGGTTTTCCATCATTCCCGAAGAGGGGAGGAGATGTAAGGAGCATAAATCTGAATGATTTATCCTCTCACATAACATATCGGCACCACTCGCAAAATCAGATCACCAGTTGCCCGACACTGGTGAGTCATTTTAATCATCACACCACTGCCTACCAACAAACCCACGCGGTGTAGAACACGTGGCGAAAACCCACGCGGAGGAGGACCACGAGGCAGCTATTGGGAAGAAGAAGACAAAGTGAAAAAACGTGGAGGAGAACCACGCGGTGCTGAAACATATGGCAGCTATCGGGAAGAAGAAGAATAAGACCAAATCATATGACGCCATTCAGATTGCCAATGACAGCACGCCACGCATTTTATGCCAACAGCCACTGTGCTAGATAAGCAGCAGCATTGGGGTACTCAGGCTCTTTTTCATCAGACAGCGGCGCAAGCAAGATATCTTTTTCATCAGACAGCGGCATAAGGAAGAGCTCTTTTTCATCAGACAGCGGCGCAAGCAAGATCTCTTTTTCATCAGACAGCAGCATAAGGAAGAGCTCTTTTACATCAGACAGCGGCGCAAGCAAGATCTCGTTTTCATCGGACAACAGGGCAAGCAAGAGCTCTTTTTCATCAGACAGCGCCGCAAGCAAGAACTCTTTTTCAGCAGAAAGCGGCGCAAGCAAAACTTCTTTGGATCGAACAACAGCGCAACCAAGAACAACTCTATTATTGATTGAACAACAGCGGAGGCGTGACGCGTTATTTACACGCGGCGCAAGCAATGACCTAACGCTTCTGACGACCTGAGCGAGTTTATCACTCACGCCGAACGTACATATTTACCTGAGCGATTTATTCACTCGCGCCGGACAAACTGACTCCTACCTGAGCCTGTTATTCACTCGCGGCTACTTGAGCGAGTTATTTACTCGCACCGGACATCTACGCCACTGGGACTCGCGACATAAACCCCCCCCCCCCCTCCCACCATGCGATTCGTCAACTAAAGAAGAAAATATATAAATATACACATAAGAAAAAAATTTAATAACTAATCGACAATAAAAGTAAACCAAAGTATAGGACTTATTTCTTGCTAACGAACCCTGGACACCGCTGAGTCTACCTCAGCTGTAGAATATTAAAGTGTCGTTACAATATATAAAGTAATAAGATGCAATGAAAAATTCAGACATGCAATGGACAATGTTTTCACTTGAACGGGTTTATCTATTCTATACTCGCTTATGTAAGTAAAATGGGCAACTAGTTTTCGCCAGAATTGCGATAAAAAATATTTTTTTTTGGCAGCATATAATGTAAAATAGTAAATAATTGTTATGTATGAATCAAATTATTGTAAAAGGATTATTTATTGAGAGGGATTTAAAGTTTTAATGCCGCTAACAATTTTAGGAAAAAAATTGGAATAATAGTTAATTAATAATGTTTGTAAAGAAAATAGTTTTGGTTGTTAAGACGTTTAGATATGCGTTATATAGACTTAAATAATACATCAAATTTACTGTTTACGTGAGGAATAATTTACTGTTTAAGTAAGAATAATTAAAACTCGGTAAGTCCGATACACATATAAATGTATTATTTTTAGGTATTAAGGCGTTGGTGAACAGAGAAGGACATCTGGATGGTTCAACCTTATGCAGCATTAACCTGGAAGGGACTCACTCCAGCGTCGAAGACAGAATAGGAGGTTAACCAACATCCAGGAGACCGGTAGATGAAATGCAAGAGCAGCGAACCAAAATCTGACTTAATGAGAAGAAGTAAGAAGATGTAGAAGAAGGGTAATCAATAAGCCGCAAAGGAATAAATACGACAATTGAAACGAAACTGTCCCGAGATAATTTTTGGTTGGAAGAAAAGAACCACAAAATTTGTGGGAATTCATTGCTTGCAACAAGCTGCGTGGGACTCCAATCCCCCCACTGATTAAACGAAAATCAACGAACATCTCCAACCTATAAAAAAAAACTGCGACAAGAGATATGCAAGAAAAAAGTGGCAACAAACTAGACATCCTGAGGACAAGAAAAAATTAAATGCGATAACAAAAGAACTTAAAGAGATCCTTAATAACGAGCGAAAGACCCAACTCCATCATTACCTCAGTAATCTCGATGCGACAGCTGCTACAGAATACTGTTGTAAATATGTACATATACTAACTTACTCATAACTCCAGAATTGTACTTTATCATCCCTACTTTACAAATGTCAAGCAATTGTCAATTATTCTCTCTCTTTGTTCTTATGCGAGAATCAAAACTTCACTTCTTCTTTGGCACACGATAAGTAACAACGTGTTTTATTTTAACAGGTTATGGGCCCTGGCCATAATATTAATTAAATTTTAATAGTTTTTTTTGCATTAGTGGATTTGTTGCGCGCTAGTCGTATTAATTACGTTTGTCGTATTAATTGTGTTTGTCGCGGTCATTAAATTCGTTTTTCTTGCATACATACATAGAGAACAACAAACAATGGCTAATGCAACGAAATCGGTCTTTGGGATTGAGAAGCTGAAAGGTGGTGAAAATTTCCACAATTGAGTATTTGCAATGGAAAATTTCTTGTAGTTAAAGAAATTAGGTGATTGCATTCTGCCATCTTCTGACGATCCACGTGTTTGCAAAGAGAAGTTGCCGGACAAATTAAGCACAGCAAAAAACATGTTAGCGCTGAGTGTGGAGCCGGGGTTGTTTGTTCACAAAAGGACATGTAAAACGGCATTCGAAATTTGGACTAAACTTCAAAACATTTATGAAGATCGCGGGTTGATGAGAAAAATTGGGTTGCTGCTCACTTTAATTTCAATTCGTCTTGAAGAAAGTGAAAGTATGCAAACATACATCGATCAAATTATGACAACGGCTAGTAAACTAAATTGCATCGGTTTTAATATTGATGATGATTGGCTGGCAGCCATTATGCTTCCAGGATTAACGGAAGAATACAAGCCGTTAATTCTGAGCTTCGAAGCAAGTGAAAAAATTAATGCTGATGACATAAAGATGAAACTGTTAGACACACAGTACTCTTGTGACAACAAAAACAATAGTGCGTTTCTTGGGAAGCGTGGGAATAAGCAAAACACAAGAAAACCAAATAACCGCCGTTCTATCAAATGTTACTCATGCGGGGGGCGGGGTCATGTGAGTGCAGAATGCAAGAAAAAGGAGCATAAAGAACATAGCAAAACGCAAGGCAACAACAACAAATCCGAATTTGCTAACAGAGCATTTACAGTGAGAGCGGCAACAAATACACACACAGACGAATGGTATATAGACAGTGGCGCGTCGAGTCATATGACGCCAAATGAAAAATTGCTCTTTGCTCGCAGTGCTTCAAGTGTTAAAAAGATTTTGACGGCAAATGATGCAAAAATGAAAGTGACTTGTGAAGGCAGATCAAAATTGTTGTTAGGCGATGACGAAGTAGATGTCTCAAACGTATTGCATGTACCTGAATTGTCGGTGAATTTATTATCAGTTTTCAAAACAGTACAAAAAGGCAATACGCTGGTTTTTAATAAAAGTGGGTGCTCAATCTATGATCCAAATTTGATTGAAGTGGCACACTGTAAACCAGAAAATGGAATTTACAAGCTGAAAACATCTGGTGGTGCGTGTATGTTATCCCGAAAAGAAGAAAGCGACGCAATTATATGGCATCGAAGGTTTGGTCATCTGAATTATGGCAGCTTATGCAGGATGCGTGATGGAATTGTGACTGGGATGAATTTTTCAAATCAGAAAATTGGATTGCAGAATTGTGAGGTATGTGCTGAAGGAAAGCAATCTCGGGATACATTTAAAACAAGCCAGAGTTACACAAAGGAGTTGCTGGCTCTTATACATTCCGATTTAGTTGGACCGATGGAGACGAAATCGATTGGGGGCGCAAAATATCTGTTGACATTTATTGATGATTACTCAAAAAAGGTGTTTGTCTACTTTTTAAAAGAAAAATCTTCCGTCTTGGATATTTTTATGGAATTTCAAGCCTTTGTTGAAAAGCAAACAGGCAAGTCAATTAAAATCTTTCGCACTGACAATGGCAGTGAGTATTGTTCGCGCCAATTTGATAGATTTGGTCGTGCCAAGGGCATTCAACACCAACTAACGAATGTGTACACCCCGGAACAAAATGGCACAGCAGAACGCATGAATCGCACTATTATTGAACGCGCAAAATGCATGTTATTTGATGCTGGGCTTAGTGAGGAATATTGGGCGGAAGCAGTTAACATGGCGTCTTATTTAATAAATCGATCAGCTTGCTCAGCATTAAAAGATAAGACACCGGAGGAGGCATGGACTGGCACCAAAGTTGATGTTGGACATCTTAGAGTTTTTGGATCCCCAATGATGGTTCACATTCCGAGACAACGTCGCAAGAAGCTGGACCGAAAAGCTAAGAAGATGATTTTCGTTGGATATGATGCAAATAAAAAAGGTATTCGTTGCATCGATCCGAGTACTAAAAAGTTAGTAGTAAGCCGTGACGTCATTTTTCACGAGAAAACGGAGCCAGCAGTAATCAATGTTGATTTTGAAGAAGAAATACCAGATCAAGTGAGGGCAATTGACCAACAGAGCGAAATAGAGCCTATGAAACCATCGCCAGTAACAACATTCCAGCATCAGCAGAGCAACAGTGAAGAGAGGATGTTTGAAGAGTCTGATGTCAATGATCCAACATATGTTCCTGATGAGTCAGTAATGGTTGAACAACATGGACTCCATCGACGAACAGCCAGAATACCAAAACCGGTTCTACGTGATGAGTATGTGAGCTATCTAACTTATAAAGCTAAAGATTTAGATCCTATTACAGTTGAAGAAGCCATGAGTAAAGCTGATGCTGTAAAATGGAAAGATGCAATGGAAAGCGAAATGAATTCGTTGAAGGAGAATAATACATGGGATCTAATGGAATTGCCAAAGGGACGAAAAGTCATCAAGTCAAAATGGGTTTTTACCACAAAACGTGACATGGACAACAATATAATAAAACACAAAGCTCGGTTAGTCGCAAAGGGCTGTAGTCAAGTCTATGGAATGGACTACAAAGAAACATTATCACCCGTGGTACGGTACTCAACTATTCGTTTCTTGATTGCATTGGCTGTGAAAAATAAACTTAAAATTGACCAGATGGATGCGGTGACAGCATTTCTGCAAGGAGAACTCGAAGAAGAAATATATATTGTTCAACCAGAAGGATTCCACGATGGCTCTAATTTAGTGTGCAAATTGAATCGAGCAATGTATGGGCTAAAACAAGCTGGAAGACAGTGGAACTTGAAACTAGAAGCAGTGCTGAAGTCATTTGGGTTGGCAAAGTCGCAACTAGATCCATGTGTGTATTTTAATGAGAATAGTTCACTTATATTGGCTATCTACGTAGATGACATACTTCTGTTTTTGAAGGATCCGAAGGTGTTAAAACAAATCAAAGAGGCACTCAGTGGATCATTCAAAATGAAAGATATGGGGCCGATAAAAAGTTACATTGGTATTCGAATCACACAAAATGCTGATGGTGTCGAACTAGACCAGAGTAAATATATTAACGATATTTTATTGCGTTTCAATATGGAAGATTGTAAACCAATTTCAACTCCGAGTGACAATAACCAAAAACTTTCGATTAGCATGATGTCAGAAAGCGTCGAAGAGAGTGAGCTGGCAAAGATTTCTTATCAAGAAGCGGTGGGCAGTTTGCTATATCTCGCACAATGCACGCGGCCAGATATTGCTTTTGCAGTTAACGATGTAAGCAGATTCAATACAAATTACAATATCGCTCATTGGAAGGCTGTTAAGCGAATCATGCGTTATCTCAAGGGCAAAATCAACTTTAAATTGAAGTATTATCCGACATCGATAAGCGTCGTTCGTGCACAGGGTATGTGTTTAAAATGTCAAATGCAGCAATTACTTGGGCAAGTAAACGTCAACCTACCATTGCCTTATCTAGCACCGAGGCCGAGTATATGGCCATGTCGTCAGCTGTCCAGGAAGCAATATGGTTGAAGCAGCTGTCAGATGAACTAGATTGCAGTGATACATCATCCATTAATTTACATTGCGACAACCAAGGCGCTATCAAATTAGCAGAATCTGATGGATTTCGACCGAGATCCAAACACATAGACATAAAATATCACCATTTGCGAGAGACAGTTGAAGAGGGGATTGTTTCTATTAGGTACGTGCCTACATCTGAAATGGTTGCAGATAGTTTGACGAAGGCAGTGACCAAAGAAAAGAATCGTTTCTGTTCGCAGCATATGAATTTTAATTTATTTTTAATATTGAATTGATTTATTTTAAAACTTGAATTTTGAATTTGAAATTTATTTTAGTCATTAGTTTTATATAATGAATTAAATTAATTAAAGATCCAACAAGCGAGGGTGTTGTAAATATGTACATATACTAACTTACTCAGCATGCGCAACAGAAGAAGCGAAATATCCATCAGAGTAATATCCATCAGATGGACCTACCAATTCGTAAATTTTCCAAATCTGAAGTGGAAGCAGCTATTGATTAGCTAAATATTAAAAAAGCCCCTGTGTACGACCTTATCACTGGAAAAATAGTAAAGCAACTTCCAGAAAAAGGTGTGACATATCTAACCTACTTATTTAACGCGGTACTAACATCTGGTTTTATACCTCCCCAATGGAAAGTGTCACAATTAAAAATGATTCTGAAACCCGGAAAAAGCGCTGATAAAGTTTAATCGTATCGCCCAATTAACTTGTTACCGATTACTTCTAAACTCATAGAAACCCTTTTCCTGAAAAGACTACTCTCAATTATAGAAGAGCAAATGCTTATTCCAAATCATCAATTTGGATTCAGGAAAAAACACAGCACAATCGAAGAGGTTCATAAGGAGTATATACACATTGCATTCGAACAGAAAAAATATTGTATAGCGGCGTTTCTTGAGACTCCAAGTCCACCCAAATCCACTGATATCGGAACTGACTTCCAACTCCTTCACTTTCATCCGACTGATGAGAAAATCCACAACACATCTCCTGTGCTAATAGGCAATGGCTGCACCACTGGGTGTAGTCCATAAAAGTAAGTAAAGTCAAAAATTAGTCTTAAGTTATTAAATATTGCTGAATGGGATTGAATGCAACAGAATACAATAAAAATATGGATATTAAAAAAAATAAATAAATTTTATATGAAAGAGTGAAAGAGCTTCTAATTTCCCATGTGCGAGATGACGGCATTTGGAGACTTATGAGAAGATGAAGATGGTACCGGCTGAATACAAGACTCTCTATCTTACAAGTCAGAAGCTGATAATACTTGATATTAATTGCATAGCTGACAAAATGGCATAAAAATATTAACATTTACGTTGTCAGTATAGAAAATTCAACGTATCTGTCATTATTACAAATGTCACTATGTATATTATCTGAAGACGAAGAGAGAATTTTAGCGAAAATTCGAGGTTACTCCGTAATTTTAGAGAGCTACAACAACAACAACAGCCACAACTACCATCGTTCAGTAAGATTCGCAGAATAATCTCCTGCCGCAAAAATCATTTTAACCACGAAAAGATCAAGCATAACATAGCCAAGCTTTATCGGCTAACTTCACAACGTTTCCGTGAATTAAAAAATATCCACAGCCACTTACTAAGCGAATATTCATTTTGACGTCGACAGAAGCTCATCTACCCGCATAAGGTAGCGTCATCTTTGTAAGTACCGGTCCAGAAAGATGGGCAGGGTATTCCTCGAGGGACTTCACTCTCACAGGACGGGCGTTACCAGAACCATCAATTGCAGAGGATCCGATTTATGAAATCGTAGCATAAGCTAAAGTTGAAATAAGTTTCTAATTTTGTTTGTATATACGCCAGTGAGAAAAGAGTCTATGAAGGACCAAAATATAAAGAAGGGAAAATTAAAAAATAAACGGATACAAATAACAGAACTAATATAAAAAAACAAAAAGCTGCAAAAGAAAACAAAACTTTAAAAATATAAGAAAGGAAAGAATACAAAAATAGAAAAAAAATGATATAACCCAAAATAAGGCGATTTAAAAAAAATATATATATATAAACATTTATTATAGAGTTAAAGAAATGCACAGAATTGATTACAATGCGATAAAAATATTGTAGATATTAGAAGTTAGTTGCACCCACAAAGAGTGAGGGATGTTGTGAGTTAGAATCAAGCTACCTGTGTATAGTTGATTCACAGCACCAACTCCTAATATACACTACACATTCGGCGTAGTAAAGTTTATACAATTAGATTCATTAAGAAAGCACATATTTTGAGGTTGAAAATATTGTAAATGAATAGTATTTATGTATTAATTATAATGTAAACTTTTAAGGTGTCACAGTTCCGCATTCAAGCTGACGAAGGTTATTTAGAATGCACCGTCGACACTTTTACATTCAGTAGGTCAATTGGATTGACCATCTGACCCCAATCAACAGTTGCGTAACTGGGTCACCAGAAAAGTTAACACTTAGACTGTAAGCCTTCTTTGTAAATAGTATATAAAGACTTTAATTTTAAGAATAAACCTTCTTGGTGGTTTAACTTCCAAACAGTAATGTCGTGTTTCTCTAAAAAGTGATTGTTAGGTTTTAATCTACGCGGGGGCCCAATACAGGCAGCAAAAGGGCACTTCCCACGGACAAGGCAAACGCGGACCCCAACAAAGTCAGGAATGACTTAAATCAGCACACACAATACTTTGGCCAACGGCACACTTTGCCGGTCAATATCTCTGCTGAGGGCGTTATTCCGCTTTGCTAGATATCTATTCAAATGACAGCATTCGTATATCACATGACGATCTTGCATTCATATACCACATGTCGATCCTGCAACTGATCTGGAACCTGAGAAGCAGCCAAAAATAACAACCGAGAAAACGTGACCACATATGTTGCTGCAATAAAATTTTACACCGATTCCTAGAAGGCGCTAATCCGAAGCAAATACGAACAAGAAATCCAGCCACAAACAGCTCTCCTCCACGACAGCTCCAAACATATGAAAGAATACTTGCCAGAAAGCATACAAAAATTAATCGTTCCTGCGACGGTATACATACCTAAACTAGATTTGAAAGTCGGACCACTACCCCTTTACGATTCATGAATACTATAAACGCGAGGAACAATGAAAGAACACAAGGAGACGATAATCCCACAGTATGCCCAGATACCTTTGAAGAAACGAGGAGGAAAACTTACCAAACAAAAACCTCAACTGGCTCATTTGCTATTTATCGTTAAAGACGAAACTAACCCACCTCCGTGGAATGAAGCTACACGAATCTGGGAAGAAATTGACATGCTGAAACTGCAAATCAAAAATAGAAGAAAGAAATAAAATCAAATGCATGGAAATAACCTGGCGTATGATCGGAAACATTGGCACTCCAACCATACAGGACTACGAACATACGAGTAAATATACCATCGAAGACGAGACGTTACGCACGATAGCAGCCCTACAACATGGGAAAAACCAGAGCAAGCCACAGCAACAGGAGACTATAGTGGACAACCAACTCGCCGCGGAAATCACGTACCCATCAATTCCTGAAGCTTATATTGTAATTATTTTAGTAATCATTTTATTAGCAATAGCTTATAAGTTAAGTGTTTGAAGAATAATGTCCTCAAACACAAAAATATTGGCAATGCCATAGCTGAAGTGTAAAAACAAAAATAAAAAATAATAATGTCATGTTTAAAATAAATAAATATATATAAATGGAAGAAATATAAAAAATCTATCAGATTTCCTTGCAATAATAACAAAAAACCGGAACAGAAAATACACAAACAGACAAAACAAACTAGAACAGATAGACATACTAAGAGACGCCTTTCAAAATATAGTACGTAGAGAAAAAGAAACAAAACAACTCATTGGTACAAATGCTAGAAGAAAACACAGAAACAGAAAACGGAAGAGAAGATATAGCTATGGGGTCCTTTAGTGTAGAAACAGCCTCCAAATCTCTTTTGATTTTCACAGGCAATTATAGAGATCTATAGCTGATAACCTGGAACGAAATAAGACACCTGGCTGCTGATAGAAACCGTTGGAGACCTTTTGTAACCGCCCTATGCTCCGACTAGGAGCGATATTTGACTCTTTTATAATTATGTCTTTTAGTTAACTTTGTTAGCATTAGTATAGTTTTATTGTGTCAAATGTCATGGAATTAATAATAATAGCTGATAAACAAAACACTCAACGAATCAGGCAAAAATGATTTCCTACAATACATTTACCATACCAAGGTAACGGCAAATGTGAGAACCGCACGAGCTACACAAAACTAGAAAACCTACAAACACTCACCACACTCTTACAACACAGATACAAAGACGCGACGACAATACTGCAACTTCAAGCTATGTTAGGCAATTTGCAACAAAATATTCAGGCATAAATGCCTATAAAGAAAAAATATTAACAATAACAGAAAGCCTAAACAGACTAAGCAGAGACAGAATCAGAAAATAATATTGTAGTAACAATAAATTAGCATTGGGCATATTTAAAAAGGACTGAATGAAAACTATGAAGCAACAAATTTTTGCTGCAAGACCGAAAGATCTAGCAGAAGCAACAGAATTGGCATTTGAACTCGAAAGCGAATACCCATTACATCGCAGCTGATGCAAGTAAGGCATAATTCATTCAACTCACACAGTGCAAAGTCCAATTTTAGCGCACCACCGAGAAATAATTAATTCAACCCTTCTCCACAGTACACAAATTATTCAAGACAAAATTTCAGCATACGCTATGACACCAGATAAAAGAATAATTACAACAACACTAACTCCGCAAACAACAGAAACAAAAACTATAGCAATACAAATTTCAGACACAATAACTACAACAACACACATCCCAATAATCGGAACAACAATAAGACAACAAACAGACACAACAACAGCTACAACTCACCAGGCAGACAGCATAACAACAACAGCACTTTCAACTCAAACAGAAACCGTCGCGTAAACATCATACACAATGATGGAAACGACCAAGGCCCAGAATGCCTAACCATTCTGGCAAGCCAAAACTAAATGTGTATAAGATATCAGATAACTACACAAATTTCGTTACAGTGACATACAGAAAGAAGCAATTGACATTTTAAATAGACACAGGTGCAGACATCTCACTATGCAAAATAAGTAATAAATTAGCAAACCATGAATGCTTTCCTGACGAAAACGCTTCATCAAATTTTTCTTTGCCATATAGCTTGAATACTTCATCATCATTTGCTATGGCTAATTCTTTTATATTTTCTTTCTTAGTTTTGAATATCAGTTTCCTCAGAATCGAGTCTAGTCGCGTTGAGTTATCATTGATTAATGCATGCTTTATATTTCCATTTGTATTCTTATTTTTAGGTCGAAGCTTCTTCAGTGTCGAATTCGCAGAATTATCACATTCGCCTATGTGCACAGTATTATTATTCGTATATATATTTGTGTTCATTTTACGTTTGTGTTAATTTTACCTTTCTTGTAGATTCTATCGAAATCGTAGTCGCTGAGATTATGGTCATTTTAGATGAAGGATTTTTATGTGAAAAAAGTGATATTAGTGGTCGATGGTCAGTTACTACGGTAAACTTTCGACCATATAAATAAGGTTTTAAAAAATATATGCCCCAATGTATTGCTAGTAGTTCTTTTTCTATTACAGATTTTTTAAAAACATGTTTTTGCTAGCATATGACAATGGTAAATCTTCTCCTGTTTCTGCTTCTGATAATACGGCGCCTAGTGCATAATTTGATGCATCTGTAGTTAGGATGAAAGGCTTTTCAAAATTTGGATATTGTAATAGGGGTGGATTAATTAGTTTTTTCTTTTGTGTCTGAAAGCTGTTTGGCTTTCTTTCGTCCATATAAATTTTAATGATTTCTTTTGCAAGGAGTTCAAACTTTTCGCAATATCTGCAAACTCTATTATGAATCTTGTATAGTAATTGAAGAACGAATATTCTTACTTCATCGGCGTTTTTTGGTTGTGGGTAATTCTTGACGGTCTCATATTTTGCTGGGACAGTTTTTACTCCGTCTTGTGTTATTAAATGTCCTAGGTATACCACTTCTAGTCTCAGAAAATTGCATTAAGCTGCGTTCAGCTTCAAATTGTGCTGTTTCAGTCTATCTAGTACTTTGATTAGATTCTCATTATGGTGGTTCAGACTGCACCCTTAGATGATTATGTCATCTACATAAAGGAATGCTTCTGAATCAATTCCTGAGAGTGCTATTGTGAGCATTCTTTGAAAACTGTTAGATGAAATTTTAAGTCCAAAAGGCAGCCGTTTGAATTGGTAGTGTCCGTTTGAGGTAGAAGAGGCTGTTAGTGGTCGTGATTGTCTTTCAAGTCCTTTCTGATGGAATCAAGTGTTGAAAACCATTTTGCTCTTCCTAGCTTGTCTAGAATGTGTTCTTTTTGGGAACCAAAAGGAGTGGAGCATTGTATGGGCTGACTGTAGTTTCAATGATGTTTTCATGCAGCATTTTCTGTACTTGTTCAATTACTATTTCTGTATGAGTATGTGGTTGTCTATAATTTTTTATATATACTGTTGTGTTATCATTTGTTGTAATGTTTTTGTATAAAAGTAGTTCGTCTTCTAGGTGAAAAACGTCTTGTTGTTGACTTAGGATGTCCATGAGTTGTGTATTTGTTTTTTTGTCTGTGCAGTTAAAATTAAGTGTTTCAAGTATTTTTTGTAGTCGTGTTTTGAAGTGACTGTGCTGTGCATTGTAGTTCAATATGTCATAATTTTTTAATGAGTCAGTTTCAAACTGTAAGCCGTTTTGAATTACTCCTGTGTTTGTTGTATTTAATATTTTTATATGAGCTATGCCGTTCTTTGGTGCTATGGCTTAGAAATATACCTTCTTTTAATTTTTTGTTTAGTATAATTTTATCTTCATTTATGTTCAATTTTATTTCTGCTCTTGTGGGTATTTTGATTTTTTGTATCTCATGTGATTTGCTCTGCATAGGTATGGTTATTGTTTGTTCGTTTAGGTATATGGAAATAATATAAAAAAATAGTCTATTTTGATTATTAATTTTTCAAAAAAATCTCTACCTAGAATGCCATATGTTTCTATTGGGAATGTTTTGTTTACCAGTTGGAAAGGGTGGTTACAATTTTCCTCTCCTATTTCTATTCGTAGTTCTATTTGACCTTCAGAATATATCTCTTCATTTGTTAAGCCCGTCAGTTTGCATTGTAACAGACACCCCTAACAGCTTCGAAGTAATATCCATCCACACCGTAGGTCCACTAAAAATTTCGAACGAATACCGCTAAATATTGACCACGCAGTGCACACACAACAGCTAAGTCAATAGTTGAACAATTCATTCTCAAATACGGACATTTTAAAGTACTCAAATCTGACAGAGGGACAGAATTTACAAACAAGCTAATGTCAAACATATGTAAATTACTCAACATACAACAACAATTTACGACATCATATTACCACCAAACAATAGGCTCAGTAGGACACAACCACAGAGTTCTAAACGAATTCTTACTGACATCGACGACCGATGACGAGTGGGATAAGTGGATCCCTTATTCACATATAATACAACGCCACATATTGACACAGGCTAAACATATTACGAATTGGTATTTGGGAAATTCACATGTCCATCCAATGCCAACATAGAAAATGTAACTAAGATATAAAACTTTGAAAATTACGCAAATTAATTAAAAGCAAGGTTAAGATATGCTAATGAAAAGGCAAAAGAAATGCTCATTAAAGCAAAACAAAAACGTGTACTAACAGATTTAAAAATTAATAATAATACACTTAAAGTAGAAATAGGAGACTTTGTTTTATTAAAAGTAGAAAATAGAAAAAAGAATACTAAAGACCTTATAAGATCCCAGATAAGTTAGAAGTGAATTCAAAAATAGACTATAATAGGAAACCTAAGGAAGTTCATAATAATCAATGTAATTTTAACAATAAGAGACAATGTAAACAACAGATCACAATAAGAAAAATAATGTAACTTATAAACAATTCCATAATAAGTTTATAACATAGGACAATTGTAAAAACAAACAAGCCATATTTTCAGAAAAATTATTCGCTAACACCCCTAATTTTTCTCTTAAGGGTGAGGGTGTAGTCTACCTCATTAGTGTACACTGACGACCACATATTGTCACAAGCACACTAGTAATTCACCTATGCTAACGAGCTGACAGTAGCGCAACGCCATGCACTTGCCGTCAATTCCAAATTCGCTAAATACGCATATTTGGTGGTGCATTGACATGCGCTGCCTATAATGTTGCGTCGCATGCATATTGGAGAGTGCAGTGACTAGCATTTGCACTTGCACTCAATTATCATAATAAAACAAAGATTATGATTCGACAAAGAAATATATCAGTAATTCACAATTGACACCAATTTTGGAGATATGATTTGTAGGTAGTAGAAGTAAGATAGGTATATTTTATGTTAGATTAAATAATACAGAAATATATTTTAAGTGATATAAAAGAGGCAGCGAGCCACTAAATAAACCAGAGTTAATCTGTAGAAACTAAAACTACCACTCGAATTAGACTATTCAATTTTCTCTCGGTGCTCTAAGTCAGGAACGACTTAGATCAGCATACATAATAGATTGGCCAACGGCACACTCTGCCGGTCAAAATCTTTGCTGATGGCATTATTCCGCTCTGCTAGATATCTATCTCTGCAACCAACAGCATTCGTATATCACTTCACGATCTTGCATTCATATACTATAAGACAATCCTGCATTTATATACCACACCGTTATAAGGGCGCTATTTTTAACATTTTCTATTTTAACAATGTAGCTAAGAATGCTTGGAATGCCATGTATTTTGTTGACATCCACATACCAACCCACCACGGCGAGACTCTAGATCAATACAGCAAGGTATAGTAGACTCTTAGTCCAACTTTTTGACTAAAACAAAACCCAATACAGCCCCACGAGTTTATTGTTCTACCTATTTATTATTTTACTCTTTCATTATTTTACTCTTTTTACTTTTCACGTTTGTTTAGGCATGCTGTTAACACATTGCTGGTGGCTTAGAACCGTTATTACGTTATTTTGAACTTGAACTTTATTGTTGTTTTTTTCCGAAGGGAGGGGAAATCTTCAAAAGACACGAGGGGTACGCACCACCCAAGATTGTGAGATTTTCACTCACTAAAACCACTTCCCTAACCTAACAGTTACGATAAGCCTCAAAGGTCTGATAGCGATTTAGGAAGGGTATTAATCAGATATAGAAAGATATACAAAGAGAACTACTCACGGTTTGAAAGAAAAAGTGTTATTTTCGATTGCAACATATGCTTCGATTCATTCAAACAAATCACCTCCGAAACTTAATTCAATTCATAACACACGCTTCGAAACGGCACAAAATCTAAATAGTTCCGATTACAAGGATGGAGATACAAGGGAGTGAAATTCCTTGTTCTTCTTGCAGGAGCATTAAAGTGGAGAATTCTAAGCAAAAAACTACTTATTATTTCATCACTAATGAGTTTAAACACACAACATGCATTAAGCATAGTTCTACGGGTTTTAAGAGAGGGGAAACGAATAAGTTTAAGACGACTCACATAAGAGGGAAGTTGAAAATTGGAGTTCCATGTAAAGGAACGTAGGCAAAAGAATAAAAACCGCTTTTGAACTGACTCAGCATAAGACTAACAGGCATATCTAGGACACCAAACAACACTTGCGTATTCTAATGATGGGTGTACCAGGGAAGTGTACAGAAGTTTGGTAATAAAGGGGTCTTTGAACTCCTTTGCCCAGCGTTTATGAATCCAAGAATCAGAGCAGCTTTGTTAACTATAGTAAGTTTTTGGCCAAAGGTCACACCTAAGTCGCACATATGATCAACGGATAACAATGGTTGATTGACAATGAAGTAAGGATGAGCAGAGAGGATTGATCTGGAGATATATGTTTGCATTTGTTGTAGTTGAGTTGCATACAATTTATGTTTCTCCAGTCACCAAATCATTTATATCATCTTGAAGCAGCTGCGATTCATTAGGGTCATTAAATGAATGAAAAGTTTTTACGTCATCAGCAAATGTTGCAATGGGATATACGCGATGGAAGGTCGTTTATAAAAATTGAAAATAGTAAATGACCAAGATGGCTACCTTTACGACACGCCAGAAGAGGAAAGAAATTCATCTGATAATAGTCCTTTAAATAACAACTGTTAGGTACGCTGTGACAAATATGATGTTATCCATTTTAAAAGTTATGGTGGGAAACCAAATTTAGAGAGTTTAAGGAGGAGAAGTCTATAGTTTACTACATCAAATGCCTTACCTAAGTCAGTATAAATAACGTATGTTTTTGTACCGATTTATGCAGCGGTAAAATGTTTAACTTTTTCCGTATATCGAGAAAATTACCATATACGAGTATAAGAGAAGCACCAAAAAGTGAAGTAATCGGTGAGACAAGCTCAAGACAGCACTGGTTAAGAATAAAAGAAGGGATTAAGTTGGGACCTGCAGTAAAAGACGATATCAGCTGAGACAAATGCTTCAGCACGATGTCCTCATCAATAATTTGATTCACTATGGAGGGTTGTATAGAGAAAGGATAATCGGTAATTTTATATTCTCCAGTAGAGTAGTTGGACGTAAAATAATCAGCGAAAAGATAACAGATACCCAAATCATCACTGGAGACATTGTCATTATACTTTAACAAAGACAGAAGCGAACTAGTCTTACGTTTTTAATTTATAAAGTTCCAGACTGATTTTCGGTCAACTTTTAAGTTTAATTTAACTTTAGTCAAATAGGTATTATAAACGGAATATATACGACTTAAAATCAGGTAGCAGAAAATTTGTATCTACGATAATATTTAACTTTTAAGTTACGTAGCCTGCAGAGCCTATCAGAAAACCAAATTGAGAAGGAAGAAGCAGCACCCAGCCGTTTAGGAATATATTGCTCGAAAGGTTAAACAAAACCACTGCACTATTAATCTCGCATGGGGACTGAGGAGAGGATATCTCCAAGAGAACAGACCAGTCTGTACAATTGACGAACTCCTTCAATTTATTCACATCAGCACGTTTGTAATCAAAAGTTTCGATAGGTAAATTATCTACACAACTGGATGGTGAGGGTCTTCAGGAAACACCAAAGGATCAACAGAGGAAATTGAAACAAATTCCATTTCTTCCACATAGACTAGATCAAGAAGTCTACCCATCTTATTATATATTCAATTTATCTGCGAGAGGCTTAAAATGAAAATAGAGTTTATAAACTCAGTATCATTTGAAAATGGGAAGAGTCTAATGGGGTCATCACTTGAATGTTCCTAACACAGAGTTTGCAAATTAAAATCACTCAAAATTAGGATTTTATCATTTGGCTTTAGTTTCTTAGCCAATAAGGAGAGATTGTTGTTTTGCTAATTCACCTTTGGGTACAAAGCAAATTACTAACAAAAAAAGGGACGCTATTTTCATTTGTTTCGAAAATAAAAGATTTGACAGAATTAGATATTTTTGAGGTTAGTAATTTTATAATTTTCTTTGAAATAGTGTTGTTAATGTTTAATTTTAGTGTTTTTCAAATGCATCTGAAAAGAAAACGCAACACCGGCCGAAAGACAAGAAATCCAGTGAAAGGAGCAAGATTTCGCTGTCAAGGAAATGGGACCAGCTTAGAACTCTCTCAAATATTAACGCCAACAAATATTACAGCGATGGCGCAGAAATCAATAGGAGAGGAATTGACGATGCCAGCGAATGCAATGTAGATGAAATGAACCAAATTTTTCTCATTGGAAAGCATTAAAGTGGAAAGTTGAAACAAAAAACTTGTACTGTTCTTCCGGAAAAGTTCGTTTGGCTCCTCTAAAATGTCCTCTACAGCCACTTAAATCGCTCCTCGATGGCCCTCATCAATCAGAATGTTTTCTATAAAATATTAGGTCGAATAATAGTTCATTCCAGATGACATCGTTCGGCGCAAATGAAATAAGTGAAGGTAATTTCAGGACAACTTTCAAAGTGGCGGTGTAGTGTATATGCTACAAGTAAATGTATTTAGTGCATATGACTATGCCTTCAAACAAGCATGTGTTTGCTCCATATAACTGTGCCGTAACCAACCTTAAAATGAAATATGCAATGCAAGCAGAATGTCTCTGCTGGACTACACGCCGCCAACTGCCAGCACTGGCAAGCAGTGCAATACACTTATGTATGTAATTTGAAACGTCACATTGTCAGCGGCAATGTGCGTTTGAAGGCAGTGCCGGTTAAAGACATTGGCATTGGCATTTACAACTATAATATATAGACACATATGTGTCAATGTACTTTAGGGTAATAAATAACTCATGAATAATTGGATGCATATGAGAAATACTTAAACATATGCAATAAGCAATATTAGTAAAAAGGAATTAATTTGTACATATTATAGAGTTTAGTACATAAGACAAAAGTGGGTATAAAAGAGCCCGCAAATTAAGGGCAGCAAGGACTTGTTGCCAAGATTCAGAACTTACAAGCCATCTTTCTTTTAAAGCAGCCCTTGTTGCTTAAGCTCTAACAGTCTTTGTGGCTTACGAGCTAGTTGCCTTTGCAGCACGAAATATTAAATTGCCTTGCGGCCGTATTGAATATCGTACGTGCTGAAACGCAAACCGAACGTGAGACCAACGAACGGTACACTTCTCGGAACATTAAACAAGTTTACCACCGAATACGATCAGTACTGCCTGCTGAAACCAGGTGGGTACCCAAGTTTCTACAAATTTATTTTGTCACAGATTATGTAAAGCAAGCACACACTCGAATGGCACATATAGCAAATTTAAACAACACTATACTTATTGAGCTTCAAGAAATGATACACAATACGAATTTCTATATAAAAATTTCAAAACAGCTATGCAATTATTCCCGCTTTCCGGAGAAAATAGCTATAAATTCATAATTAATACGGATCAACATTTAACAACAGAACATATGGGACGTGTAAACGAACCTACTACTAATGAAGTGGCTATTCTCTTGCCAAATCAATAATGTAACAGAAGAGATGTTGTTATTCGTACACGCGACAATCGACTTCAAAATGTTGCTGAAACTAATAGAGCATATAATGCGCATCAATACCCTCTCATATTTTGCTACGGAGAAGATGGACACAACTTTTCCGTTTTTCATGTATATCCTGTTATACCATGTTTCCACCGACAGGTTTTAATCTTATTTTTGTGTGTAACCGAGTTAGAGAGTTAACAATGGTTCATGCCTTTTTTATACGCTTTACCTTTAAAAAAGATAAAAAGGGTATTTTAATTGTGTGCTTTTGAGAGGGGCTGCAATTTCAAGAAGGAGTCGTGGTAAGTATGGATATATACATACAGATATGATCAGAATTACTAAGCAATTTTTTTTTGTCAGTTCTTCTGTCTGTCTGGCTGATGCCACTTTTTTTCTACACCGCTACAGCTATCTTAACGAAATTTTGTCTAGACAAAGGTACAGAACCAAATTGCTATAAGGCCGATTTTCTCTTTTCTCCCTTTTTTTAAAATGACTATAATTTCGGTCCAATTGATGGAATAGTGACGTAATTTCGCAGCTATGGAGATGTGAGTCCTACTAAATTATATCCAATGACTGGGCAGTAAATATTAAGTGCCACGCCCACTATTAAAAAATGTTCATAACTTAAGATCTGGAAGAGATGTACTTTACGGAAAGGAATATGTGGACATTATAAAGATATCTGCAACAACCTTTGATATAAGGAACTTTCGGGTCTAAAATTAAAATTTGCCTACCTATGCTTATATTGATGACATCGGAATAAAAATTGGCGGAAATATACATGGGATCCATAATAGTGTGTGTGCAGAATACGGAGATCAAAATAATACTCCCACGCCCACAATTGAAGAAAAATTATTTTTAGGTTGCTATTGAAGAATTATCAACAAAATTCAACAGGAAGGTTGCGGGTACTAGCATTAAACACCACAAATAAAATAGGTGTGTTCTTTTGACATCCACGCCCACTATTGACGTATTTTCGTACGTGTATGGACTCTACTCAGCATATACAAGATTCGGGGTCGATCCGATAAAGGATACACCTCCCTCCCATTAAATGAACTTTAGGGAACACACTTAAAAACAATTACCCTATCTATACTTCTAGTGATGATATATGAACACATTGGGTCTGTAAACCGCATCACACTTCTCATTATCAATTTATTCTTTAATTTTAAATTGATACTTAAATTTGAAAAGTTTTCTTTTATTTTATTTTGCGTTTCAGATCATTCAGAAATCATTACCTGCCAGAATTATATATGTAAAAATGTGTGACATACACACATTCTTCTCTTTTCTTTATTTTTTTTTTCTTGATTTGAGCATACAAAAATACATATTGTTACAAAGTAGCACTGGCTGCCACAGCACATTATTTGTATAAGTAGGTTGTGCAGCAGAAATTATAGTTAAGCATAGTTAAACAGTTGTAATTCTCAACTGCTTTATCATTGCAAATGTAGAAATAGTTTTAAGAAGTATTGTTAAGATACCTCGACTGGCAGTGAGTTTTGTTACGATAATAAAATCCTACCTTTTCGACTAGTTTCTTTTGTTGTGTTTATTAGTGCTTATTACGCAATCCAGAGGTCGGATGAAGCAGGCCAGAAAATCGTAACAATTGGTGTCAGAAATGGGATTGCGCAATAAAAAAAAAAAAACAACAACATGCGGTTCCAGCAATTAAAAGTGTCACACCTGAAGAGGGAGTTGGAACTGCGAGGACTCTCGACAGCAGGCACTAGGACAGAGTTGCACGCGCGGCTACGAGGCGTCATGGAACAACAAAGCCTCAATGTAGAAGACTACCTTTTCTTGGAGGAATCTTTTGAGGAAGCAAGGATTGCCGGGTTCACGGAGAGCATCGGTGACAATGTAACCGAAGTCGAGAATACACGGGAGAGCAAAGCTACCTCCGGTAGTAAGCCAATATTGGTGGCCATACTGGCAGCGATGGCGAACCAGGAGCAACGTCAACAGGCAGCAAATTTAGTCTTGATGGAAAAACTGGACGCTGTTTCAGGATCAATCGCCGGAAGACTGGAAGGAGTTAAAAAGGAGTTGGGTGACGTGAAGGCGCGCCTTGATGATTCTGACGACAGGATCTTACGACTGGAGCGGCGGGTTGAGGACTTGAGTCTAGGCGGCAATAGCGGCGATGGTTACACGGCGCAAGTGCGGGAGGGAGGCAGTATGAAGCTGAAACCGCCGATCTATGACGGAACTGCTCCCTTCAACATCTTTAAGTTGCAGTTTGAGACAGCGGCCAACGGAAATCGCTGGAACGATACGGACAAGGCAGCGGTACTAACCGTCACTTTGAAAGGACACAGGCGTTCGTCGATGGTATACGCGACCCGCAGACTAGAATATCCATACTAACGGCTCCAAGGAAGGCATTCGCGGAGACCGTCAGTAACGCGATAACCCATGAAACAGCATTTTCCACGGAGTATAAGGCGGATTACTGTAATGCAGCGATACGTTGTCCCACCGAACTCGGAAGTAGTGGTTTGGGCGGAAGCAATTGGAGATGTTGACGGGAGAAAACTGTGGACGGTAGAAGCATGTAAAGATGCACCAATCTCTGGAATTTTGGTTGGAAAAACTCTGGTCGCTCCGAAAGAAGACGGGAAAATGCCAGTGCAAGTATTGAACCCCACAAGTCACCCCAGATTCATAAAGAAAGGGGAAACGGTTGCCCAATGCTCGGATGTGTCAATGGTCGTAGATTGCGATTACGGCGGAATGAAGAACCCTCAGGAAAGTGATCCGGCAAACGTTTCCGCGATGGAAGCCAGGATACAAGAATGGACCGAGAACCTAACGGGAAGCGAAAGAAAGGAAGCACAACTACTCTTGCGGGAACCTTCATCCATTTTCGCAATCGGACCTATAGATCGTGGCAGGACCCCGATAACGAAACATCGGTTAATACAGGGGACACTAAGCTGATTCGGTAGCCGCCAAGGAGAGTTCCACTTGCCAAACGGGACGAGGCAACGAGGATGGTTGAAGAAATGCACGAAAACAAGGTGATTGAACCATCTGCAAGTCTCTGCAGCTCACCAATAGTGATGGTTAAAAAGAAAGATGGAAGCACGCGGTTTTGTGTTGACTACAGGAAGCTGAATGACGTCACCAGGAAGGACAGCTATCCACTCCCCAGAATCGAAGACACATTAGACACACTTTCCGTTGCGGAATGGTTTTCTACGCTGGATCTTCAGAGTGGATATTGGCAAGTGGAGATGGACGAAAGGGACAAGGAAAAAACGGCTTTCACCGTGGGCCATGGCTTGTGGCAGTTCCTGGTGATGCCGTTCGGTCTTTGTAGCGCACCGGCAACTTTTGAGCGTCTGAGTGGACTCCATGGGAAGATATGTCTGGTGTGCATCGACGATATCATCGTGATGGGTCAAAGTTATGACGATCACCTGAGGAATCTACGGACGGTTTTGGAGAGGATAGAAGCGGCCGGCTTAAAGTTTAACGCGAAGAAGTGCTCTTGGTTTCGGACGGAGGTGAAGTTCCTCGGTCACGTAATTACGGCCAAAGGAGTGCGCACTGATGACGACAAGATAAGAGCGGTCAAGGAATGGCCGCGACCGACCAATCTGCAGGAACTGCGAAGCTTCGTCGGGCTATGCACGTACTATCGGTGATTTGTCCCCGCATTCGCGGACATAGCTGGTAGCCTTCAGGAACTGACACGAAAGAACCAGAGATTCGGATGGAATCAGGAGCAGGAAGACGCGTTCCGGCCTTTGAAGGAGAAACTCTGTTCAGCACCACTCCTGTCGTACCACATTCCCGGAGAAAAATTTATACTGGATACAGACGCTAGCGGATTTGCTATAGGGGGTGTTCTTTCACAGGTCATCGGCGATGAGGAAAAGGTGATTGCTTTCTTTAGCAAAACACTGTCCAGGTCGAAGAGAAATTACTGTGTGACGAAGAGGAAGCTTTTGGCGGTAGTGGAATCAGTTAGACATTTCTATAAATATTTGTACGGGCAGAAATTCCAGCTGAGAACTGATCATGCGGCATTGACATGGTTATTGCGATTTAAGAATCCAGAAGGTCAGATTGCGCGCTGGATCGAACAACTCCAGAGTTATGATTTCTCTATTGAACATCGCAAGGGAAGACAGCATGGCAATGCGGATGCCCTATCACGCCGCCCCTGTGGAGCAGAGTAAACACATATCAGTAAATCCGAATATGGCGAAACGGTGGTAAATGTCCACCGCCTAGGCATGCTACCTGATGAGGAGTGGTCTCTTGACCAAATACGGGCTGACCAGAATCATGACGTTGATTTAGCGGTCCTGATGACAGCTATGGAGCAGGGCAGAAGGCCAACGTGGGAAGAGATAGCAGGAGAAAGCCCGATAGCGAAGGCGTACTGGGCACAGTAGCAGAGCTTAACGCTGGAAGACGGTTGTCTACTTCGGATCTGGGAGGACGCAGATGGCAAGGCCACGCGAAGATTGGTTATCGTACACAAGGACAGAATTCCACAGGTATTAAAGGCCTATCATGATGACACGAGTGGAGGGCATTTTTGTGTATCAAAGACGGTCGAGAAAATCAAGGCGAGGTTTTATTGGATCGGATGCCAGGAGTAAGTGGCAGAGTGGGTTCGTACTTGTGATCGTTGCAGCAAGGCGAAGGGACCTCAAACTAGAAGCCGTGGAAAGATGCACCAGTATAACGTGGGTGCACAATTTGAGCGGGTAGCAATAGACGTGGCCGGACCGTTTCCTACTAGTGAAGCTGGTAATAGGTTTCTGCTAGTAGTTGTGGACTACTTCAGCAAGTGGCCAGAAGTCTACGCCATCCCGAATCAGGAAACTAAGACAGTCGCCGGAGTGTTGATTGAAAACTGGATATCCCGATTTGGAGTCCCTTTGGAGCTGCACTCGGACCAAGGTGGAAATTTCGAGCCTAGATTATTTCAGCAACTATGCGCAATGCTGGGGATAAAAAAGCACGCACAACGCCGCTTCATCCGACGGTATGGTCGAGCGTTTTAATCGCACGATAGTGGAACATCTCCGAAAGGTTGTAGATGGTCATCAGAGCGACTGGGCTCAGCACATCGCAATGCTCTTATTGGCCTATAGATCCGCAGCACACGACACAACGACGTATTCCCCGGCGAAGGTGCTCTTCGGCTCGGATCTGAGGCTGCCAGCGGATCTACAGTTTGGCGTCAATTCTACAGAGCAGCTTGGAGAAGACGAATTCTAAGCTAGAAAACGAAGGGAGTTGGACGAAATCCATCAGCTCGTGAGAGACAGTACCCTCCTAAGGAGCAACAAGATGAAAGCAAGGTACGATTTGCGGGCAAACTCCAAGGGCTTCGAGGAAGGCGACTTGGTTCTGCTCTACAACCCACAATGGAAGAAAGGGTTGTCCCCAAAGTTATAAACTCAATGGAGTGGACCATACATAGTCATAAAAAGGATCAATGACTTGGTGTACAGGATTCGAAAGCACCCAGGAAACAGAGGGAAACTCAAAGTAGTGCATCTGGACAGATTGTCGGTTTACGGGAGCAGATAAACGTTATTGTTCGGGACGAACAAATCTAGGTGGAAGGTAGTGTTACAAAGTAGCACTTGCTGCCACAGCAAAATATTTTTAGAAGTAGGCTGTGCAGCAGAAATTATAGTTAAACAGTTTAATTCTCAACTGCTTTATCATTGGAAATGTACAAATAGTTTTAAGAAGTATTGTTAAGGTAGCCCGACTGGCAGTAAGTTTTATTACGATAATAACATCCTATCTTTTCGACTAGTTTATTTTCTTGTGTTTATTAGTGCTTATTTCGCAATCCAGATGTCGGACCAAGCAGGCCCGAAAAACGTAACAATATGTATGTATGTAAGCCCTTGTGTGTGTACAATTCACACAAAAACTTCAAAATTGTATAGTTTTGTAGTGTCCCCCAACTAACTTTTAGCTCACAGAGAAAAGCAAATATTTTGTTCTTCTTGCTGATGAGACTTGTTATTACATTCATTTTTTTTTTGCTCTAACCCGTCTACAGATTTCATACTAGTTTTTATATGGACATTCCTGCTCTCAGCTGCATATAAACAACTGTTAAATTCGAAGTTGAGAGCGAGTCTACTTGTGGTCAAGAATGATAAAATAGAAGATTGCGCCAATGCTGGTACGAAAATTTCCTCTCTCTGCGCTCTCGGCGCACACGAAATGAGAGAACAGCCAAAATGCTGTTAATTTCTGTGATAATTTCTGTTTAATATTATATATTTTAATATTAATTGCAATTTATGATAATATTTATATAAATAAATGTGAAATAATATATTTCAATTGATTTGGCATTAAAAGTTTTGTTCTCTTCAATAAATTCTTGGTTAAATTCGTGTCGTGAAAGTTGTTATTTACTGTTTGATGCAATAATGGGAACATAAAATGAAATAATTATGGGAATTGAAATTCTAATATATGTATATTTATTAAATATATGTATATTTATATAACATTAATATATGTATATTTATTAAATTACTACACAAATTCACTTTTTCTTTTTTGGTACATGAAAATCCGCTTAATCCGCTGTTTCAGTACTTTTTATCGAACGAGTTTTTCATTAATTTGTAATTGTTTACTTGCAATCAGCTATGCTGAGTTTTGTCGAGAGAGGAATAGCGGGCATGCGCATGGCATAATCTTCTATTCTATCAATCTTGCTTGTGGTTAAGAAAGCTCTTTTACTAGTTGATGAGAGAGCTTTTTTTGGTGACAGTTTTGTCGTTGCAAAGCCGATAAATTTATAATGAATTATATATATTTGGTAGTTTGATAATTTTAAATTTATGATATGACCGCTTTTAAAAAATTATGCAAAATAGAATAAATTTTATAATTAAAGAATGAATATGTAGGTTCTTTAGTGTGGTTTCTATAAACTTATTGCATTTTTAATGTTAGGCTTAACATTTTCTCTGAGCGATTTCTTTGTGTGTCAACACTGCTCAATTGTTAACATTTTTAAAATTATTTACATTCTGCGGAACACTTAAAAAAGAAATAAAAATTAAAAATAATTATTAATTATGGATATAATTATATTAATTATGCTAATCCAATTAAAAAAAGAAAAATGTGAACCGAAGGAGAGGAAGTACCACTTTCAAATTTATGAGAGGAGATCCTCATGGTATTTGCGGAGAAAACAAGCAATTAAATTCAATAAAATTGTCTTCCTCTGCAGCAATTCCACATTTATTTTATTTATCTGCTTAATTTTAATAAATTTTATCTCAAAACTAAATATTGATTAGTAATAAATAAAATTTTTCCAATTTTATTCAACATTCAACAGGAAAAATGTTGGCGGAAACTTAACCGCAATTAAACCTTTTTAGTCAGTGGGAATGCGCGACAGATTGTCACGAGTTTCGCTCTCTAAAAAAATACTTAACCATGGTAGAGTTTTAGGTGGGAACATGGTATTAAGTCCAAAGCATGCATGTATCATGTATCTCCCTACGAAGTTCAGCAAAAGACAATATACTACAAAGACAATATACAGAAAGATCTTTCATTGCTCTCTTGAGTGAGAATCAACATATTGAAGTATATGGCAACCACATGGAAAAATATTCGGCAATTTCACGAAGCCATTGTGAATATGTATCCATCGTTCTTGTATCAAACACAATAGCCACACACATGGCTATTGTGGTTGTTTGCCCATTCGTATGAATAATATTAGTGTGTGTGTCTGCTCACTGCAGAAGCAAATGATTTTAATTCAAATTTTTATTGTGTGATTTGTGTGGCTGGGGTAAGATACACAAAAATGAATTTTCTATACGGCAAGGCTTTTTTATACGGAATATGGGTCTTAAAACAAGTCATTTTTAGTTTCGTGTATAAAAACGTTTTGCCATGTCATGAGGAAGCATAATGCGTGCTTATTAGAACACTTGACAATATAAAAAAATATGTATTTGCATAGCATCTTTTATAAAGATTGATAGCGCAAATGTTAAAGGGTAGGTCTATCAATTTTATGATGCCGGGTTCAAGTCCGCTGAGAAATGTGTTTATTTTTATATATTTTTTTAATTGTTCATCCTTTTTTTGAAATCAAACTAATAATTATTTTTATAAAAAATAATAAGAATAGTTTACTACTTTAACATAAATTATCCAGTACTCAATAACTTTACTGAACCACATTGAATTGCTCTTGCTATAGCAGAGCAAAGAAATTTATATCTTCTAAAAATAGTCATAACGGTGTTTCTTAACTCCCATACATAAGTTCATGTCTGCATGAAATTGTGTTAGTATTTGTGCGATTTCAATACCTTTGTTGATGTTAATTTTGTAATGTTTTTGATTGTGAGGATTGCTGCATTTCGTGTAAACTCATAAATTTCACAAAATCTAATCCAATACAACATTTCGGTCGTCCATGAATATATGCAATTTTAGGAAGTTGTTGTTTTTCAGTATATAGTCATATATTCATATAACTATCAATATAACTATAAAAGCTGGCCACCCTTAGTTAGTAAACATACGAACTGGTCACTCTAATTTTGTCCATATCTATCCGTGTCAGCGGAACAGCTACATTGTATTATCTCCATAGACGAAGCTTCTCCGCTGCCACTGCTATGAAATATAAACAATAATCCAATGCATGTACAAGCTGCTGCGCGAATATGAACAGCGACTGCTTCTGCAGTGATAAGCAGGTTTGCCCCATTTGTAATGTACAAACATGCATAGCGCTGAGAATGCAAGCCATACTCAAAACTCCTACTCCTACATTTTTGCAGCGTCAGCAAAAAGTTTTAAGATAAACAAATTCTATGTTAGAATTAAGTATAAAAGTAAGCCCATTCTCATTTGTATCTTAGTTCTTAAGAGAGAATTCACAATAAAAGTTTAAACACTTAACTATATACTATATTAAGCAAATTGTTAGATTGAATTTTATTGTTATGGTAGGAAAAGGAAGAATTTTGCAGATGTATTAAAATTTTTGATATTTCTTTTATATTAATACATTATTTACAAAATAAAAATTAACTTAAATTAATATAATTAAATTAATATCATTAATTTATATAAAAAAAAACATGCACTTGCATAGAATAACTTATACACCAAATAATTAAAAAATAAAACTGAAAAGAAGTCCCAAATACACTAGTTTATACCGAAAACGTACATTTGATGAGAGGTGACTTTTCTTATGTATTTTCATCTGCAGAATTCGAAAATCAAGGTTAAATTTTTTTTCATGGAATAGTTTTTGAGATATTGTAATTTTTGTATTTTTTCGACCTTTTTTCACGTGACAAATCATATCTCGAGCTAGAAATGTCCGATTCGTCATCGTTCTTGGTACCAAGATATTGAGAGGACGAACAAACATTTATAATCGGATCTTTGATTGGTAAAGCGGTTCAAAATATATCCATGAAAATAGGGCACATTTTCAAACAAATAATATTTTACAGTGAATCTCTGTCGGCGGAAAAGTACAAATCGTTGAAAAAACGTCTGGTCATGTACGTAAAGATGATACTTTGACGTAAGAACTAAGACCAACTAGAAGAAAATCGACCGAAAAAGGACAAAGTTATAAGCAATTGAGTGAATAAATCCAAATCCCGAATATTTTATTTTTTTCGACAATTTATGTGTTGTTTGTTTCGTTAAGTTTGGTTTTAAAGGAACCGTTATTCCTTTTGTGTTATACACATCAGAATTTTGGTTCTTAGCTTGTTAATATTGTTTTGTTAATTCAGTCTGTGAGGAAAAACACTGCGGTGAGTTAGTAATATATTAATTTGTAATTTTTGTAACATATATTTTTTTCACCTACAAATAAACATTCAATAACCATTTCGAATTCAGCAGATGAAAATACAGAAGAAAAGTCACCTCTCATCAAATGTACATGAAAAAAATTTTATTTTGTAAAGTAGTGATATTATTCACGAATGTACAGACAGATTATTTGATTGAAAGTATTTTCTATATACTCGTATGTATGTAAGTGGATACACATCCAAATGCAAGTTCACACGCACAAAGAAGCACGAAGCAGTAAGAAATTTTTGTACATTTTTATTAGTTTCCATAACTAAAGTCTCCACGTCAAAGCGATGTGTTACCGGTTGTAGTATTTCGAATGGCGTTTGTGAATAACCATGCAAGCAAGTCGACTTGGGTAAGCCCTGCAGCCATCATGTATATATTTTTAGAGGTAAATGACAAATGTAATGGGCAAAAAGGCGCACTTTATAGTAAAATAAGTTTTACTAAACATTATTTATCCTAATAAGAATTTAAAATATCTTGGATTTTTAAATACTTGAAATAATTTTTTATAGATTTTTCATTATAATAATTTTAGATTATGAAGTGGTTTATTATGCGTTGGAATACAATCATGGTTGAACTACATTTTTCCATAAGAAATAAATGTTAAGGTTATTGCATTATATACGGTTTTATTTACAAAACTTTGTAAATCAATGTATAACAAGAACATATGCATTTAATAGTAGATATTGAAGTTCATAAAATTTACTTCAAACATGAATATATCGTATGTAAATGCGGAGAATCAGTGTTCATAAATATGTATGTACGTTCATATGGTTTAATTTGTAATAGAATATGGTTATAGTATTTCAAGCTGATCTGACAAAGTAACAAGAAACGTTTAAAACCTATATATATACACATATATATATATATATATATATATATATATATATATATATATATATATATATATATATATATATATATATATATATATATATATATATAGTTCTGCTACTTTAGAGTTGATGTATGTAGTGGTAAAAATACAGTGAACCCTACTACCCTACTTTAACTATATCCATCGTAATTCCTCAATTTACTTAACTTAACTGAAAACACAAAATTTTTTTGATATTTTCTCATTGTCTATGAACACCCAAGATCCACAAGTCGAAATATTGCAGTTGCGTTTAAGTAAAATAATTAATTCGACAAATTAAAAAAAATTTTTTCGTCATTATTAAAGAGAGTACCACTACCTCGGTTTAATTAAATACATGTAGCCGTAAAATTAGTTCGTTTAGCTGCATTTTTTACTAATTTTGAAGATTTTTCTGAGATTATTGAATTTGTTGTTTGTATTATTGCATACTGTAAAAAAGTCAAGTCCCTTATGAACGGCAATTTCTTAAGTTTCGTTTCAAAATGCTCCTAATTCTTCTAAGTTTCGTTATTATAATTTTTTTTTAAATCTTTTTTATCACCGCTTTTAGAAGTTTCGTAGTTCGCTTTAAAATACAAATGAAGTGACCCCCTAAAAGTTTATTTTTAATGTAGCCCTGCTTTCATATGATTTTATTTCACCAAACATTCGCCCTTTTTCACAAACATAGTCAACATCCTAGCAGTGGCACAGTTAAAATACTAGTAAAACTCATATATATGTAAAATTCATATATATGTATGTACATAATATAATAATGTGTACTGGAACATGTATAATAATTTTTGTGCATAAATGAGAAATATGTTAATTCAGCATGCTAATTCATGATGTCGCATTTCCCCTTTTCTATGCGGACACTTTCCGGATATTATAAAAAGAACTGTTTTTCTTCAAATTCCAATGTTTGCCTTTACTTCTCTTTTTATCGTTGACAAGAAAGGAACAAAAAATACTCTAAATTTATTATACACGCAATGAAGTGCCCCAGAAGTCAGCAACCGGTTAACTTATAGATAAGTTTTGAACTAGTAAATTAACCACTTGATTTTTTAATAGTAAATTTACTAGTATGCTTTGAAGACTGTCTATAATTTTCACTACAGGGATATGGAATACTTGTACAGCAAACGCAATTTACACTATACTTGTAACCAAAAAAAATCTTTGAAACGGTAAATAAATAACGCGAGAATCGAATGTCTTCTCTTATTATTCTTTGTCATTGGCATGAATCGCTTTGCTCACACTACGCAAAGAGTGCTTCTAACGCGCTTCAGCTACACGAGATCAAAGCGCTTTGCTCTTATTACTGAAGGAGTGCTCCAGTTAAGCGCTTCAGTTACACGGAGATCAAAACGCTTTGCTCTTTCTACTGAAAGAGCGCTCTTAAAGAACATCAACTGCAGGAATTTAGAAAAAACAATTCTTTATTACGAATCAGAAGAAATAAAAAAAAGTTGTTTATTAACTATAAAAATTAAAAAATAACTTTAAAAATTTATAAAATGAAATAAAAATTATTCTCTTAAATTCTCTTAAACACAATTACATATTATACATATTATTTTCATGCGAATGTATGACGGCATATTTTATTTTTGTTTTGGGGGAAACCTTTCTTCATTTGAGCTTCAAACTCATTTACCCCCATTTGTGGTCCTTTCACACGAACTGTTCATAAAAGTGAAAAGAAAATTTGTTAGTTGCTCTCCTTAAGAAGCCCTTCGAAACTTTCAGGAAACTATTTCTGAAAAAGTCGCAGCGACTTTACTGGAAGCTTTTTCTGCCTTCCTTCCCAATTGATGTTAATCAATGCATCTTATATTGACAATCTGGGCCATTTTGAATGTTCAGTCAGCTTCTGACAGCTATTGTGCGTGGACGTATTTTAGCTTGTCTTCGATTTTTGTGTCAATAATTTAACACATTTAACACATTTTAATTTAACACATTTTAATTTAACAAAATTTAATTTAACATATTTTAACACAATAAATTCACATACACTATAGGTGTGACCAAAAAAAATGGTCGGAACGGTAAATAAATATGGAGCGAATTGAATGTCTTTTCTTATTCTTATTTGCTATTATATTTGAATATGCCCATGACGTATCGTGAATGTGCCGGTTCATACTCGCGTTTGCTGTGTAAGGAATATTACGATTAACGTTTAGTTTATTTTATTATGTAATTGAAATAAGCACTGTGATCAATTTAGGGTTTAATTTTTTATAATTCGTTCCCTTCACTTATATTTAAACTTGTTTTAGTTTAGATAAAAAACTAAACGTGATATGAATTTTCAGCATTATACAAAATAATTAACAAAATATGTAAAAAAATTAAAAACACGTCCGCCACATTCGGTGCTCTCATTATAAAGTTATAATAAATTAATTTTAATTAATTTATAAAAAATTATTCTTCTTCTTTGTCTACCAGCCTCTTTTATTCATACAATCAGCTCAAACAAAGTGTCATAGATAGTAATCTATGACAGTGTAGCATAGACTACTATGTAGTCGGGGTAGAAAATGGAACATTTTCGCAGAAGAAATCGCAGCCCTGACGCAGGGTTGCACAGGAACACAAAATCTACGACCTGTAAGGCAAGAGTAACATTTTTTCGTAGAAAAGAAAACGCTATTAGTATACTGTTTTTACCTTTTTTAAAGATAAAAGGTATAAAAATGTAATTGCCGATTCACTTTCTTTGCACACGAATTATTGAATGAAAGCATTGCGAATGGATTCTCTCTCGCACTCATGAACAACACAAAGAAAATTATAGTGAAAAATGTCATGTTTGCAGTAAGATTTTAGATAGAGATAGCAGGGGAGCTGATCATGGTCTTCTAACTGGTAAAACCAGCATACCAGTACAGTGAGTTTCTAATTGAAACTATTATATACCAAACTAAATTCTAATAATTATGCATAATTTTTCCGTTTATGAATGCCATTTATTTGTAGAGGCTCTGGGAGAACATCCACGTGATAATTAAATTATACCTCTCTATAAGGAAATTTACATTTCGGTCATTAAAATTATTCTAATTGGAAAATACCATATATTACGGTTACTGTTTCTTGACTCTTCCGTTTCTGAAATCAAGCTTAGTTAGTTTATCTAGTTATTTACACGATGATAATAATAATAATGATTTTAAAATATTAAACTTACGGCTCTATTCTATAAAAATTCACTATTTGTAAACGTGAAAAATATTGAATGCAAATTTGTAAATTAAAAGTTCCGGCCGTATTCTGGCAAAACAAGGTGAAAGCTGCAAAAGCTCAATCTAAGCGAGCTGAAAGCTACTTAGAGAGAAGCAGCCGCTTTGAGTGCTGATTTGAGTGAAGAGCCCTAATATTTCAATTTAAAGAAAAGAAAAATATAGTTAAAAATAATAATATAAATATGTACATAAATTATAAAAATTTAAGATTTTTATATAATCTAAATATAAAAAAAATTAAATTTGTTCGAGGAACTCAAGAGCAGCTTCGTTGCAGTGCATTTTTGTCGCCACAGCGAAATGAGTTAAAATTGCGTGGCTGACTATGGCATAATTATTTAACTGAACGGCCGAAGTTGATCGGCAATGCAAGAGCAAAACTTGTAGACACAAATTCTGGTTTTTTCGTTTTGTTACGAGTTCTATATATACATGTGTATTTATTACTATGTGCGAATGTTTGTATGCTGAAGACGAGGCATTAGCAAAGACAATATATTCACAGCGGATCGGTTGTAGTGTGGATTGGTGTGTACATGCATTTTGAATGGCTTATTATGCTACAATTTAGGTGACCATTTCCATATCGGTACACTATTCCCCTCTAATTTTCCGGTCCACCTAATTACGATATTCTAAGGTTCATATATACTTTGAGGATGCTAAATATAGATTTTGCAATGCGTTTAACTGGGTTTTGTAATCATTTCTGTTATCGATATGCTTTGTATCAAATATTTCAAATGTTTTAACTATTCAATTGCATGTTTCAATTCGAAACAGGTATTTTGTTCTTGCAGGTGTTTTTTTTATGGCAAAACGGTTCTTGATCTTGGTTTATTAAATTATTACCTGGATTCATTAAACCAAATTTATTGATGGCGATTATGGGAAATTTCCCAAGTCACATGCTATGGACGGTGTACAATTGGACACACATGTGGATTAGGCCTATTGGGTATACCACATAAAAAAAAACGCGCCACTTACTCTACATCAGTGGTGGTGTAGAAAAGAGTCTCTACAAATTTTGGTTATGCAATTACAATATTTTAAAATAATAATTTCCTTTAAACAATGCATGAAATGCACTTAATTAATATATGTATCAAAAAGAATAATAAAAATATATTATATAGCTGGAGCAAATAGTACACTACTATTTCAAAAATGTATAAAATATTCAAAAGTAAAATATTTTCTATGCATGCATATTTATTTTATATTATCTAATATACACACATCTTGACATGGCAAAACTTTTTTATACGCAAAATCGCAAATGACTTAATTTAAGCCCCACTTTCCATATAAAAAAGCATTGACATATAGAAACTTCATTCTTCTGCATTTTGTCTCAAGGCACACAAATCATAAAATAAAAATTTGATTTCAAATCATGCGCTTCTGCAGCAAAGACAATATTCTACAAAGATATTACATCTTTCTCTTCACTCAGCGAAATGAGTTAAAATTGCGATGCTGCCTATGGAGAAATTATCAACTCAACACCCGAAGTGTAGATATGTACACGTTCTAGGTTTTGCATTCTACATGTGCGTGTGTGTTTACTACATGTGGGAATGTTTCTATGCTTGCTTGCAAGTTTATTACCAGCATTAGCATTAGCTTTATACCAACAACGGGCCGGTTGTAGTGTGTACTGGTGTGTACATGCATTTTGAGTGGCTGTAGAAAAAGAAACAATCAGCCAAGTCGACTTTGTTAACGCCTGCACACATGTTATTCAGATATGTATATAATTATACAAATATTCTTATTCGGCAGGGTATAATATTAAATATATTCACGAACAAAATTTTTTTTAAATTCAAACAAAAATTTATAAAAATTCTAAAAACTTTTATACTAATATTGAAATTAATGCACTTTACAATATACATATATATATATGTATATATATAAATATATATATATATATATATATATATATATATATATATATATATATGTATATATATATATATATATATATATATATATATATATATATATATATATATATATATATATATATATATATATATATATATATATATATATATATATATACATATATATATATATATAAAAATCTTAAATTTTTATAATTTATGTACATATTTATATTATTATTTTTAACTATATTTTTCTTTTCTTTAAATTGAAATATTAGGGCTCTTCACTCAAATCAGCACTCAAAGCGGCTGCTTCTCTCTAAGTAGCTTTCAGCTCGCTTAGATTGAGCTTTTGCAGCTTTCACCTTGTTTTGCCAGAATACGGCCGGAACTTTTAATTTACAAATTTGCATTCAATATTTTTCACGTTTACAAATAGTGAATTTTTATAGAATAGAGCCGTAAGTTTAATATTTTAAAATCATTATTATTATTATCATCGTGTAAATAACTAGATAAACTAACTAAGCTTGATTTCAGAAACGGAAGAGTCAAGAAACAGTAACCGTAATATATGGTATTTTCCAATTAGAATAATTTTAATGACCGAAATGTAAATTTCCTTATAGAGAGGTATAATTTAATTATCACGTGGATGTTCTCCCAGAGCCTCTACAAATAAATGGCATTCATAAACGGAAAAATTATGCATAATTATTAGAATTTAGTTTGGTATATAATAGTTTCAATTAGAAACTCACTGTACTGGTATGCTGGTTTTACCAGTTAGAAGACCATGATCAGCTCCCCTGCTATCTCTATCTAAAATCTTACTGCAAACATGACATTTTTCACTATAATTTTCTTTGTGTTGTTCATGAGTGCGAGAGAGAATCCATTCGCAATGCTTTCATTCAATAATTCGTGTGCAAAGAAAGTGAATCGGCAATTACATTTTTATACCTTTTATCTTTAAAAAAGGTAAAAACAGTATACTAATAGCGTTTTCTTTTCTACGAAAAAATGTTACTCTTGCCTTACAGGTCGTAGATTTTGTGTTCCTGTGCAACCCTGCGTCAGGGCTGCGATTTCTTCTGCGAAAATGTTCCATTTTCTACCCCGACTACATAGTAGTCTATGCTACACTGTCATAGATTACTATCTATGACACTTTGTTTGAGCTGATTGTATGAATAAAAGAGGCTGGTAGACAAAGAAGAAGAATAATTTTTTATAAATTAATTAAAATTAATTTATTATAACTTTATAATGAGAGCACCGAATGTGGCGGACGTGTTTTTAATTTTTTTACATATTTTGTTAATTATTTTGTATAATGCTGAAAATTCATATCACGTTTAGTTTTTTATCTAAACTAAAACAAGTTTAAATATAAGTGAAGGGAACGAATTATAAAAAATTAAACCCTAAATTGATCACAGTGCTTATTTCAATTACATAATAAAATAAACTAAACGTTAATCGTAATATTCCTTACACAGCAAACGCGAGTATGAACCGGCACATTCACGATACGTCATGGGCATATTCAAATATAATAGCAAATAAGAATAAGAAAAGACATTCAATTCGCTCCATATTTATTTACCGTTCCGACCATTTTTTTTGGTCACACCTATAGTGTATGTGAATTTATTGTGTTAAAATATGTTAAATTAAATTTTGTTAAATTAAAATGTGTTAAATTAAAATGTGTTAAATGTGTTAAATTATTGACACAAAAATCGAAGACAAGCTAAAATACGTCCACGCACAATAGCTGTCAGAAGCTGACTGAACATTCAAAATGGCCCAGATTGTCAATATAAGATGCATTGATTAACATCAATTGGGAAGGAAGGCAGAAAAAGCTTCCAGTAAAGTCGCTGCGACTTTTTCAGAAATAGTTTCCTGAAAGTTTCGAAGGGCTTCTTAAGGAGAGCAACTAACAAATTTTCTTTTCACTTTTATGAACAGTTCGTGTGAAAGGACCACAAATGGGGGTAAATGAGTTTGAAGCTCAAATGAAGAAAGGTTTCCCCCAAAACAAAAATAAAATATGCCGTCATACATTCGCATGAAAATAATATGTATAATATGTAATTGTGTTTAAGAGAATTTAAGAGAATAATTTTTATTTCATTTTATAAATTTTTAAAGTTATTTTTTAATTTTTATAGTTAATAAACAACTTTTTTTTATTTCTTCTGATTCGTAATAAAGAATTGTTTTTTCTAAATTCCTGCAGTTGATGTTCTTTAAGAGCGCTCTTTCAGTAGAAAGAGCAAAGCGTTTTGATCTCCGTGTAACTGAAGCGCTTAACTGGAGCACTCCTTCAGTAATAAGAGCAAAGCGCTTTGATCTCGTGTAGCTGAAGCGCGTTAGAAGCACTCTTTGCGTAGTGTGAGCAAAGCGATTCATGCCAATGACAAAGAATAATAAGAGAAGACATTCGATTCTCGCGTTATTTATTTACCGTTTCAAAGATTTTTTTTGGTTACAAGTATAGTGTAAATTGCGTTTGCTGTACAAGTATTCCATATCCCTGTAGTGAAAATTATAGACAGTCTTCAAAGCATACTAGTAAATTTACTATTAAAAAATCAAGTGGTTAATTTACTAGTTCAAAACTTATCTATAAGTTAACCGGTTGCTGACTTCTGGGGCACTTCATTGCGTGTATAATAAATTTAGAGTATTTTTTGTTCCTTTCTTGTCAACGATAAAAAGAGAAGTAAAGGCAAACATTGGAATTTGAAGAAAAACAGTTCTTTTTATAATATCCGGAAAGTGTCCGCATAGAAAAGGGGAAATGCGACATCATGAATTAGCATGCTGAATTAACATATTTCTCATTTATGCACAAAAATTATTATACATGTTCCAGTACACATTATTATATTATGTACATACATATATATGAATTTTACATATATATGAGTTTTACTAGTATTTTAACTGTGCCACTGCTAGGATGTTGACTATGTTTGTGAAAAAGGGCGAATGTTTGGTGAAATAAAATCATATGAAAGCAGGGCTACATTAAAAATAAACTTTTAGGGGGTCACTTCATTTGTATTTTAAAGCGAACTACGAAACTTCTAAAAGCGGTGATAAAAAAGATTTAAAAAAAAATTATAATAACGAAACTTAGAAGAATTAGGAGCATTTTGAAACGAAACTTAAGAAATTGCCGTTCATAAGGGACTTGACTTTTTTACAGTATGCAATAATACAAACAACAATTTCAATAATCTCAGAAAAATCTTCAAAATTAGTAAAAAATGCAGCTAAACGAACTAATTTTACGGCTACATGTATTTAATTAAACCGAGGTAGTGGTACTCTCTTTAATAATGACGAAACAATTTTTTTTAATTTGTCGAATTAATTATTTTACTTAAACGCAACTGCAATATTTCGACTTGTGGATCTTGGGTGTTCATAGACAATGAGAAAATATCAAAAAAATTTTGTGTTTTCAGTTAAGTTAAGTAAATTGAGGAATTACGATGGATATAGTTAAAGTAGGGTAGTAGGGTTCACTGTATTTTTACCACTACATACATCAATTCTAAAGTAGCAGAACAAGCTTTTCGAAAATTTTCAAAAATTCATGTCAAGCATAGTTTATAAGAATTTTAAATTGTAAATTGTAGTCTGAAGAACTGGAGGGACTCCTGGAGTACAATAGTAATATAAGAATGATAGAATAGAAGATTGCGCCAATGCTGGTACGAAAATTTCCTCTCTCTGCGCATCTCGTCACAAGGTACATACCAAATCAGAGAACAGCCAAAATGCATACATTTTTGTGTGAGAAATGTGATAATTTATATTTAATATTAAATATTTTTATATTTATCTCATTTTATTTTAATATCTATATGAATAAATGTAAAATAATATATTTCAATTGAATTGGCATTAAAATTTGTGTTTTATTCAGTAATTCTTTGATTAAATTTGTGCCGTGAAAGTTGTTATTTAGTCTTTTGGAGCATCAATAGGAATATAAAAGGAAATAATTATGGGAAGCGAAATAAAAAATAAATGTATATATGTATTTATTTTATAATTTTACTTATTTTACATATATATTTATGCTCATACATAGTTACAGATACAGATATACATCAAATATACATAAAATATTAAACTTGACTCCTGTAGAAGTGAATCGACCACTTTGTTATTATTGCGTTTTTCAAGCCGCTTCAGTCGAGCTTGTGCTATAGGCTATATATTTTTGTCGAAAGATGAAATAGCACCTGGCTTTAAATACGTTCTCATTCTAAATCCTGTAATTAATATTTTTAAAATTGAACTAATATATTTAAAAAAAGAAAATTAATTGCCCATTTCAAGCTGCAAAATCTTCTCTATAAACTTTTGAACAAAATGTTCCATACAAATTCGCCGAGTATTTGGATTAAATGCTTTCTTTTGCTTACAAATATAATTCTATATTATATAATATAATACATAATACAAATATAATTTGTATTCATTTACTTACAAGTTGTAGGTATATAGTACCAAAGTTAATGTAAGCATAGGCAACCCAACTGCTGTCAAGCTCTAAGTTATTGTTCTTACTGTGTCTAGTAATCATCTTTCCTTTCTAATAAATCTGCTAGACTGATCAGTCGTGTTTTTGTTCATTGCGCTTATTCTGACAAAGGTTATGGGCCCAGATCAAAAAGCCAATAGCTAAACGCGTGTTTCGGAAGTTTTTTTGTAAAGTGTTCGTTAGTCGAATTAAAATTAAAAATGAATAATTCGTTTTCGCAAATCGAAAAATTGAACAGAGAAAATTATACATCTTGGTCGGACCAAGAAGTCTGTTAATAACACAGGAACAGCAGCGGCGGCTGAACAACTTGCGTGGGAAAAGGCAAAGGACAAAAAGGCGCTAGCAACGATCACATTGTGTGTTAAGTCATCGGAGCTGAAGGTGTGCTTCCGCAATAAAACAAACGCACAAGCGCGCAAGCTAAGTTTGGTCAGAAAACTAGCTCGCTTTCGATTCAAAATCGTTGAAAAATGGGCTGAACAAATCAATGAGTTTTGTACCGTTACGGATGATCTAAAAGACATTGGAATCGACGTTCCAAAGGATCTACTCAGCATCTTGCTACGATGTAGCTTGCCGGAAGATATGGACAATTTTGTTGTGGCAATGGAGAGTCGCGACGTGCTACCAAATGTCGAGCAGTTGAAGGTTTAAAATATTGGAAGTGCGGCAGCGACGAGATGATTGGAAAGACGTCAGCGGAGAAAGCGTTTTTGCAGCGAATCAAGTCGTGGTCAAGCAGGTCGACGTCACTGGGAAAAAGAGTTTTCAATCAAGTCGCAGTGACAGTAGAGATATGTCATCGAGGCGAAATATAAAGTGCTATTTGTGCGGTAAGCGGGGACATATACGATCGGAATGTAGAACAAATGGAAACAGAACATCGTGTGTCTTATTAAGCCTTACTAACGAGCTTGATGTAAGCAGCGACGTATGGATACTCGATAGTGGCGCATCGTCGCATATGTGCCGAGAAAACAAGTTTTTTCTTCGATTGAGAATCGCGCGCAGAAAGTAATTCTAGCTTCGGGCGAAAGTGTGAATGCAATGGCTATAGGTAATGTGACTCTAAAATCAGTTACCTCTGAGATTACATTGTGCGACGTGTTGGATGTGCCGAACTTACACTCTAATTTCTTGTCAGTGAGTAAAATAATCAGTAATGGTCATATGGTACAATTTCGGAAAGACGAAGCGGTGATTAAAACGCAGCATAATAAATTAGTGTTCTCAGCAAAAATGAACAGCGTATTTTCTGCACTAAATTTCTAAATAATGGTAAAAATGAATATTTGAATACCACGTTTACTAAAAAGCAAGAAATTGAACTGTGGCATCGTAGGTAAGGGCATATAAATGTTAATGACTTGTACAAACTGTCTAATAAAAATATGGTTCGTGGTTTAAATATAGACAATCCAAAAGATTTTTAATATGTCACTTGTGCAGTTTGCAAAATTAGCACTAAGCCGTTTAGGTGCTATCCTAATGTAAATACAACTAGTCCTCTAGAAGTGGTACACACCGACATTTGTGGTCCAATGCGCGTTTGTTCACAAGGTGGTTCGAGATACTCCATCACCTTCATTGATGATTACTCGAGGTATGTAGAAACAAAATTTTTGCAGCACAAATCGCAGTCCTATGAAACATTACGGGACTCCATAACGCGTGTGTAGAAGCAGACTGGACGCAAGCTGAAATGCTTAAGGAGCGACAACGGGTTGGAGTATGTAAACTCAAATTTGAATAATTTCTTCAAGCGATATGGTATCTTGCTTCAGAAGAGAGTTAGCTACACACCACAGGAGATTGGCATTGCGGAGAGATCTAATAGAACGCTCGTCGAAATGGCTCGGTGTATGCTGGAAACACCGTATCTTCCACAAAGCTTATGGTCGGAGGCTGTAAGTACTGCTACGTACATACGTAATCGTTCTCCTACAAAGATATTGAGTGACGAAACTCCATATGAACGTTGGTTCGAGAGGAAACCATCTGTAGCACATTTCCGAACGTTTGGCTTTAATGCTGTTGCTCTCGACAAGAATCGGAATCGGTCGAAATTTGAGCCAAAAGGTACACAACTGGTTTTTATTGGCTACGCGAGCAATACGAAGGGTTATAGGCTTTATAACAAAGCATCGAAAATTATAACTATTGCTCGGGACGTCAATTTCTTCGAAAACTCAAGTATATTAAGTGATGCAGCTGTCGCAGATCAAGCAGTGGAAAACGTCAAGGGTAGATTCTTCGTTTACGCAGAGCCAAACTCTTGAGACCAACTATAGAAGTAGCAGTAGCGAGCGCGCAGGCGTAAATGCAAGAGAGGTACATGAAAGCTCGGATGGAAGAGAGACTGAAGAGCAGGAATGGTCGTCTGACGAAGCGGTGGAAGTCGCTGCGGGAAAGCGAAAGAGAGGCAGACCGCGAATAAATCGCACTGGCAGACCTGGCAGGCCGAGCAAACTGTATGTCACTGAATCATTGAACGGTATTATTACAAATCCAATCACCGTAGCTGAAGCGCTAGAGTCAGCAAATGGGGCTCAGTGGCGGAACGCGATGCAGGTGGAATTTGATAGTTTAATGAACAACGGCACCTGGGAGTTGGTTGACTGTCCAGCAGGAAAAAACGTCATCGGATGCAGATGGGTTTTTACTTATGCTTGCACTTGCTGCGAAACATAAACTTATTGTTAACTATATTGACATCGTAACGGCATACCTCAATGGAGAGCTGTCAGAAGACGTTTATATGCGCCAGCTGGAGATATTCACAAATGAAAAGTTTCCCAATAAAATCTGCAAATTAAAGAAATCATTGTACGGGCTTAAGCAAGCAGGCAGAGACTGGAACACCAAAATCAACGTTATTCTTTCTCAAATTGATTTCACTCGATGCCAGACAGACTCGTGTTTGTACACCATGATGAGAGATGGAGAAATTAACATCATAACACTTTATGTTGATGATATTTTTTTGGCGTGCTCTCTCGAATCAACAATGCTCGACATCGTTAAGCAACTCAGTGCGCAGGTGGAAGCAGTTGATCGAGGTCCTATAAAATTCTATTTGGGGAGGGAAGTCGAGCAAGACGGACTGCGCGGCGATATATCAATTAACCAAAATCGGTATTCGCGTGAGCTTCTGGAGCGGTGGAATATGCTCGAGTGCAAATCAACCACTGCACCATTCGCAAAGGACACTGTTTTGCAAAAGTGAGTCGAAAAGGATTGCGAAGGGCACATCCGCACAAGGAGAACTTCGCAGCGGCGAAACATGTCTTGCGATATTTAAAAGCATATACTAAAGGTACGGTAACATACACATGTAATAACAAAGATTTGGTATGTTTTGCAGACGCAGATTGGGGTTCTGAGTCGACTGATCGCAAATCCTACAGTGTATTTGTACTATTTTTTGGTGGCACCCCCATTGCATGAGAGTCGAAAAAACAGCTTGCGGTTTCGCTAAGTTCCATGGAAGCGGAATATGTCGCGATGTGCCAGGGAGCGATAGAAATATCATTCCACCCAAGTTTGCTAAAGGAGATGAGATTTGAGGCCTGCGTAAATCGCGCAACAACAATTTTTTGTGACAACCAAGGCGCGCAATTCTTGGTCCAAAATCCCATTGCTCATATAGACATCAAGTACCATTACATTCGTGACAAACATCTTTCGAACGAGATCGGTATCCAGTACATTCCATCTTCGGAAAATGTAGCTGATGTTTTTACAAAATGTTAAACTAAAAATAAATATCACATTTTTTGTAAACTGTTAAAAATTGAATTTGCTTAATTTTCGATTGAACTATATTTTTGTGAAAATTTTGCCACTATGTATATAAATTCTTGATTCTGATTAAATTTTTGTGTAATCGCATTTGGGTAGAGGCAGAGTATGTAGGTATATATTACCAAAGTTAATGTAAGCATAGGCAACCCAACTGCTGTCAAGCTCTTGTTCTTACTGTGTCAATCATCTCTTCCTTTCTAATAAACCTGCTAAACTGAACGGTCGTGTTTTTGTTCATTGCGCTTATTCTGACACAAGTGCATTTATTAACTTATGTATATATAATTCAAAATAATTAAAAACCCTTTAATACAAAAATGATTGCCTTTGCGCATGCATTTTTCAGATCACAAAATATTTTAAAGTGCCACGTGGCGTCACAACCAATCAGCTGTGCTGAGTTTTTACCGAGAAAGGAATAGTGGCCCTGCGCATGGCGTAATCTTCTATTCTATTATTTTTAATAGTAATACATATGAGCAAAGTGTGCTCGCGGAATTTTGAGCCGGATTGCTAATAGCTCTCTCACTGTAATGTTGTGTGTGTGTTCGTTTGCTTTAATTATTTTTAAAAGTGCAAAACTGCAGGTAATCACGGCACAAGTGCCATTTAAATATTACTAATTATTAATTAAATTTAAATTGTTTAAATTCGGTATGAGAAACGATTCACATTAAATTAAATTTTATTTTAATAGCTTGTTGAATAGCACACGTCTGAACACTTTCAAGAAAACTGAAAACTAAATTTAAATTAATATGAGCAAAGTGTGCTCGCGGAATTTTGAGCCGGATTGCTAATAGCTCTCTCACTGTAATGTTGTGTGTTTGTTCGTTTGCTTTAATTATTTTTAAAAGTGCAAAACTGCAGGTAATCACGGCACAAGTGCCATTTAAATATTACTAATTATTAATTAAATTTAAATTGTTTAAATTCGGTATGAGAAACGATTCACATTAAATTAAATTTTATTTTAATAGCTTGTTGAATAGCACACGTCTGAATACTTTCAAGAAAACTGATTGTGTGCCTGGAATTTAAAGTAACATTTACTGTGCAGGAGTCAATGCTATCAGTTTTAAAACAAATATTCATAGGTATTGATTTTATGCAATAACATTTTTAAATAAAATTTAGCAAAAAATTATGAAAACAAATAAAAATTAAATGAATTAAAGAAAACAGTATCACAAAAGAAGCTCATGAGTAAAAATATCATGGAAAATTATTTTATATTCCTAAAATAAGAATAATATCAATACCATTTATGGATTCAACAATAATACCAATAACGAGTAAAGAAGTCTGAAGTCGGGTTAGACCAACTACGAAATACCCTTTACCTTTTCTTGTGAGTGCGAGTTCAACAATTGGGATGTTTTATGCATAAATTATCATTAGGAGCATACTAACGGTAATTTTTGGTAGGGTACCTTGAAATGATTATATCGACCCCATTTCCTGTCTATGGCTTTGTAGTGTCAATATAACCACTAATATATAATTTTGTCCAAAAATATTGTATAGGTCGAAAGTTATAATAAAATGTCAATAGTGGGCGTGGCTGTATAAATAACACTCCCATTTTTGTGTGCTGTTTTAATGTTAGTACCCGCAACATTCCTGAGAAATTTCGTTGATAAATCTTTAATAGGAGCCTAGTAATGATTTTTATCTAACTTAGTAATGATTTTTATCTGTGGGCGTAGCAGTAGTAATAATCTGCCCATATATGGAATGCATGCTAGTACAAAACCAGTGTATACATCTACCCATTTGTTTATATATATCTTCACTAGAAGCATAGATAGGGTAGTTGCTTTTAAGTGGGGTCCCCAAACTTCATTATATGGGAGGGAGGCGCATCCTTCCTCTGCTCGACTCTGAATCTTGTATATGCCTTTGTAGGGTCCATATACGTACTATAATAAAATTTCGTCCAAAAATACTATATAGGTCGTAAGTTATAATAATATGTGAATTCTGGGCGTGGCTGTAGAAATAACACGCCCATTTTCTGTGTGGTGTTAGTACCCGCAACCTTCCTGTGAAATTTCGTTGATAAATCTTTAATAGGAACACAGTAATGATATTTGGCTAATTGTGGGCGTGGCAGTTCTATTATGATCTCCATATTCTGCACACACACTATTATGGTCCCCATGTATATTTCTGCAAATTTTTATTCCGCTGGCATCAATACGAGCATAGGTAGGCTAATTTTAATTTTAGACCCCAAAGTTCCCTATTTCAAATGTGGGCGTGCGTTTTCTCTGATCAGCCCATTTTCTCGGACAGACGGATACCTTTGAAATGTCCACATGTTCCTTCCCTAAAATTTCGTCCATAAATCTCTACCAAATCTTAAGTTATTAATATTTGTTAATAGTGGGCGTGACAATTAATATATACCACCCACTTTTTGCACAGTGTTTAGTGGGACCCACATCTCCTTAACGTCACGAATTCGTCAACTGGACCGAAGTAATAGTCATTTTAAAAAAGGTGAAAAAAGTTCCTTATATGGGAGGTAGGCGTGGTCTTTGTCCAAATCAGCCCATATAGCAATCTGGTTCTTTATCTTTGTCCAGACTATACTTTTGTAAAATTTCATTAAGATAGCTCTAACGGTGTAGAAAAAAAGTGACCACAGACGGACAGACGGACAGACGGACGGACAAAATAAAAATTGTTTAGAAAGTGATTCTGATCATATCTGTATATATATGTATACCACGCCTCCTTCTTGAAATTGCATCCCCTTACCTTTTTTTTTTAGGTAAATGGTATAATTAAATTGGGTCTGATTTCTACATTTTTTCCCTCCGGATTTAATTTATTTATATATTTGGTTAAGAACAAATGTTTTGTTTTTTAAATTCCCGTGTGCCCATATAGAAGATATGTGGATTAAATGCATTATTTATATTTCCATTGTTTATGTTTATTTTTATTATTATTTATTTATTAACTTATAGTTATAAACTATAAGCTAATACAATGTAGCAATAGGCTTTCAGCTTATTTACTACTACTAGGTAACAAAATATTAAGGTTTATAAAATGTAGGGAAGATTACGCATTTCGCAGGTCCGTTATTAGTTTCTCTCTGAGTTTGACAATTTGCTGATGGGCTGTGACATCACAGTAGCTAAAAAAAATAGTTAATACGAGGTGTGATCAAAAAATAACCGTTATTTTCATCTTTTCGTGAGTTACGTATGTTCGATGTTCGCATTTTTTTTCTGTTATGTTGGCACATGATTGTTATATATGTTGGCAATACCAACCATTTTGGATTGTTTGTTTGTTTTTGACAGATAAAAAGGTTAGTCGTATTTTGGTGTGCTCTTCGATTTCGTACTATTCGAAAAAATGGATCAAAGAAACTGTATTCAGTTTTGTTTAAAAAATGAAATTAAATGCGCAAGGACATTTGAAATGTTGACTGTGACCGCCTCCGTTGGACGAAAACGTGTTAGCAACCGATGAAGAGCAACGACCTGCAAAGTGTCATGTAGTATATGTGTCCTCTGCGGACGACCCAATGTTGCGCTTCTCCTCATTTTCTAGGGCCCTCCGAGTGTTGAGTTTCGTGCGCCGCTTTATGCGCCACTGTTCGGTGAAACATCGGGACACGACTCCTGACAGGGGGTCCCCGCTTACTCGGGGAGAAATCGCTGAAACGACCACTTGCCTTATTGTGCTCGCGCAGAAAATGTATTTCCCAAAAGAATACAGCGCACTTGTGGCACGGGAGCCGATATCCAGCTCCAGTTCGCTTTTGGCTCTGAATCCGTTCGTGCACTCCGATGGTACTCTGCGCGTAAATGGTCGGTTGGCGCTCACTACACATTTGCCATTTTCGGAGAGACACCCGATCATTCTGCCATACTATGGTCATTTGACTCGTCTGATAGTGAAGTTAATCCATCAGGTGTCCCTACACGGGGGGAATCAATTAATGTTGCGGCTAATCCGGACCCAATATTGGATTCCAAAAGCGAAAACGCTCATTAAAAGCACAATTCTCCAATGTAAGACATGTATTCTGTGGAAGAAACGTCGACAACAGCAGCTCATGGCAGCTCTTCCGGTTGAACGTACCACGTGTTCACGTCCTTTTACCCATACTGGAGTTGATTTCGCGGGGCCGTTTGATATCAAGCACAATAAGCGGCGGGCATGCCACGTTACGAAGGGGTACGTCTGCATCTTTGTATGCTTCGCTACGAGAGCAGTTCACCTTGAGGCGACTACCGATTTGAGTACTCCTGCCTTCCTTGCGGCATTGTCTCGGTTTATCGCCCGCCGGGGATGTCCTTTGAAAATGCACTCGGATAATGGTCGGAACTTTGTGGGCGCGGAAAAGGCGTTGAGGCTTGATTTCCAGCGGGTGCTCCGCGAAATCCGTGACCGAACCGTGGTGGGTCACTTTCATACTCAGATCGAGTGGGATTTTAATCCCCCCCATGCTCCACATATGGGGGGCCTTTGGGAAGCAGCGGTCAAGAGTTTCAAGCACCATTTCAAACGCATGGCAGGGCAACTTAAGTACACGTTTGAAGAATTTGTGACTCTCTTAGCGCGCATCGAGGCGTGTCTTAATTCTAGGCCTATCAGCGCTCTATCGGAGGACCCCACGGATCTCCAAGCGCTGACGCCTGGTCATTTCTTGGTGGGTGCGCCTCTGTTGGCACCAGCTGAGCCTCCGGATACAACACCCTTTCTCTCAATTTTGAACCGATGGCAAAAACTGAAGGCGCTGGCCCATCAATTCAGCGTCAGGTGGAAAAACGAATACCTTCTCGAGTGTCAACGGCGGAGTAAGTGGCGAACGGCTCAAGTGAATGTCAAGGTGGGTGAGTTAGTGGTTGTGCGGGAAGACAACCTAGCGCCTCAAGAATGGCGGCTGGGCAGGGTCACCGATACGCACCCTGGTCCTGATGGAAAAGTGCGTGTGGTGGATGTGCGGACCGCACGTGGAATGCTAACCCGACCTATCACGAAGGTGGTGATCCTACCGGGAGAAGAGCCGCCTCCTACCAGCGGAGGGGTATAACGTACCTTGTACTTTTTTAATTTATAGTTTTTGTGTTTTCTTTTATATCTACTCCCTTCTTGTACTAATTAAATTTTTGATATTTTCTCAGATTTCGGCCCGCGCGGTGCACAAGACCCGCTACTCGTTTTCTGACGGATGCTGCTTTTTGTCTGCCAGTTGTTCGAGTGTGTCCGTGCTACCACCTCCACTCTCCATGGCGGTGCCACCGGACCCAACAGCACCTCGTCGGGCCAGGTCAACTAAATTCGACTTCCCATCGAGCTCCACCTCTCTATTACCGGCGCGCCACCTGGCTGCGTGGTTCCGAAAGCGCCAAACCAAGGTCTGGAAGAGACCAGGCGGGAACCATCCCGCGCTGTTCCGCCCTTTCTGGGTATTACGAAGAGACCGGTGTAGCTACGCCCTACTCCGCAGATCATCTGCACTATGTATTAGCAGATGGGCCACCGCATTGAGGGGTGCGCATGCTTCCTGAAGTTGCGCCCTCGGGCACCAAACCACCCTCCATTGATGAAGGGTATGAACGGGATCCGGCGTGGATATGTTCTTCTCTCGCAATAATGCAAGGGGGGCGGCATGTTCACTCCGAATCCTAACGTTCAGGTGGCTTCCGCCTGGTACCTGGGGCACCATGTTGTCGGCCTATCTCTGCGTTCCATCGTTCGGTACGGTGCGAAAGCACGTGTTGTGCGGTGGAGAGCGAGAGAACAGTCGAGGCAGGTGCATATCGTATTTGTGCGGAAGCCATCTTTATCTGCTGGCATATTTTGGCGCGAGGCTACGAAGCAGCGGCAGCTGCTCTCTTTGCGCGGTGGTCAGTTAGTTTTGAAGGACCAAAATCACTCCGAATCCTAACGTTCAGGTGGCTTCCGCCTGGTACCTGGGGCACCATGTTGTCGGCCTATCTCTGCGTTCCATCGTTCGGTACGGTGCGAAAGCACGTGTTGTGCGGTGGAGAGCGAGAGAACAGTCGAGGCAGGTGCATATCGTATTTGTGCGGAAGCCATCTTTATCTGCTGGCATATTTTGGCGCGAGGCTACGAAGCAGCGGCAGCTGCTCTTTTTGCGCGGTGACCAGTCTGTTCTGGAATTGCGGCAAGTGTGGATCGGCGCCCAACATAGTATATTAAATATAAATTTTACAATAAATATATAAAAAGTGAAAATTGGCTAAGGAATGCTGCTGCGTATTTTTCGTTTAACGTGGTTTTCATAAGTTAATAAATAAATCTTTTTTAATCAAATAAATAGTTCTATCTGAGTGCAACATTTTGGTCCTTCGAGCCGGATAAGAATCCGGTTTTTGGTAAGTGTCGATTGTTTTAATCGAATTAAAAATATTATTATTATAAATTAATAATAATTTAAATTTGATTATACACAAATTGATTATTTTTTGTGTTTCGGTTGGGTTTGCCGTGCGTTCGGGTGTTTGTGCTCTGTCGGCGCTGCTGACTATTGAAACCATTGCGCTGTTGTTGTCTTCGCTGCATTATCGCCGTTTTTAGGTACTGATGGCTAATGCAGAAAGCAGAATAAGAAAAGTAGGTCAGTGGCTCGTGCGATCAGCTGCTGTCTCTATTTCTTTTGTGAAGCAGGGCCGGTTACGGGTAGCAATTGGTTTCCTGAACATTGTGGGCCCTTCTGTCGCAGTGCGTTTAAACGATAAGTGTTGGGCGTGGTTTCAGTGCGGTTGCGTTCGGAGGTGCATATAAGCCAATATTGAGCTGCGTTCGCAGGCGCATAAGTTCCGCAAAATGGTGGACTCGTATATTTCGGCGGCAGATGAACTTCTGATGTTCATAAGTCGTTTTGAACGGTGCTCGCCGGAAAGTCACTCCATTATATCACTTCAACTTGATGAAGCAGAATTGGATGCTCGGTGGGCTTCGCTTAAAACGGCAAAAATAACTGCCATGTCCGAGGCGCGGGTCATGAAAGACGGTGAATCACTGTTAGAGTCAATCGGACAGCGGTTCGAGTCAAGTTTTGATACTTTTAAGCGGGGTCGTATTTTGATCGCGGAAGTGAGACAACGTTTAGAGCAGGCAACTCCCGTTCCTACTACAGGGGAGCCATTTTTATCATTGACGCACAGCATCCACGTACCCCCTTGTGATATCCCTGCCTTTGAAGGGAGTTATGCTGCATGGCCCACGTTCCGTGACATGTTTACCGCACTATTCATTAACAACACGCGGCTGTCTAATGCGGAGAAATTCTACCATTTGTCCCTTAAGACCCGGGGAGAACCACATGAAATTGTCTCCAAAATTCCAATTACTGAGGCGGGTTTTCAGCAAGTGTGGGAAAACTTACTGGAGCGCTACGACAACAAGCGCATCCAGATCAACAACCAATTGAAGACACTGTTGGGTCTTGACCCGGTTAGAAGAGAAGATGGTGGGGAAATTAAACGCCTACAGCGTGACATTGGTAACTGTATCGCTGCACTGACATCTTACGGCATCGACGTTGCGGGTTGGGATGCCATTTTAGTATACTTGTGCTCCATGCGGCTGCCTGAGCTCACACTGTCCCTGTGGGAACAAACCATGGGGGGCCGCGCAGATATTCCAGAATGGAAGGCGATGGATGACTTCTTGTCATTGCGGTTTCACACACTCGAGGCGATTTCGGATCTCCGGTCGCAAGGCTCCAGTTCATCACAAATAAGGGTTCAGCCGAATCAACTGCGAACAGCACGGGTTCAAACCCATCCAGTAAGTGTTACCCCGGAAGGGTGCAAAGTGTGCAGGCGGTCTACACACTCGGTGCGAAATTGTCCTGCGTTCCAGGCCGCCACCGTATCAGCTCGGTGGGGCTTGGTGCGCAAACACGGGTTGTGTGTGAATTGCTTGTCAGCTTCACATAGAGTGGCAAATTGCCCCAGCTCCTTTTCGTGCTCCACCTGTCGGGAGCGGCACCACACTCTGCTGCATACGGACTCGCCACGGGGTCGTCCAACCGCTGCGACGCCAAACCCACCATCCACATCGGGGAGGGGACGCTCCAATTCAAATGGACGCTCCTCCCTGGTCCATCCACCCGTACCCAAGTCTTCTTACCACACTGCGCAGGTATCGCGTCCGGCAGATAGGGCGGGGCCGAGTCCAAGTCATCCAAGTGGCCGCCTCTCCAATCGTGTTATCTTGGGTACGGCCTTAGTCACGATAAAACATCAAGGAGTATGGTACACAGCCCGGGCTCTGATAGATTCTGGTTCTGAGGGGTCCTTTGTTTCGGACCGCCTCCAAAAGCGCCTTAAGCTGCCGGCGCACTCAGTACATGCCCAGGTATCGGGGGTCAGCAATACCCTTGCTGGCACCGTTACCAAAGCATGTCATATCACCATCGGGTCGCGGTACGATGCCACTGTGCGTCTCCAAGTATCGGCTTTGGTGTTGCCTACCCTGACAGGTGAACTGCCGCCGCTCCTATTGAGTAAAGGAGAGCAACACAAACTGAGACATTTCAGGTTAGCCGATTCAAGCACTTCACACTCCACCCAAGTAGATTTGTTAATCGGAGGGGATCTTTACCCTCAGGTCTTGCTTGATGGGTTGCGGCGCAACCTGGTGGGGTCACTAATTGCCCAAGAAACGGTATTCGGCTGGATCCTTACAGGGCCTCTGCCGGATAAACGGATATCCACTTTCACAACTCGCGTGCAAGTGTCTGAAACTGCTTCGCTCGACCACCTTCTACGACAGTTCTGGGAAATGGAACAGCCTCCGCAAGATCGAAAGCTGTCCCAGACTGATCAAGACTGCCTTAATTTGTACTCCCAGACTACTCATCGGGATGCTACGGGGCGATACATAGTCTCTCTGCCGTTCAAACAAGGGTTTGTTCCGGAGAAGTCTCTAGGAGCGTCGCGCTATATTGCCCTTCGGCAATTTGAGCGCAATGAGTCCCGGCTGGTAAAGAGCCCGTCCGATAAGCGACAATACGACGCGGTGGTACTTGAATACATGACGTTAAATAACATGCGCAAGGTTCCACCGCCGTCAGTAACTCCTGTGCCTCACTATTACTTGCCACATCATGCAGTAATTAAGCCAGAGAGTACAACCACCAAACTTCGCGTGGTGTTCAATGCCTCACAGGCGACTTCCAACACGGTCAGCTTGAATGACGTGTTACACACAGGGCCAGTGTTACAAGCCGATCTGACCCGGCTAATAATCCAGTGGCGTATGTTTCGCTATGTCCTGAACGGGGACATACAAAAGATGTATCGTCAGATTCTGGTAGAGCCAAGCCAGGCTTCATACCAGAGAATTGTGTTTAGGGAATCTCCCGACAGCGATATCTCTGACTATGAATTGAAAACGGTCACCTTCGGGGTGAATTGTGCTCCTTATCTTGCAATAAGGACACTTTTGCAATTGGCAGACGACATGGAGAGCAGGTTCCCATTGGCTTCTCAGGTGCTACGTAATTCGATGTACGTGGATGACGCTCTAGTGGGTACACATGATATTGCTACTGCCATTCGCACTAGGGATGAGCTGATTGAGAGCTTGGATTCAGCCGGGTTCTCAATGCGAAAGTGGGCAGCAAATTCTACAGAAATTTTATCCGGTTTGCCTCCAGGGCATCTGCTTAGGGAAGATTTTCTCCAATTCGAGGAGACCAGCACCACTCGCACTTTGGGCATTCGATGGAATGCGCGGGGGGATTGGTTTTATTTCCACGTGGCAGCTTTGCCAATCGTTGCCGTATACACCAAACGTAAGGTCCTGTCGGTCATCGCACAGCTGTTTGACCCAGCGGGATGGTTGGCTCCTATTGTCATCTCCGCTAAGATCTTGATGCAACAGATATGGTTGGATCAAATAGGTTGGGACGAGCAACTTACTCCTACCACTTTAACAAGGTGGACACACTTCTTATCGCAGTATCAGGCAATCTCCCAAGTACGCGTGCCTCGCTGGGTACGATCTGCACCTGATCGCGATATTGAGTTCCACGCCTTCTGTGATGCTTCTCAGCTAGCATATGCTGCAGCCCTTTACGTTCGGTGTAAAGGTGAAAATTCCATCTCTACCCATTTGCTAGTGGCGAAATCGCGGGTGGCCCCATTGAGAACTATCTCTCTTCCACGTTTAGAACTATGTGGGGCAACACTTTTAGCAGAGCTGATTTTCCCTCTCAAACCTCTATTAAATATTTCAGATGACAACTTGTTTTGTTGGTCCGACTCTACGATTGTGTTGGCATGGCTGCGAAAGCCACCCCACGTGTGGAAAGTCTTCGTGGCGAATCGAGTCACTGCTATTACCAGCAAAGTAGGTGTGAACAACTGGCGTCATGTCCGCTCAGAAGATAACCCAGCAGATTTAGCTAGCCGTGGTGTGGCACCTGATGCACTACTCCACAACAGGCTCTGGTGGGAAGGCCCGGCCTGGCTGCAGCAGGAGCGGAAACGGTGGCCGCCTCCGTTGGACGAAAACGTGTTAGCAACCGATGAAGAGCAACGACCTGCAAAGTGTCATGTAGTATATGTGTCCTCTGCGGACGACCCAATGTTGCGCTTCTCCTCATTTTCTAGGGCCCTCCGAGTGTTGAGTTTCGTGCGCCGCTTTATGCGCCACTGTTCGGTGAAACATCGGGACACGACTCCTGACAGGGGGTCCCCGCTTACTCGGGGAGAAATCGCTGAAACGACCACTTGCCTTATTGTGCTCGCGCAGAAAATGTATTTCCCAAAAGAATACAGCGCACTTGTGGCACGGGAGCCGATATCCAGCTCCAGTTCGCTTTTGGCTCTGAATCCGTTCGTGCACTCCGATGGTACTCTGCGCGTAAATGGTCGGTTGGCGCTCACTACACATTTGCCATTTTCGGAGAGACACCCGATCATTCTGCCATACTATGGTCATTTGACTCGTCTGATAGTGAAGTTAATCCATCAGGTGTCCCTACACGGGGGGAATCAATTAATGTTGCGGCTAATCCGGACCCAATATTGGATTCCAAAAGCGAAAACGCTCATTAAAAGCACAATTCTCCAATGTAAGACATGTATTCTGTGGAAGAAGCGTCGACAACAGCAGCTCATGGCAGCTCTTCCGGTTGAACGTACCACGTGTTCACGTCCTTTTACCCATACTGGAGTTGATTTCGCGGGGCCGTTTGATATCAAGCACTATAAGGGGCGGGCATGCCACGTTACGAAGGGGTACGTCTGCATCTTTGTATGCTTCGCTACGAGAGCAGTTCACCTTGAGGCGACTACCGATTTGAGTACTCCTGCCTTCCTTGCGGCATTGTCTCGGTTTATCGCCCGCCGGGGATGTCCTTTGAAAATGCACTCGGATAATGGTCGGAACTTTGTGGGCGCGGAAAAGGCGTTGAGGCTTGATTTCCAGCGGGTGCTCCGCGAAATCCGTGACCGAACCGTGGTGGGTCACTTTCATACTCAGATCGAGTGGGATTTTAATCCCCCCCAAGCTCCACATATGGGGGGCCTTTGGGAAGCGGCGGTCAAGAGTTTCAATCGCCGAATCACTATCAGAGAGGTTGCTGATGATGTTGGCATATCGTTCGGCTCATGCCAAGCAATTTTTACGGATGTTTTAGGCATGAAACGTGCGGCAGCGAAGATTGTTCCAAAATTGCTAAATTTTGAGCAAAAACAACGTCGCATGGACATCGCTCAGGAGCTGTTTTTGGCCAAAAACAAAACCGTTTTCATGCCTCAACCACCGTATTCACCGGACTTGGCCCCCGCTGACTTTTTCCTCTTTCCAAAACTTAAGACACCGATGAAAGGAAAGCGTTTTGCTACGATTGAGGAGATAAATCCAAAAGATAATACCAAAAAAAGCGTTTAAGAAGTGTTTCGAGGATTGGAAAAAACGCTGGCATAAGTGTATTATATCTGAGGGGAATTACTTTGAAGGGGACAAGATAGTTGTTGATGAATAAATAAATACTTTATTTTTTGATCACACAATAACGGTTATTTAGTGCGGATTGTGTATTCTTAATAAATAATTAAATAAATGAGAAAATAAAGAGACAATTCTTAAAAATGAGATGTGCAGTGGCAGGTTGCAAAAACGGGAATGCAAGTAAAGCATGGGAGTGCAGTTTCTTTTTCTTTCCGGCCAATGCACCTGTTTTGAAAAAGTGGACAAATTTCTGCCGGCGAGAGAAACTTTTGAATCGGAAGACCAGCTTCGTTTGTACGAAGCATTTCACAAGTGATGCCTTTGCATATGGCTTGAAATATTGAAGGAGTAAAATATAAATGATTTAAACTGCATTCGACATGCTGAAATTGTTCAATTCTTCTAGGCCTCACAACATCAGCCTTGCTCCCAATGCCACATTCTGATGATCTCCCAGCACCTGTGCCTCGCCTTCAAAGTCCTAGCCAACTTCTTGGTGCTACTACATATACGAAAAGAGAAACCTGTGATTACGCAGACAGTGCTTACTTAGGAAATGATGCAACCTCAAGCCCAATGTCGCAAGAGCTTTTAAATACATTGGCACGGATGCCGAGTTTGTCCCAAAACAATTCAGAAATATTAGCTGCAGACTTGAAAAGACTTCGTCTGCTTGAACCTGGCGCTATGTTGGTTTTCGTAAACGCCAAGGCATTTTTCTACCATACTTTTCAGTTAACGAACCCAACACGTTTGAATATTGCAACCATCCTGAAGACTTTATGACTGCAATGAATATGGTATATAAAACTGGCGTATCTTTATAGATTCATCCAAGAAAAGTTTAAAAGCAGTACTCCTTTATTACGATAATTTCAAAAATCGTATTCCAATTGCTTATGGAATTAAAGTTTGTTTTTTCTTTTATTTACGTATCCCTTTTATAAGTTTATACAATTAATTCTTATATTATAAAATGCCTATATTACTGCAACTAGTTATCTTAAAACTAACAAGGAATTATTTTAGAAATTTATATATTGAATACTCCCTAATATGTTAAGTTTAATTTTTCAGGTTACTAGGTTTAGTGCGTTTTAAACTGTGTTATGTACTATTTGTAATTAGCAGGTTAGATGCTTCTTCGTTAACATGATAACTTAGACTGACTGCTTGAGCTTCAGCAAACCGATTGACTTCGTTCTTTACTGTTCCGACTTCAAGGTCACAGTGGAGGTCACAGTTTCTGATGTACCAGGGGCCATTCGTAATACTTCTCAAGACTTTGTTTTGAAATCGCTGAATGGTACTTATGTTGTTAAGACTAGCGCAACCCCAGAGTTGCACACCATATGACCACATGGTTTCAACAGTTGCTTATATATGCAAATTTTATTTTTAAGTGGTAGAATGGATTACCGACCTATGAGCCATTTTATCGAGTTAAATTTCAGGTCCAACTCTTCCCATTTCTTTTTTATGTGTGCTTTCCAGCGAAGCTTAGCGTCGAGTGTCATACAAAAATACTTGGCATTATTAGTATATGGGATCTCTATATCATCGATATAGATAGGAATATATTGAGTATTCTTGTTTGTAAAGTTTATGTGGACCGATTTAGTGTTGTTTAGTTTAAGTTCTCTTTTTTAAGTCCATCTTACGACGTTATTTATTTCTGCGTGCAATATCTCAGCGGACTCCTTCTCTGTTTTGGCTGTTGCTAGTATGGCAGTACCATCTGCAAACGTTGCAGTGACTGCATTAATTGAAGTTGGTAGGTCACTAGTGAAAGTTTGGTATAGCAAAGGGCCGAGCACACTTCCTTGCGGGACCCTTGCTTTGATTTCATGTAGTTTCGAAAAGGTGGTATTATTAATTTTCATTCTGATTTTGTATAGAAGGCCAGCGTGCCATATTTTATCAAATGCTTGCGGTACATCTAAAAAATCGCAGAGCATACTTTCTTTTCTTCCAACGCTTTTTCAATTTCGTTTGTAATGAACTTGGTCAATTGTTGAGTAGTTTGTGCTGAACCAGAACTGGTGTTTAGGTATAATACATTTTTGTTCAATTATAGGCTTTAAACATTTAATTAGTAGTTTTTCAAAAACTGTTGAGATCATCGGCAGCCGAGATATTGGTCGGTATGAGGCATATCGGTTTGAGGATCATTATAATTTCTGATAGTTTCCATATATAAGGGATGTATTTAATTTTTAAAAATGTCGTTCATTATTTGCGTAATCTTTACAGCATATTTTTTTGGGATCTGTTTCAGCAATTCTGTATTTATTAAATCAAAACTTGGGGATTTTTTTGATTTTAGGCCCTTGTTAATGATTTTGGAAACTTCCTCGTCACATGTACTCGTACATGGGATTTGTGTCTCTAGGTCAGTCCGTTCTTTTTGCTTGACGAAGGTGTCGCTTAGTTCTTCGTTTAATGAAAATATACTTGCAAGGCGATCAGCGAATACTTCAGCTTTCTCCGCATCACTTCTGGCCCGTTTGTGGTTGCTATTTTTAATTGACGGATTTTGTGCAAATGGTCTTTTTAAACTACGCGTACATTTCCACAAGGAATAGTTTAAGCTTCTTTCGCTAGATAATTGCCTTATATATCTGTTAAATTCATCATTTTTTGTTTGTTTTATTACCAAACTCAGTTCTTTGGTTTTTTAAATTTAAAGTTGCTTTATCAGAAGGGGACCTCGTCTGGTGCCACCTTCGACGAATTTTTCGTTTTTCCTGGATTAGATCCTTTATAAACTTAGGATATTTATGTACTTTTACAATTCTGCTATATGTTGGTATGCTATTCCTGTTGAATTATTTTATTTAAGTTAAGAGCTTCGTTTTCAAGAGGTAAAGCGCTATTCAATACAACTGATGTGTCGACTTGATCCTCCAGGAGTTTTCCGTAATATTCCCAGTCCGTTGTTTTGTTTGACAAAAAAGGTGGCGTTTCTATCTTAATGGTATCCTCGTTTAAGGTAAGATACACTGGGGAATGATCAGAACTAAGTTCTAATCCAGCTTCAATTAACAAGTTGTGTGGAGAAATTTTCTTTATTATGAAAAAATTTCCTTACCAGTAGTCACAGCCTCTATTTTGAATAGATTTTAAAAGTAGTTACTAGCCTCGATCCCCAGTCTGTATGCTTTGCATTGAAGTTTCCTCCTATAATAAAACGATTTTTGCACTTGTTCATAAGATCTACATACTACATTTGATGTGTCTTGGAGGACTATATACCATACATACCATCAGTGAAAGTTTTTTTCCGGTATCAATGGTAAGAGTAGTTGCCTGCAATTTCTCGCTGCAAGTTTTTTCTTCTTCGAAATGTTTCAGAGTTGTTTTTATTAAAATAGCAGTCCCCCCACGTGGACAATTGCTTGTATGTACAGTGTGGTATGTATGGTAATTATTAAATTTGAAATATGAACAATTTTAGTAGTGAGTTTCAGATAACCGACACATCTGTGCTTAAATATGAGTTCTAGTGAGAGGTGCTGGAGTAGCCCATTTGCTTTCCAAACCATAATCTTTAATTGTTTAGGCATGTCTTGCTGAATTTATGGATTGTTCGAATTATGTAAGTCGCTTCTCTAGTGAAAACTTTTGCTGGTTGTTCAGTTTATTCAGCATTTGAGAAGGTTACCATGAGGGAAAGTTATGATTCGATAAAATTTATATTGCTGCCGTAAAATATGAAGATAACGAATGTCGAATGTTTCGACTTAAAAGCAGTTAGTTTCCTCTGTCAAGAGCTGAAAGGACATCAGGCGAGCACAATATCATTCATCTACTTCTGGTACTAACTGAAAAAATTATTTTACTACCATCTCATATAAAACTTGGTGTGGTTAAAAACTTTGTTAAATGTTTGGACTGAAAATATTGTTTCCAAAACTTAGCGAAGGAAAGATAGAAGAAGGTGTGAATGCTTCAAACTTTACTTAATGTCATTGGCTTCAAACCAAATAAATTTTAAAAAGTGTGTCTTTTCATTACAACAGGTGTTTTTGTTGGCCCTGATAAAAAGAAGCTTATATACTCGTATACCGCTGAATGTTACCAAATGCTCTCACAAATTGCTCTTGCCGCATGGAAAAGCATTAAAGAAGTACTTTACAGTTTCCTAAGCAAAAAAAATTCTCCTTCTGTTCGAGTATACGTCGACACCATGTTAAGTAATTTTGAATAACTAGGTGTTCATATCTCAACAAAAATTAATTTTTTGAATTCTCATATGGATAACTATGAGTTGGCAACAGAATCAGAATGGCGTATTCTTCATCTGATCGAATTCGATTCTTGTATATGGCTTTGTTGGGTTCATATACGTACTCATTTATAATTTCGTCCAAAAATATTGTATAGGTTGTAAGTTATAATAATATGTCAATAGTGGGCGTGGCTGTAAAAATAACACTGACATTATTTGTGTGGTGTCTAATGTTGGTTCCCGCAACATTCTTGTGAAATTTCGATGATAGATCTTTAATAGGAACCTAGTAATGATTTTTGGCAAATTGTGGGTGTGGCAGTTGTATTATGATCTCCATATTCTACACACACACTATTATGGACCCCATGTATATTTCTGCCAATTTTTATTCCGCTGGGATCAATAGGAGCATAGGTAGGCTAATTCTAATTTTAGTCCCGAAACTTGCTTATATCAAAAGTGAGCGTGTCTTTTCCCTGATTAACCCCATTTGTTGCAGATAGCGTTATAATGTCCACATGTAAAGTTCGTCCATAAATCTGCACGGTAAAGTTCGTCCATAAATCTGTACCAAACTTGGAATGTGCCTTGGGTTTGTGTCCCGACATATTATTTTACCCAGTGAAAACAAGAGAAGCCTCGGATAATAACTCCCACTATATGGACGACCACCGCAGACGAAAAACGGTAGGCGTGGTCTTTGTCTAAATCGGCCCATATAGCAATCTGGTTCTGTATCTTTGTCCAGACTATATTTTTGCAAAATTTCTTTAAGATAGCTCTAACGGTGTAGAAAAATGTGGCCACAGACGGACAGACGGACGGACAAAATAAAAATTGCTTAGAAAGTGAATCTGATCATATCTGTATATACGTATATGTCCATACCTACCACGCCTCCTTTTTGAAATCGCAACCCCTCTCAAAAGCACAAAGTTAGTATACCCTATTTACCTTTTGTAAAGGTAAAGGGTATAAAAACCAATGTGGACCCCAAAAAACTAATATTGATATTTAAAATAAATACATTCTTCAAACGTGTTGCTCGCTTCAATGCGTTATTCACTACAAAAATTCTAATACAAAGAATGACACGTTAAGTCTAATTACATAATTATATATGTAGTGTTGTCATCTTTCCCTACAACCTACAACAATGACAACAGACACAAAATTAAACATAAAAAAGACAAAGACAAGATGAACATTAAGTAGCTCCAAAGTTAAAAGACTACTTTCAAAAGGACTTGAATACATTAACAGCCCTATTCTGGCGAGACTTACAAGCTCACCTCATTCACTAATAGTGAATATTTGACAAATAGTAAGTGTTCGGTATTCTGACAGGAAATTCAAAGCTCTTTAATTTACTATTTAGTAAATAGTGCGAAGGTATTGACAGCGAGTGAAGTACAATTTATGATGTTAAAATGGAAGAAGTTGTGCTGTTATTAATCGAAGAGGAAAACGCGAAAAAAATTAAACGGGCGACGAATATAAAAAAATATGTGAGACTGTAACCTTTTCAAGCAATTACCGCCTTCGCCGATCGCTGTGTCGCTGGCTTATCGAGCAGTTACGCTAAAAACATCTTTGCCTTTCGCAGTAAGGTTCTTGGTGGCATTTCATTTTTTATAACAGAATACTTGCCTGCCCGCAGTTGGGGAAAGACAATTTACTGAAAGACCTTTCATTGCTCTCTTGAATGAGAATCAACATATTCAAGTGTGTGACCACATTGGAATAATCATTGGCAATTTCACGAAGCAGTCGTGAAAATGTATCAATTGTCAGCCACACACTCATGGCTATTGTTGTTTGCACATTCGAATGAATAATATTAGTGTGTGTGTGCTCACTGCAGACAAACGACAATATACAGAAAGACCTTTTATTGCTCTCTTGAGTGAGAATCAACATATTGAAGTATATGGCCACATTGGAAAAATATTCGGTAAGTTCACGGAGCAGTCATGAATATGCATCAATCGTCAGCCACACACATGGCTATTGTTGTGTGCAAATTCGTATGAAGAATATTAGTGTGTGTGTGCTCACTGCAAACAACGACAATATTCAGAAAGACCTTTCATTGCTCTCTTGAGTGACAATCAACATATTGAAGTATATGGCAACCACATTGGAAACATTTCGGCAATTTCACTAAGCAATCGTGAATATGCATCAATCGTCAGCCACACACATGGCTATTGTTGTTTGCACATTCCAATGAATAATATTAGTGTGTGTGTGTGTGTGTGTTCTCACTGCAGAAGCGAATGATTTGAAATCAAATTTTTATTTTCTGTTTTGTGTGGCTGGGGAAAAATATACAAACTGAACTTTCTGTATGGCAAAGGTTTTTTATTCGGAAAGTGGGGCTTAAAACAAAGCATTTGTGGTTTTGCGTAGAAGAAAGATTTGCCATGCCATGACGAAACATAATGCGTGCATATTAGAACACTTGACAATATAAAATAAATATGCATTTATAGAATCATTTATAAAGATCAATAGCGCAAGTGGTATAGCCTTGGTCTATCAATTTTATGATGTCGGGTTCAAGTCTGCTGAGAAATGTGTTTATTTTTATATTTTTTTAATTGTTCATCCTTTCTTTGAAAGCAAACTAATAATTATTTTTATAAAAAATAATAAGAATAGTTTCTACTTTAGCATAAATTATCCAGTATTAAATAATTTTACTAAACCACATTGAATTGCTGCTTTAGCAGATCATTACAGCAAAGAAATTTATATCTTCTAAAAATAGTCATAACGGTGTTTCTTAACTCAAATACATAAATTCATGTGGGCATGAAATTGTGTTAGTATTCGTACGATTTTAATACCTTTGTTATGTTAGTTTTTTGATGCTTTTGCGCAATTCGTCTGAAGAAGCTCATAAATTTCACAAAATCTAATTCAATCAAACATTTCGTTCGTCAATGAATATATTGCAATTTGTTTTGCCGTATATGCTATATTAAGTAATTTGTTAGATTGGATTTTATTCTTATGGTAGGAAAAGGAAGAATTTTGCAGATTTATTAAAATTTTTGATATTTCTTTTATATTAATACACTATTTACAAAATACAAATTAACTTACATTAGTATATATATATTAATATCATTATAATATGAAGATTATTTTGTAACGAATTTATTGACAAGACAAGGAGCAACAGTAGTTGGAATTACGTATGTGTGGTTATGCCACCGTAATAATCTAGCAGAAGAAGAAGAAGAATTATTGAAACATTTTTTGGCAGATCTTATAGCTATTTTGGACACGCCACTTGTCCTCATCAGAGATCGATCTTTCAATGAAAAGCAATTTTTCCCCAAGCATTTTTTATGTCTCAGAAATCAACAGCACACCAATTATGAACCCTCCCAGGAATCGAACCTGGGTCTACAGCCGTTGTAATCTGTCCATCCAGACAACTACGCTAACTGCAGGTGGTGAACTGACTGATCAAATTCTGTTCATGTACTGTCTCATTCCACCACACTCTAATCATCTCTGTCTCATTATTACCCCTCCTTTGTTCCGTTAGGTCTCTCTCTCTCTCTCTCTCTCTGTTTTTTATTACATTTCAGTCTTGATGCAACGACACAGGTGGCGCAGATAAGTGACGTTTCCTAGCCTATTCTGTTTTGTTTTTCTCTTTCGGTCTCGGTTCTGTAAAATTATGAAAACCGGTGCCGCCAAAAAATTTGACGCGCTTTATTGAAATTATCGAAACATAAAATGTTGCTGATTATAAATTTTATTATTTATTATTAAGTGAATATAATAAAATGGACAAATTTTGTGTAATATGCCGCAAAAATTGGGGCAAAGAAAATGTGAAGTGTTTCAAAGTTCCAAGTGACGAGATTATCTCAGCCGTTATAAAACTAACTAAGTTTTGTAAATAAAACCGTACATAATGGAATAACCTATATATAAACATTTATTTCCTATGGAAAAATATAGTTCAACCCTGAATGTGTTCCAACGCATAATAAACCACTTCATAATCGAAAATAATTATAATCAAAAACTTATAAAAATTTATTAGAAGTATTTAAAAATCCAAGAAATTTTAAATTTATATTATGATTTCAGCCGTCAAAGAAATTTTTCGCCCGTTACTACAAATATTCTAATGCCTGCGGAACCCGCCTGCTAACTATTGACAGAAGCGAGATCTGAATTCGCTCAAAATTTATCTGGACCACCTGTGTCGTTGCATCAAGGTTTCAGTGGTGTCATAGTACATTGCATTTGTCATCATTATAATATATAAAAAAACATACAGTTGCATAGATCTTAGACAGAAAATAGATAAAAAAAATAAAACTAAAAAGAAGTCCCAAATATTTTTCACGAATGTAGGTCAAGACAGATAATTTGATTCAATATATGTAAGTTTTCTATATATGTAAGTGGATACACATCCAAAGACAAGTTCACACGCACAAAGAAGCACGAAGGAGTAAGAAGTTTTTGCACATTTTTATTAGTTTCCATAACTCAAGTCTCCACGTAAATGATTGAGTTGCCGGTTGTAGTATTTCGAATGGCGTTTGTGAATAAGGCATGCAAGCAAGTCGACTTGGGTAAGCCCTGCACACATCATGTAGACATTTTTAGAGGTAAGTGTCAAATGTAATTGGCAAAAAGGCCGCACCTTATATTACAAATTGTTTTACTAAATCTTTATCATAATATAAATTTAAAATATCTTGGATTTTTAAATACTTGTAATAAATTTTTATAAATTTTTGACTAAAAATTTTCGATTATGAAGTGGTTTATTATGCGTTGGAACACAATCAGGGATGAACTATATTTTTCCATAGGAAATAAATGTTATATATAGGTTATTCCATTATGTACGGTTTTATTTACAAAACTTTGTAAATCAATGTATACCAAGAACATATGCACTTAATACTAGATATTGAAGTTTATAAAATATATTTCAAACATGAGCATATCATATACTATGTGTTAATCATGAAACATGAGCATATCATAATATTATGTGTGTAATCAGTGTTCATAGATATGTACATACATATGTACGTACGAGTGGTTTAGTTTGTAATAGAAAGAGTAAAAAAAAAAATTTTTTAAAACCTTGATTTGGTTGACTGATCCCTTAACCTAAATATTATTTAGATAAATTTTCATTTGTAATAGGCAACAGACACACATATGAATATTCAAATATTAACACTAATTTTAGCAAAATTGGTTTTTTATTATTTTTATTATTCTTTCTTCGGGTAGACTAAAAATATGTTTGATCGCATGCTGCTGAAGCGAAAATATAAAACATAAAATTGGAAGAATAAACTGTGCTGATATTTGTCTATTCTGAAAATATTGAAATATCCAAAATTTCATGACAAATTGAATTCTGCTTCATTTTATATTTAATGAAGCCACACCGCACATCATAAAATAATACGATGAAGACGTTTTTATTTTCATTTAATTTCATTCTTCATATGTATATGTATATGATTTGTCAAGATTGAATTTCATAATACCAGTGAAAAGATATAATACTGGTTAATTTATGGAAAATAGTAAAACTACTACTTACTATTTATAAAAATTATTATTCATTTAAAAAAAAAAATTGATGAAGAATTTTGCTGGGGGGCTCGAACTTTCAGTCACAAAAACTATAGACCAACGAGCAAACCATTGAGCTAAAGACACTCATACCAGTTTTGTTGATTTTGGAGTACATTAGAGAGTCAAAGTATTTGCTGGTGCAATTCTGAATTAACTAAAATTTCTATAATTCTGTACATAACATTCCACAAAAAACAACTTTTAGTCTCAGCCACCGACTGCTACTGCACGAGTAAAGTTGTATTTATAGTGAGCTCAGAACATTAACTGATTCTCTATTTTGTTGTTACTATTTTATTAAACAGTTATCCCAAGCGTTAGTACACATCTGGAAGTAAATACAAATAAATAATAATAATGTCCCTCTCGGGACCCCCTCTAGGGAATAATAGGTTTGCCCTATTATCTACTAGTCCCCAACCCAAACGAAAAAAACCAACAGCTATTAAAGATGCATTTCCCAATTTACCAAATATCGTAAAAGAAAACCCAAAATACCTAGTATTAAGTGCAATTGATTCCAGCAAACCACTAAATAAATTTTGTTGTTTTGCTGTCCACAAAGCGTTCAAAAACATAAGTTCTGAAATCACAAAAATCACAGAATTGAGGGATGGCTCGTATTGTTGCTCGTAAAAAACAACAACATATCCAAGAAATTTCTTTCTACTAAACAGCTAATTGGAATTTGCAATGTTAGAATTGACCTTCACAAAAATCTGAATTTTTCGAAAGGCACGATATACGCTCCATGCTTGAACAATGTCCCAGAGAGTGAGATTATTGAAAATCTAAAAGAACAGGGTGTTGCGGCGGTTTATATGCTCCCTAAATATGTTGATGGTAAACCGATCCCTAGCGGGGTAGTTCTCCTAAGATTTGATTTATATCACTTACCTTAAAATTGAAATTTAATGGTATACAACCAAAGTTAGACCATACTATTCAAATCCCCTGAGGTGCAGAAATTGTCAAATTCTCGGACACACAACAAAACGCTGCAATAAGACCCATGTATGTGACACGTGTGCACTTCCACCTCATTTTCCTTTACCTTGCTGTCGCACCATTTGCGTTAATTGTGCAGGTAGCCACTCCGCTTCCAGCAAGTTATGCCCAAAGTTCGTGCCATTGAAACAAATAATAACTATTCAAAACGACAACAAGTGCCCCATTCGCGAAGCAATAAATATACATAAAATGCAAATTCCTCCCTCCCTTAATGAGTCCTCTCCTTTATACGCCAACATACTAAAAGACACTTCCAACAAAGTCACACACAGCAACAACAACAAAAATACTGAAACCGAAAAACAAAATTCTAACAAAAACAATTTAAAGCTGAGCTTATCCAACAATAAAACAGAAGAGAATGATTCCAACAACAAAACGCAAACAAATTTATCAAACACATCAAATTTAATAAATACTTGACCTGAAACAATTGCAGACGATGACTCTACACCAAATTCTAAAATAAATAACCTTTCGCAACTAAACACCTCATCTTCACTCTTTACTTATTTACCAATAGGTAGTCAAATAATATAATAGAATATGAAAATATTACAGTGGAATCAAAATGGTCTCTTACTCTGATCTAAATATCCTCATCAAACAATTTTCTCCTGAAATTATAGCTTTGCAAGATACCCACCTTCCTGCAAATAGAATAGCCTTCACACCCCACAAATATAATGGTGACTTTGACAACATACACCAAAGTACTACATGTAAGCAAGAGATCGCTCTTTTTGTAAAAAAATCCCTAAACCATAAACAAATTCCGATCTCGTCCAATATTTCATTCTTAGCAATTGTAATAGATATTGGCTTTAAGATGTCCATCGTCACATGCTACATCCCTTGTGGTGGTCGTCGTAGGATTGACGTTTCGCCAGTCAGATCGCTTATCATCCTTAGCAGATATTTACATATATGAATTATAAATAGAAAAATCCTAACGACCCAATTTTTGTGTCAACAGATATTTACCATAGTTTATTATTAAGGCTGTATGGTAACCCAGCCAATTATTGTGGCAAACTTTCGTTTGCCGAAATGAATCCCTGATATTTTGGAGGCGTGAACGTCGAGCAAAGAAAAAGCAATGTGATTTGCTGAGGTCTCTGTCCAAAACGGAACTGTTTTATTTAAGAAATCAGCGTTTCTTATATAGTAAAATATTACATGTAAGTTTGTACATCTAAACATAATTATTATTGTTCAATACTTATCCTAAAACATATTTGAAATATTAACCCATATGCTGCACACAAGCATTGGCCTGCAATTGCGTGTGGTCGCATAATTTTGGGTTCAATGCATTTCTGGCCTTCGCACCAAATGCCCGCTATACATAGCGTCATTTGATCCACCGCTTTGGCTCGTGCCGTGTTTGCATTATTATCATGCGTTTGCATGTGCGGTACGCTTGGACGTTAGGCAGTGTAGGTTGAAATGCATTGTAGTGATTTGGGTAAACTACACCCTCTCCACCAAAGATACATTATAGAGACCTACTTAATATCGTCAATCTTTTTTCTAATCCTGTGGTTAGACTAGGAAATTTGAATGCCTTGAGTCCGCTCTGGGGTTCGGCAACATGCAATTGTAGGGGCCGAATAATCGAAGATGTCCTTCTTTCCAATAACCTAACCGTCCTTAATTATGGTGCTCCCACTCACTTCTCCATCCTTGGAACCTTCTCCCATCCAGACATCGCCCTGTCCTTTTGATCTATAGCTCCAAAACTTTCCTCTCATACACGAGACGATCTCCACAACAGTGAACATTTTCCCATTGTTACCTCCCTCAACTTACCACACCTTTGTTATATTAAACCTAGATCCAAATTCATTATTGCTAAGGCAGACTGGCAAAAATATTATTCACACTTAGTTGCACTTACAAAAACAAAACCTTTCTCTAGTATCAATGCGGAAGCATAGGCAATAATATCTATAATGCGATCGGTGCTCACGCTACAATCACCCAAACTAACCCAAGGAAATTCTGTACCAAACTTCCCTATTGGACTATTCTACTAACAATTTTAAGAAAAGCAAAGCAATCTTTATGGGCCAGTTTCAAGCGAAGTAGATCTATTGAAAATTTGGTCAAATATAAAAAGCAAACGCCATTTTTAGACGGGAACTAAAGATATCTAAGAAACAATCTTTCGAAAATCTTCCAAAAAAAATCTGAGCTGAATAAAATCTATTGCAGGTCGACTTTGTTAACCCCTGCATACATGTAATTCAGATATATAATTATACAAATGTTTTTATTCGGCAGTGTATAATATTAAATGTATTCAGGAACCGTAGATTTCGATATTTCATAAGTGTTTTATTTACAAAACATTGTAAATCAATGTATAATAAGAACATATGCACTTAATACTAGATATTGAAGTTCATAAAATTTACTTCAAACATGAACATATCATATACTATGTAAATTCGGAAAATCAGTGGTCATGCATGAATATGTCCATATGTATGTATATATGTACATATGTATACTCGTATATGTACATATTCTTGTACGTACGAGTGGTATAATGTTTAATAAAATATGGTTGTAGCATTTCAAGCGATTCTGACAAAGTAAGACAAACTTTTAAACAAGTTGACTTGGTGGACTTTACACTCAATTTAAAAATATTTTAGATAAATATAATAGGCAACAGACGAACATATGAATATTAAAAGATTATCATTAATTTGATCAAAATTGGTCTTTTGTGCATAATAATTCTTTCTTCGGATAGACTCAAAAAATTTTTGATCACATGCTGCTAAAACGAAAATATGAAATATAAGATCGAAAGAGTAAAGTGTGCTGATATTTGTCCATACTGAAAATATTGACATATCCAAAATTTCATGACAAATTGAATTCTGCTTCACTTTATATTTAAAGAAGCCACACCGCACATCATACAACAAAAACTCCAATCGAGACATGAAGGCACTTTATTTTAATTTCATACTTCTTATGGCAGAATTCGCTACCTGCAAAATGATGGAAACACAAATAAGTACATATGTATGTATGTATGTATATGAATGTATATAACAGACAAGAAATAATTCTGCTCTAGTTTTGGTCCAGTAAAATGATATAATACTGGTTAATTTATGGAAAATAGTAAAATACTTTTACTACTATTTATAAAAATTATTATTAATATAAAAAAAATCCGATAAAATACAGCATTTTGCTGGGGCTTGAACCCTAAGCCACAAAAACTATAGACCAACGAGCACACCATTGACACTCATACTATTTCTGTTTATTTTGGAGTTAACTAAAATTTCTATAATTCTGTACATAACATTCCGCAAAATATAACTTTTAGTCTTCTGCTAGTGCAATTCGATGGTGGCATTTTTTGGCGATAAAGCAATAAAATAAATAAATACATACATAGTAGTAAACATGAATTTTAACTCATTTCGCTGAGTGAAGAGAACGATGTAATGTCTTTATAGTATATTGTCTTTGCTTTCATCAGGAATGTGCGCACATGCTGGTACGAAAATTTCCTCTCTATGAGCATGTTGTCATCAGGTACATTCGAAATAAGAGAACAGCCAAAACGCATACATTTATGTATGAGAAATGTGATAAGTTGTGTTTAAAATTAAAAATTTAAATATTTATCGCATTTTATGATTATATAAAATAAATAAATGTGAAACAATATATTTGAATTCACTTTTTCTTTCTTAGTACATGAAACACCTTTATGCTTAAGTACTTTTTATTAAACGAGTTTTTCAATAATTTCTACTCGTTTACTTGCAAGGGCATTTGTTACCTGATATATAATTCAAAATAATTAAAAATCTTTTAATATACAAATTATTGCCTTTGCGCATGCATTTTTTATATCAGAAAATATTTGAAGGTTTCACGTGTCGTCACAGCCAATCAGCTGTGCTATGTTTTTGTCGATAGAGGAATAGCGGACCTGCTCTTGGCGTATTCTTCTTTTCTAGTAATCTTGTACATTCAGTGTGTTTTGGGCTTTAGTCTCACCAAAGTATCGGTTGTGTTAATAAACTTTCTTAGTTCAACAATAATTTGTAAAATGAGTAAAAGAACTAGAGAGTTAGATTGCAAAAATAAACCAGTTGATTTCTGTTATGTGCCAACTGCAGCTAAAAAATAAGGAACTGGGCATACTTTACCGATGTAGTGGTTTCTCAGATGATTAAATAAGCCCTCGATTTAAATTCTAGTTTGGAGTTATTTTTCACCCAATATACCACTCTATCAGATAAGTAATTTGCAACAGCAGATATTCACAATTAGATCGGAAAACGATTTGAAGAACCCAAAAATATATATGAAAAATACAGTGGTATTCATTGACAAATTTTTATTATTTTGCAAACTAATGTAATTATAGTTAGGGTTCTGAAAATTGTAAATACATTGCCCATTGGATTTATGGGCACTGCACTCGTTGCCAATGATCGGTGGGGAAGTACTTTGAAATAATGTGAAAAAGATTGATTGCCTTTAAAACGTCGCCTTAATTCTGTTATTCTGCAAAAATAATATTAGGTCAAAGTTCAAAAATATCGGCATTCTAACAAATGATCTTGCAAATTATTATTCATTGTCAAACAATATGGAAGAGTATAACAATCATAGAGTTTTCCAAAATTAATGTGCACTAAGTCTAATATCAAAGATAATATACAAAAATATATTTAAGATAATATATATAATATCTATAGTATCTAAGTAGTCTAATATCAGAGATAATATACAAAAATATATTTAAGATAATATATATAATATCTATAGTATCTATGTTAGCTAAATAAAGCATATGGCTGTGTGGAACCCAACAGGAGTCATTGGAGATATCCTTGAGTAGAAAGATAATATAATGCTTTTTAGCAGCAGCGTGTCACTCCAAGGTAAACATGCGGAGGTCGGAAGAAGTTGCATAATTGTAGGCTTGATGTGGGAAACCCTGAAGGGAAAATTTCACGGTCTGAATGAAAATGGGTAAAAGCCGCCTGAGCTAAAGATATTAGCAAGAAATCCCGATCCTACACCGACATGTGAAGATGCAGGCTGGCATCAGCGGCAGATTAAAATGGTAGTTAGCGATGATGAGAGATCGGCGGTGATGTAGGGGAGGTTTATCGACAGTGGGGGAGGTATATCCAAGCGCCAAATTAGTCAAATTAGGTCTATAAATAAGGTCTTCCACGACCGAGAGCAGCAGTTTGAATCCCGGCTACACCCGATGACCCCGAAGTAACAATCCTGATCTTCAGGGCTAGGAACCCGGAACTCCCGACGGATGAGTAGTAATTTGCCAAAATTTAAGGCGACAGTGAAGCGAAAGAAGCAGTGGAGATGAAACGTACCACGATGCATGTATTGCTGCTGCTAACAAAGGAAACTATGAAGCCGTTAGCGAAATGAAAATACATAATAATGTATGTATTTGGCAAGGTGAAGGTGAAAAGATAAAAATTTACACCGAAGCCGTTGATTTTCTCCCGTCAACAGTCGAATCAGACACTAATGATGAGAAGGATAATTAGATAGTGGCAGCAAGTACATAATGAGCAAGAATGGGTACATATCTTCGGATTCTGAGCTAGCCAAGGCCCTAAAGAGAATGTAGTCAGAGCTTAGCAGAGAGAATGTAGTCAGCTGCTTAGCGATTCGCAAGAAGATGCAGATGTGATGCTTGTAACAGATGTACCTCCTGCAAATAAACCACCATCACAGTAAGACTGCTTCGGCTGCACTCATTTGTTGGCAGAAGACTAGCCAGACTGTGTCCTGATTCAGGAACCGTGGGTGCGTGGGGGAAGAGCATGTGGATTCGGGACTCCAGACTATAAGGTATACACTTCCAACAGTGTAAGTAAGATAAGGGCGCGTATATTATCTAAATGTCATTTTAATGTTTTTTTGATCCATAATCATAGTAATGAAGACGTTGAAACGATCAGTTGGGAACCCAGCAGAGGTATCTACAGGCTGGCTTCAATATGCTTCGCCCATGATGACTCAGGGCCATTACCATCACAACTGATAAGGGAGTTGATAGAGAACAGCGAAGCTTCCGGCGTGGGTCTTATACTAGGGGGTGATGAAAATGCCCACCATACAGTATGGTGTAGCTCTGATATAAACGAACTGGGTGAGTTACTTTTAATTTGTATTATTAGGATGAAATTGCTACTTTCTAATAAGGGAAGTGAACGCACGTTTATCACTCAATCATTAGGAGGTTCTGGATATTATGTTGGTCGCCAACGTCATATTCGAAAAGGTGGTGCAATGGTCGGTACAAAATAATATAATGAGGTAAGCTTACATGAAGAAACGACCCAATTGCATGTTGGAATCACAGGAAGATCATCTGGAAGAAGTATAATCTTAAGCTAGAGAATTATCTTCCTATAGATCCACCCCAAATACTCCACGCCATAATGCTGAATCCTTAGATAATCTTGTCAGTTCGTTTACTAACTCATGCATGAAAGCACTAAATAAAGGTTGTCCTAAAAGCTATGATAGAGGTAAGAGGCAACCCCCATGGTTGTCCTCGGAACTTCGTAAACTTAGAATGGACTCTAGAGGCGTTGAAAAAACGGTAATCCTCTTGTGATGAATGTGACTGGAACAGTTACCGTGATAAGTTAAAACGATACAAAAAGGAATTGAGAATAGGTCCTTCGGTGGTGTTATTGAGGGCACCACAGAGGCGTCTCGATTAGGAAAAATTCTCTCAAATTCCACTCCAGTATCAAGTGAGGAATATTTAAATTTGTCGATAAATACGAACTTTCCTGACAGCCCAACAACGGGTATAATGGAAATTGATCACAACGCAAAGTCCAACATTCTATATTTTCGGAGGCTAGTATCACGTGGGCCGTAAAAACTTTCAAAACCCTTAAATCGCCGACACCAGACGAAATTTTCCCAGCTCAATTTCAGTATTCATTTAACTAAATTATGGAATGGTTAGTAAACATTTTCAAAAGTGCGTTGTATTTAAATCATATTCACTCACTATAGAAAGAAGTGAAAATGCGCTTTATCACAAAGGCGGGGAAAAGCTCACATGTTAGTCCAAAGGATTTCAGGCCTATCAGTTCATTCTTCATCTATTCTATTGAAAACTCAAGAAAAATTAATAGAAATGTATATTAAGGAAAAAATAATACCATCTCAAATACCGATTTCACAACACGTATACTGTAGGAGTAAATATGCAGAAACAGCTCTAAATTGGCTAGTGACTGTAATTGAGAAATCAATAGAGGACAAAGAATATACGTAGGTGGCTTTCCAAGACATTCAGAGCGCTAATTGGGTTCGGGATCACCACGGCGCTTGTGGATATCGTCAGGCAATGGCTCATATGCAGGTTTGTGAATTCAACATTAGGTGCCTCGGACCTATCAACAGAGGTACTCCTCAGGGCGTAAATGCTAACAAAACACAACAAGTACTGTTTAGTAGAAAACATAGATTACTAGATGTAAGGACCTCGATATTCAATAGAATCGCATTATCTCTTAATTATAAAGCCGCTACCTGTGACTAAAAGCTTAACTGCAAATAAAATGTTGAGGATAGAAAGCATCAAAAGCACTCTATTCGTGTACAAAGACCGTAGAATTAAAATGGGGTATGGCCACCCAAATAATTCAATAGCTATACACAGTACTGATTAGGCCGGCACTTAATAAAAGCTATGTTGTGAACAGCTCGAATCGTATTCACAGAGCAGCTAGTTTATGTAGAAGCGTTGCTCTCAAAACGACTCCCACATCAGCACTAAATGTTATGTTAAATAAAATTGCTTGTATAGTAAGCAACTGCAGTCAAATTGGCTCTTGGGGAACTCTCCTTTTAACAACGAGTAACAGAAATCTTGCGACCATACAATTTTCTATTATTCCCGCAACTTACGAATATTCTAACCACTATAATCCCCTTAAGGGAGTATTGGGATAGTGGTATCATAAACTGCAAGGATGCAGTTAGCATTTATACTGACGGTTCACAACTCAATGATCGGATGGGTGGAGGGGTATATTCTGAAAAGTTGGACGTCTGTTTATCCTTCCGCTTATCGATTATTTTAGTGTATTCCAAGAAGAAGTAATAGCAATAAGAGACATTATGTTGCTTATACCTTGCTAGGGAAGGTAGAATGTTAACTATCCTCCCGGATAAATTGACTTTACATGCCAATTGCTTTTAGATGGACACACTCTCGAAGTTGCAAATGTTCGATGGAGACAGTTATCATCTTGCCTAATAACTAGGCAAAGCTGCTCGGAATGGAACCGTGGCCGTACTAAACTGCTTTTTAAATTTAATAGACAGGACATAAAAAATAGAGTACTGACTTAATTGGTAGACATGTAAGCAGATTGGTGATACCTAATTATGACTGTTGCAGAATAGGTATCGGGGAAGAGGGAACCGTGGAACACCTCCTATGTGGATGTATCCTTCTGTTATCCATCAGATAAAGGTTTTTCGTGTTTGAATTTGCTTATCTTGACAGTGTTAAAGAGGTTTCCCAGCTGAAGCTAACGAAGTTGGCTAATATTATCAAATCCACAGGATGGTTTAAAGAGTACCCGGAGCTGTAAGGGAAAGGCTCCAGTAGTGCCACAATGGGCCTAAGTGAGAGTGTAAGTGTTCTGTCTTTTGTACAATGACCGCATGAATTAATGATGAAGGTACGACTTTTAAACTAGCTATTTATATATATTTTTATTTCTATTATTATCTTTTTAATTCTGATAATTACAACAAGGTAGTAGTTAACAATGGAGAATGTAGAATGAATTAAAAGAATGAAGTTAGCGGGATGAAATGTAATAATAACATATGTTAAAAACAAGTGTCATACACGGCCTTGCCAGATTGATACTGGCAATAGTATGTGCATCAATGACGTTGTACATTAGTCACTTAGCCTACTTGCAACTTAACAGTTTAATGCGGTAGGTCCATATGGGTTTAATGATCACTTTATATAGAAAGATTTAATTTTCCATGCTCAACTATGACCTGCTGTTTATCAGCCAAAATAGTGCACTTGTCTTGAGCTTTAGTTGTATTATTTTGGCTTGATATTTATATATATATATATATATATATATATATATATATATGTACTCGTATATATATATAGAAAAAAAAAAAAAAATATATATATATATATATATATATATCTATATATATATATATATATATATATATATATATATACGAGTACATATATATATATATATATATATATATATATATATATATATATATAGATATATATATATATATATATATATATATATATATACACGAGTACATATATATATATATATATATATATATATATATATATATATATATATATATATATATATATAGATATATATATATATATATATATATATATATATATATATATATATATATATATATCTATATATATATATATATATATATATATATATATATATGTACTCGTGTATATATATATATATATATATATATATATATATATATATATATATATATATATATATATATATCTATATATATATATATATATATATATATATATATATATATATATATATATATATATATATATATGTACTCGTATATATATATATATATATATATATATATATATATATAGATATATATATATATATATATATATATATATATATATATATATTTATATATATATACTATATATATATGTATATATATATACATCGCTTGTTTATTGGATCATTACACCATTAGGTGTAATGATGTTTCGTGTCTTAAAGTAAACGTTATGTGAACGCTTTTCGTTTCGATAACTCTTGTCTGATGTGATCCTTTATTTTGTGAGGCAATGTTGTCATTTTTATGCGGATATAAAATTGCAGTATTATCAGCATACTTTGATGTAGTCAACTGGTTATTTGATGGTAAATCACTTGGTATATAAAAGGTACAAAGTGATCCAAGTATACTCTCCTGTCGTATTCCAGCTAGGATTTTGCGAGTCATATGGGGCTTATGTTTGACTTTAAATTTCCGACTAAAGAGGTACGACTTCAAAATATTACTATGTTCGGGAAGGTGGTTTTGAATTTTGTAGATGAGACCCTCATGCCATATCATATCAAACGCTTGTGCAACATCAAGAAAAATCCAGATGATTATTTATTATTCTCTAAAGCGTCTCAAATTACTGCAGATATTCAGTTGATCTGCTCCATTGTACCATATTTCACTCGAAACCAAAATTGGTTGAGTGGCTACTTACCTTTTTTCCAAAAATAAAGTAATTTTATGTTTTATTGGTCTATATGATGATATATGTGTTAAATCCTTTCCTGGTTTATTAAACATTATAATATCTGACAATTTCCAAAACTTTGGGAAGTAATTAAATCTTAGCATAGCATTTAATATATCAGTAAAATGAACAATAGAAATATTTGCTAGTTCTTTCAGCATTTTGTTTGTGATAATGTCGTTTCCTGTAGCTTTTTTTTATGTTTATGTCCTTCCGCACAATCATTTCCACTTCCTTAGTTTGAATCTTCGGGCGTCGTTTCGCTTGTCGTACATTCAGATGTGTTCGGGTGTTTTGCTCTTTTTTTGTGTTCCTTTTTGCCCAACTACCATCGGAAAGTCTTTTATTTACAATATTCATATCTAGTAGTTAGTGTCTGGGGTCTTGGCTTTTTCAGGTTATATTATAGACTCAGCTTATGCTCCATCTTTAAAGTGTGTTGGAGCTCTTTTGTGACACTTGCTAGTTTTTGTTTTAGCCAATGGGATCTGTATCTTTCGCCATTTTCGTCTTAGTTTCCGTTTTCCTTTTATCATACATTGAATTCATTTTATGTTTGTTTTGGTCGATTAGAAGCATTTTCAACAACTGGAATGGCCATTTAACTGCAGTGGCAAGCATTTAGGTAAACAGCTGCAGCGTTGCGTCGATATCGTATATGGATTTAAGGACTACATTTAGCTTGATATGCGAACTTATATATTTTCTAAATTTTAACTAGTTTGTTAATCGATTGGCAAAATTGATTTGGTTTCTATTTTAGGCTCAGAGGTAATCGTCAAGATAACTTTCGAGAGGTACCATGAGAGATCACTGCAAGCTTCTGCTGAGATTAGGTCATGAGTAATATTTTTAGTAAATGCCAAAGTCTATTAACTAAAATCAGACGACCAGTAGAGTTTGCAGATGACGTAAAATCCAGATACCGGTTTCAAATGATTGCGTAAAAGTGTTGCTTTCGGTTAAATAGGTATTGAAACCGCAGTGTGTATTTGGCGTTGTAGTCTCCCGCAAAAATAATTCTATATCCAAGGCTTTTGTTATATTGCCTGTAATTTCTTCAGGACATATGTATGAAAGTAGCTTGGAGAAAGTTTTTGGAATGCTATTCAAATAGGTTATGTTTTAATATGGCTTTATCCCAGTGGTTTATCATCTAGATGTTTTGTGACCTAGAAGTGGTATCCATTGACTTCAGAATTATTTTTAGAGGTTAGATGGGTTTGCGGAATTAGCATATCAATGTTTTTGTCAAATAGAAAGTGCGCAGATACTCTACTTTGTCAAGTAGAAAGTGCGCAGATACGTGCAAGATACTCATTGCCAATGTATAGAATATTTAATAATATATTATTTCATATTTACATTAGTTTTATTTAACTTAAGTTAAATTTGACAATAGAGTAGAGAAGGGAAGATAAAAAGCTCGTTATCTTTTGTTTACATCTAGATAACGGGTCCGCCATCTAACGTTTTTTTGTCAACTAGTGCTTATTTCGTGAATGGTAACACTTAGCTCATGTCTGATTTGACAGATAATTAGTTTTATCCTTCCGCTGAACGAATATGGTTATGTATACGCTTAAACAACGCTGGGAAATATTGCGACATTACTTTGAAAATCATGGTAAGGTTGCAGAATGCCAAATAAATCATTTGCCAAAAAAATCATCTTTTCAGATGAATCTCATTTTGATCTTGGCGGGTATGTAAACAAGCAAAATTGTCGCATTTGGGGCACAGAAACGCAACCATATTGAAAAGCCGATGCACCCAAAACGAGTCACTGTTTGGTGCGGATTTTGGTCGAGAGGCATAATTGGGCCATTTTTCTTCGAAAATGAGCAAGGAGTGGCCGTTACAGTCAATGGCGATCGTTATCGGGCCATGTTGAACGAATTTTTGTTCACTAAAATTGAAGAGGAGGATATTGGCAACATTTGGTTTCAACAGGACGGCGCTACGTGCCACGCAGCCGAAGCTACACTCGATGTTTTGCGCCCTGTTTTTGAAGATCGCATTATCAGCCGCAGAGCTGATGTCGTTTGGCCACCTCGGAGCTGCGACTTGACACCGTTGGACTATTATTTGTGGGGTGCCCTCAAAGATAAGTGTTATGCCGACAAGCCAGAGACAATTGACGCTTTAAAGGACAATATTCGTGCAGCCATTGGTGAAATACAGCTGCACACAATCGATAATGTGCTTAAAAATTGGACCGATTGTGTAGGCTACTGCATGGCCAGCCGAGCAGCCATTTGAATGAAATTATTCTCCATTATTAACCGGAAGGATTGTACTTTCAAATAAAAAAAAGAAATTTGAGAAAATATCCAGTAGTTTTTTTTTATAGAATTTTCAAAAAAAAGAAGTTATCTGGCGGACCCGTTATTTATGAATGTTTCGGTTTTTAACTTACCAAGGCGCTTTGCATGTACTTTTTTGTAGTTTAGATTCAATTTTTGTACCTTCTCTATGTTGGAGCTGGAAGAGGTACCCCACAACCGTAACCAATAGTTCCATGTTGGTTTAAAGGTTGTATGAAAAATAACAATTTTATTTCCCAATGATGATTTTGAATTTCTACCAATAAGCCACTTAAAATTTATAGCTTCAATTTTAAGTGTTTTCTCCATTTTAACCTCTTGTCAAGATACACTTCAAGATAATTAACTTCCGTCTTTCGGGAATGACCTGTTTATTAATGTGAATGGAGACACAGTTCTCATGCCTTAATGTGAATGTCACATGTACGCATTTTTTTATTTCTCCAGCCCTAGAGCTGGCTCGGTCGCAATGACCGATGGTGATTGCCCATCAGCAGATTCATCGTTTATTTGTGTTTTCTGTTTTCTTGTTAGATCCATATATATATATATATATATATATATATATATATATATATATATATATATATATATATATATATATATATATATATATATATATATATATATATATATATATATATATATATATATATATATATATATATATAGGTGTGATAAAAAAATAACCGTTATTTTCATCTTTTCGTGAGTTACGTATGTTCGATGTTCGTATTTTTTTGTCTGTTATGTTGGTACACATGTCTGTTATATATGTTGGCAATACCAACCATTTTGGATTGTCAGTTTGTTTTTGACAGAAAAAAAGGTTAGTCGTGTTTTGGTGTGCTCTTCGATTTTGTACTATTCGAAAAAATGGATCAAAGAAACTGTATTCAGTTTTGTGTAAAAAATGAAATTAAATGCGCAAGGACATTTGAAATGTTGACTGTGGCCTTTGGCGAGTCTACTATGAGCAGAACACAAGTTCAATTGTGGTATAACCGGTTTAAGGAAGACCGAGAAGATGTCAATGACGATGCTGGTCCTGGTCGCCCGAGCACGTCAACAACCGATGAAAACATTGACGCAGTGAAGAAAATGATTTTAGATAATCATCGAATCACTATCAGAGAGGTTGCTGATGATGTTGGCATATCGTTCGGCTCTTGCCAAGCAATTTTTACGGATGTTTTAGGCATGAAACGTGCGGCAGCGAAGATTGTTCCAAAATTGCTAAATTTTGAGCAAAAACAACGTCGCATGGACATCGCTCAGGAGCTGTTTTTGGCCAAAAACAAAACCGTTATCATGCCTCAACCACCGTATTCACCGGACTTGGCCCCCGCTGACTTTTTGATCTTTCCAAAACTGAAGACACCGATGAAAGGAAAGCGTTTTGCTACGATTGCGGAGATAAATCCAAAAGATAATACCAAAAAAAGCGTTTCAGAAGTGTTTCGAGGATTGAAAAAAATGCTGGCATAAGTGTATTATATCTGAGGGGAATTACTTTAAAAGGGACAAGATAGTTGTTGATGAATAAATAAATACTTTATTTTTTGATCACACAATAACGGTTCTTCTTTGATCACACCTCGTATATATATATATATATATATATTCCCACGATTGTTAGGGAATAAAGGTCACCCACGGCAGAGGGCTTGTACCATGGGTAGGCATTTAATTAAAACCGGAGATCACCAGGTATCCGGAGTTCGCATATTCAAGACTATCCACCCTATTAGCCACGCATCCCTCGGCATATTCTGCTCCACCTTGGATTAGGAGTATGTCTATCTTAGCCAGTTATGCATTAAAATACTGATGTGTGCCATTAAATAGAGCACGTCACCCAACGCACACCTGTTTCCAGGCTTCCATCAGAAACTCAATTACGGCATGTACCCTTGAGTTACCTGCGGCTCTAACAGCCTTTTTATGTATTTACTTACTTCAAAATCTATCATGTCTGGAATTTAGTTGATATCTGTAGGCCAATAAATTGGTAGTCCGGATAACATAACGTCAAAGTTTGCATTGAATATTGTAGGTAGCTAGTCTCTGCCTCTTGGCATTATTAGTGTAGAGGCCTAGTGTGTGTGTTTGTATAATAGTCACCTGCCGGAATGAGCCGGTTTACCAGAGTATTGAAAAAGTGTGCGAATTGTTCTGTTGTTATGTTGAACCTTGGAGGACAGTATACTGCTGAAATAACAATTTTTTTTGTGATCTTTCGACAACGGTAGATGTTGAGTGCATATATTGTTCTGTGTAATCTTACAATCCGCAGTGCTTAATTATAGTATTTAGTAAATACTATTTACCATGATAGCTGTACCGCCACGTGCTTTCCAACTTGAATGTTTAGTGTCGTATATGTCGTAGCCTTTTATTCTAAAATTATTTAATTGCGTAAAACTTGTCTCAGCAATTAACATGACGTCTATTTGATTGTTTATAAGGAAGGATTCTAGATCGAATTTTTTTCCGTAGACTGTGCTAATTAGGTGGGTGTGTGTAAAAGTCCACGAGGAAACAAAAATTACTTTCAGATAAAAGATTTTAAATTTAATGTGCTTTATTCAAAAGTCAGTCTTCAACTGAACTTAACAATGTTTTCTAATTACATCGTAAGGAGCAAAATGTATAATTAAATTTTACTCCTAAAAAATTCTGTTATCACACCACCATTTTGACCGCGATTGCTTCTTACAAAATAGGTATGTCTTCTTTGATAAAAACGATCGCAGCAACATGAAAGCACCTACCAAAAACACAGCATACGCGCAGGCAAATCCGATATAAAAATAATATATATATATATATATATATATATATATATATATATATATATATATATACTCGTATATATATATTGTTACGGAAATGCCCTCTTGACAATTTACTCTGTTACAAAATTGCCCTCTTGACTATTTCTCTAACTCTCTGTACTCGGACTCGTACCACTGGATTGTGTAGTAATCAAATAATCGCTGGTTAAATTAAAATAATTAGCTTTATTTAATTATTGCTATTTACACATTTAATATTAGGCTTAAAGTTAGTTATTATTTGCACTTTATTTCACAAACCATTAGTCACTTTATTTAATAATGAATTTCATCACTTTACACAATTACAAATACTGCTGCTTTGATTATAATGCTAGATGCACACACTGTTACGGTCTCTGATCTACTGCATTCGACTTTGAACAGTCTTGTCGCTTTTGTAGTTTTCGAATGGTTGAGGTAGAAACTTCCACGCTATTCTCGTATTTTCTAGAAGCTTCTATCCTCTTCGACTGAAGTCGAGAATATTCTTTTTGATATTACCGACAGATGGTTCTTGAATAAGCTTTTATTCGAATAGTTCGCATCTTGACTCACAGGCGGCACTCATTCTCCAGATGGGATCCTAAAAGTATGCAATCCCGTTTCACTGATATGCAATCACGTTTCACTGCCCTCCGTTTAATCTTATTCGTCCCGAACAAGGATAGTACTGCAATCTTTATAAGGAGATAACCTCTCTAAATGAACGACTTTCATTTTGCTCCTGGCATTTCTCGCCAACTGGATGCGGTATACTACATCGTTGAGCCGCTTTATCACCTTATAAGGGCCTTCCCAGTGTGTTTGCAGTTTTGGCGATAATCCCTTTTTCCTTTGCGGATTATGAAGCATAACTAGCTGCCCTTCCTGAAATCCCTTGGAGTTTGCTCGTAGATCATATCTGGCTTTCATTTTATCACTCATCAGTTGTGTGCGCTTTCTGATGGTTCCATGAATTTCATTCGGCTGTCTTCGTTTGTCAGCTACATAACTGCTACATGAAACTTCCGTAGATCAGTAGGCACCGAATTTCAGATCTGCAGGCAATCTTATGTCACAACCGAAAATAGCCTTAGCAGGTGTTGTAGATGTTGTATCGTGAGTTGCTGATCGGTATGCCATTAAGAAGAGGGGTATGTGTTGGTCCCAATCTTTCTGGATTCTGTAGACGACTTTCCTTAGGTGTTCCTCAAGTGTACGATTAAATCTTTCAACCATTCCATCGGATTGTGGGTGCAAAGGGGTTGTACGAGTTTTGCGTATGCCCATCAATTCACTCATTTCCCTGAATATCGTTGACTCGAAATTTCTGCCTTGATCCGAGTGCAACTCGTGCATCTGCAACGGTCTTAGCTTATTGGTCGGGAATGGGGTATACTTCTGGCCATTTACTAAAATAGTCGATTACGACTAGAACATATTTGTTGCCGGAATCAGTAATTGCAAACGGACCTGCTATGTCCATTGCAATACGCTCAAATGGCGCTCTCACGTTGTACAAATGCATCTTCCCCTGACTGCGACGGCTCGGTCCCTTGGCAGCTGTACACTTTTCAAAAGCACTAATCCAGTCAACTACCGATTGTTGGCAACCAACCCAATAAAATCGTGTTTTAATTTTCTCGACTGTTTTTGTTATTCCCAAATGTCCTCCGCTTGGCCCACTATGGTATTCCTTGAGAATTTCGCTTATTCTTGCCTTGGGTACCACAATCAAGTTCTTCATGGTTTTTCCATCTTCGTTCTCCCACAGGCGGAGTGGGCATCCATCTTGCAGCTTTACGCTATTCCATTGAGCCCAATATGCTTTAGTTATGGGACTTTCAGTCGAGATTTCGTTCCAATCAGGCCGTTTTCCTTCATTCTTACTTGATACGATTTTTGCCAAATCTGGGTCATTTCGTTGTTGTTCTTTTATCTTTTCCGCTGTCCATTCATCGTCTGGTAAAACAGCCATTAAGCGCACATCGACTACTCCTTCTTTCCCTTCTGCTTTAGAACAGTGCTTACATTCCATACTGCAAGGATGTCGTGATAGAGCATCAGCATTCCCGTGGTTTCCGCCTCTGCGATGTTCTATTGTGAAATCGTTGCTTTGGAGTCTCTCAATCCATCTCGCAACCTGACCTTCGGGATTTTTGAACTGTAATAGCCAGCGCAGAGCAGCGTGATCCGTTCTCAACAAGAACTTTTGTTCATACAAGTACTTGTTAAAGTGCTTCACGCACTGCATAACCGCCAAAAGTTCTCTCCGTGTCACACAGTAATTTCGCTCTGGCTTTGAAAAGATCTTGCTGAAGTAGGCTATTACTCTTTCATGTCCGCCAATAACTTGCGACAGGACACCTCCAATCCCGAATCCACTTGCATCTGTATCCAAAATAAATTTTTCGCCAGGTATTGGATACGCAAGGATCGGAGCTGTACACAATAGCTCTTTCAATCTGTTGAATGCCTTCTCCTGTTCGCTTTTCCACTCAAAAGGACAATTTTTCCTCGTTAATGCGTGCAGACTACCAGCCACGTCTGCAAAGCCTGGAACAAAGCGTCTGTAATAGGTGCAAAGACCCAAGAAGCTGCGTAGCTCATGCAAACTAGTTGGTCTTGGCCACTCCCTTACTGAGTCTATCTTATCTGGATCTGTGTGTACTCCTTCAGGTGTGACTTTATGTCCAAGGTACTTGACTTCTTTCTTGAAGAACGAGCATTTCTTTGCGCTCAGCTTCAACCCTGAAGCTCCTAATCGCATCAATACTTCTTCCAAATTCTTCAAGTGGTCCTCGAAGTCCTTTCCCATAACGATGATGTCATCTAGGTACACCAGACACGTTTTCCAGTGGAGACCCTTTAGCACATGTTCCATTAAGCGTTCTAATGTAGCTGGAGCATTACACAGTCCGAATGGCATCACCAAAAATTGCCATAGTCCATCACCGGCACTGAATGCTGTCTTTTCCTTGTCTTGTTCGTCTACTGCCACTTGCCAATATCCGCTTTGTAAATCCAGCGTTGAGAACCAATTTGAACCAGAAAGTGTGTCTAACGTATCGTCGATTCGAGGTAATGGATAACTATCTTGCTTCGTTACCTCATTTATTTTACGATAATCTACACAGAAACGTGTAGATTATCCTTCTTCTTGATTAATACCACTGGAGAACTCCAGGGGCTCGCTGATGGCTCTATGACGTTGTTCTGATGCATTTCCTTCAGCAATACATTCACCTCTTCTCTCTTTGCCAGAGGTACTCTTCTTGACGCTTGACGAATGGGTTTGGCATCACCAGTGTTGATTGTGTGTTTCACCATCTTTGTTCTGCATTCGTTTTTACCTTTTTCAGCAAATACTGACCAATGTCTTGCCAAAAGTTGGCTGGCAGTCCTCCTCTGCTCTGTGGATAAGCTCTGCTCCATTCTTTCGTGAGATCGTCGAGTACCTTTTTATCAGCTGGTATCTTCATTTTTGTGTCCCGCGGCTGGCTTTCACAGTTTACAATTGCCGAAATTGCCCGGCAATTTCCAATTATCTGTCCTTTCTCTATGGTTTTAGCGCAATTTGCAAGATTGACCACTCTTACTGGCACTATTCTGTTCTGCTGTTCTTCAACGAAAGTTTTTTAATTATGATGTCATCCAGTGCAAATTTTTCATCATTCTCCAGAACCTACAACTTGTTCTTCTCCACATCTCCGTCCATTTTGGCCCATATGACTGCCACTGACTATGCTGGGATTTTTGTCCGTCGCGATACAATAGCTTGTCGGATACCTCCATACTTATCCTCACCAACGGATAACGGTATTTCGGTGTTCGCATACTTCAACATTCGGCATTTCAAATCTAGGGTGAATCCATTCCGAATCATAAAATCCACACCTAAGATTAATTCGTCCACAATATCCGCAACTACAAACTCGTGCGTCACTGTTGTGGTGCCGATAGTTATTTTCCGTGTAACTTTTCCCAGTACCGGTGCATCATCTCCAGTTGCCGTACGCAATCTTATTCCCAGAAGCGGCTCGATTCCCCGAACGAGATCCCTTCTAATTATGGAATGTGATGCACCCGTATCCAATGTTCCCACTATTTTTCTACCATTTACTACGCTGTCGACAGTTAGGCTGTTGATTTTCCGTGCCGTCTGAGAAACGAAGATTCTGGGGCTACATGTTGTGGGAGTCAGATTAAGCCCCTCGAGACTGACTCCATCTAGTTTGTCGATGGCTTTTCAACATTTTCTGATTCCCTACTTTGGAATCTGACTTGCTTTGGAGGTCTTACCGGTGAGCGTGATCTAGAACGTTTCCGTCTCGATTGGCAATTACGCGCCATGTGTCCGACCTCTCCTCAGGTGAATCATTTGCCCGTGAAACTTTGGCCGCTTTCGACTTGTACCTGACGGGCTCTGTATACTGGCTGGCACACCAAGGCTGCTGTCTCTGAAGTTAAAGCGCTAGCTACTGTCTCCATATATGTAGCTTTCGGATTAGTTATTGCAGAACGCTTTATCTCCGCATCGCGAATGCCATATACGAAGGTGTCCATCATACACCTCTCAGTGATCTCTCCTGGGTAGGCAAGATGAGCCAACCGTTCCACTTCCGCCGCAAACTGTTGTGGAGACTCACCACTCTTCTGTACCCGTGTTCGTAGTTCTACTTGGTACATCTGCTTCCGGTGTTCACTACCATACTTGCGCTGAACGGCATTCAGCAAGCTTTCATAGCAGTCTCGCTCACTTTCTGAGATAGTTTGAAGCACATCAGCGGCAGCACCTTTCAACGAAACGGTTAATGCAGCCACTTTTTCGCGAGCACTCCAACCATTTGTGTTAGCGGTAGTCTCAAACTGCATTCTGAACACGCTAAATGTCGTGGTTCCATCATAGGAGGCTTCAGTTTTATTGAAGTTAAGGCTGGCATAGGCAATGCACCTTCCTGTAGTAGGTGAATTCTTTGCTCTATTTGTTGCTTAAATTCATTCTGCCTTTGTACTACAGATTTTTCGAACGATTTTTGCCGTGTCTCAATTTCACAAACCTTCCTGTCTACCATCTCGGTCATTTCTTTCATCTGCTGTGAGTTCTGTTCCGCTAGTAGAGCCAGTCGTGTTTCACTCTGCTCTAACCCCTGCTGCAACTTGTCCTCGCTTCTCTGTAGCTGCTGTTCCAACTGTTCTTTGACATCCTCTCTGACTGCTTGTTTGACGGAAGCAACACTCTTTTCGACGGTTTGAGCATTTTGCTGTAATTGCTGCTGCATCTTCTCATCTCTCTGCTGCATTCTCTCTTCGGCTGCTTGTGATTTTTGTTGTAACTGCTGCTGCATACTCTCTTCGGCTGCTTGAGAATTTTGTTGTGACTGCTGCTGCATATCCTGTTTAAAGGATTGTATTATCCCGATGAGTACACTCATGTCAAAGTTACCCGTGTTAGCTTCAGGGGGTGTTTCTTTGTGTCGAGATGTCGTTGGCTCTGCACATTGAAATTCATGCTCATCGACATCTATACCCTGCTCCTCTAAAGCGCTTCTTAATCGCACCTGTAGCTCCACTTTAAGCTTTTGTGTTTGCAAATTTAAACGCTCAAGCTCCTTCTTGAGCTGCTCCAATCTCAGTTTTTCAAATTTAACCATTGTTTATTACAGATACACAATCCCACTTCTGACACCAATTGTTACGAAATTGCCCTCTTGACAATTTACTCTGTTACAAAATTGCCCTCCTGACTATTTCTCTAACTCTCTGTACTCGGACTCGTACCACTGGATTGTGTAGTAATCAAACAATAGCTGGTTAAATTAAAATAATTAGCTTTATTTAATTATTGCTATTTACATATTTAATATTAGGCTTAAAGTTTACTTAGTTATTATTTGCACTTTATTTCACAAACCATTAGTCACTTTATTTAATAATGAATTTCATCACTTTACACAATTACAAATACTGCTGCTTTGATTATAATGCTAGATGCACACACTGTTACGGTCTCTGATCTACTGCATTCGACTTTGAACAGTCTTGTCGCTTTTATAGTTTTCGATTGGTTGAGGTAGACACTTCCTCGCTATTCTCGTATTTTCTAGAAGCTTCTATCCTCTTCGGCAGAAGTCGAGAATATTCTTTTTGATATTACCGACAGATGGTTCTTGAATAAGCTTTTATTCGAATAGTTCGCATCTTGACTCACAGGGGGCACTCATTCTCCAGATTGGATCCTAAAAATAGGCAATCCCGTTTCACTCATATGCAATCACATATATATAAATATATATATATATATATATATATATATATATATATATATATATATATATATATATATATACATTATATATACTCGTATATATATACTCCTATATATATACATATATATATACATATATATATATATATATATATATATATATATATATATATATATAGTTATATATATATATATATATATATATATAGTTATATATATAACTGTATATATATATATATATATATGCTAATAAAGGATATACTCTTGCAGTATTCCTTGATTTAAAGGGGTATTCAACAATATATGTCCCTCGGTCATAATTAAATCCCTAGAAAACCTAAACCTTGACCCCAGTCTGGTAAGGTTCATCGGACAGCTACTGAAAACACTGGTCATCAGCTCCTCAATAGGAAATGTGCATGCTAAAAGGACAGTCAAGACAGCTACGCAGCAAAGCGGTCATTTGGAATCTGACACACTACTAATTATATTAGATCAGACCGGCTGTAACACTATAGCTTATGCGGTTGACATCACTATCTTTGTTTCCGGCAAATATATTTAAACATTTTAGAAAAGCTAAGCTACTCTCTTAGCTTTATGTCCCAATGGTGTCATGAAGTTGGTCTCGACGTCAAACCTTCCAAAACTGAGGCTATGCTTTTCACCAGGAAGCATAAAATACCAAGTTTTGTCCTACCCAAACTCAATGGGACTTCGCTTAGCCTAAGCAATAACGGCAAGTTACTAGGTCTGGTCCTGGACCCTGAGCTCCACTGGAAAGCAAATTTAGCGGAGAGGATACGGAAAGCCGCGTGTGCTCTCTACTGTTGCATGAGATCCCTAGGATCAAGATGGGGCGTCCAGCCTCGAATCATGTCTTGGCTCTATGCGGCGGTGGTTGATCCGTTTTTTCTCTATGGCGCTGTCTTCTGGTGGCCCGCAACTGACAAGGCGGTGAACCTGAAACTTCTTGACAAGGTCAGAAGGACAGCAGCGATTCTGATAACAGGGGCTCTGCGTATCACCTCTACTAAAGTTCTGTCTTAAATCCTACATTGGTTGCCCACTAAGCTTCTGGTCAGGCAACAAGCAAAATGCTTGGCTACCAGACTCAATGCTTTATCTCGCTGGACTAGGTTAAACCTGGGCCACGCTAATATTCTAATGCAGGACACGCCCGTATAGACGGACGTTGACTATACATTCTCTACACTTAATCTAAACCACGGGTTCAACACCCACATTCCCAGTAGAGAGGAATGTTCCAATAAATTGGTGGTCACTGATAGTTCTACTGACATCTACACGTATTTTCTTTTTTTAGGTATTTACCAGCGCAATTGACACATACTTGAGTTTCTTGCTAGTATTTATTTCTAGTTCTATGATACACAATGGTAACGGTTTTTTGTTTTTCGTATGGTTAAGTTAGGTATTTTCAAAACGTTACGGCCTTTTTCGCCAAGCTTCTTCTTAATTTCTTCCTGGTGTGCAGAGGGCTGTGCTTTGTAATTGCACAACTTTGAATCCCCTTTCATTTTTCGGTTGGAAGGTGTATAACTTTGAACTTTTTTGTTTGAACATTTGAATTATTTCTGTATAAGTTTGCAAGTCATTCGATTGATCTCGTAATTCATTATTTGCTAATATTTTGAATACAAAGTAATTGTTTATTATAGCAATTAGCGCATTTATTAATGTATTAATACATTGTACTCCTTTTACATATATAGGAGGTGGTTTGTTTATTTTTTTCTCTATTTGGGCTATTAGGTTTTTTGTGGGCTCCCTTTGGGTAACTTATCCACTGTGCTTGGATTCGGAAAGTTAATCATCATCAACGGATAATGCAGCAAATTTATTTTCCGTAGTAGCGCAGCTTAACCAGTAGTTTGGCATCTTACTTTGTGTTTTTTGTTTTTGTTGGTGTTTGGTTTTGTTTTTGCTTTAGTTACCGTGGGTAAGCTAACCCACCGAAGTTTACTAGAAATGATTTTCAGGAAACGAATTGTGGGTCGGCTGACCAGATTAAGCAGGAAGAACAGTGAAGTTAGACCCAAGAGTAAGCTCGGAGGAGAAGTCATCTCTAGGAGCCATTTGTACGCCATTCCATTGCATATTTCCGCTGGACGGAGACCAGCTAACATACACACACTACCATACACAATAGAACATAAAATGCTGACTTGGGCGGATCAGCCACCAAATAATCAAAACAGTACAGATTACCGCAGGCACACAAGGACGAAGCGAATAGACAAGTTCATGGGATGTTAAAAGATGACAAAATCTCACCAAGAAAATCGCTTTGGGATTCACCAATTATTTTGATGCCTAAGAAGGGTCAGAATAAGTGGAGAATGTTCGTTGATTTCAGAAAATTTACCGACGCCACTATCAAGCAAGTGTTCCCGACACCAAGGATAGAAGAAATCCTTGATCAGTTGGGACGTAGTAGATATTTTTGTACACTTTATTATCAAGTGGCTACCATCAGGTCCTGATAGATACCCATGATAAGCAAAAAACAGCGTTTAGTACCGGTTTCGAAAACTATGAGTTAAATAGGATGCCGTTTGGATTAACAGGAACACCGGCTACATTCCAGCGGCTAATGAACCATATGTTAACAGGCTTGCAAAAGTTAGATTGTTTTGTGTATCTAGATGACATTGTGATCTATGGGAAGAACTTGCAGCAGCATTCGCAGGGTTTATTTAGACCATCATTGTGCAGAAGAAGGAGTACGGGCAGATCCTCAGAAAGTGGAATGCGTAAATATTATAGCAACCCCGAAGAACAGGAAAGAGGTGCCCGCATTTTTGGAACTAGAGGACTATTATAGAAACTTCGTAGAAACACTAGCCGGAATTGCGTTGCCAATCAATAGGGTGCTACGTAAGGAAGCAAAGTTTGAATAGATAGAGAGTTGTCAAAAGGCATTCGAAAGGTTGAAAGAGATAATTAGCGCACCACCGATTTTGGCGTACCCAGATTTTGAACAAACTTTTTTGTTGACCACCAATAAGAGTAACGAAGCATTGGAACAGTGCTGTCGCAGGGGAAGGTCGGGAATGACCGACAAACAACATTCGCAAGCAGGTTTCATGGCATATCTGTTAAGGCGGCCTTTCAAATCGACACTGATCACCAGCCATTGAGAAGCATAGCAAATTTGAAGGATCAACTTTCTAGGTTAGCAAGGTTCAGACACAAATTATCTGAGTATGATTTTGAAATCATATACAATGCTGGGAAGAAAAGTCGAACGGAAGCTGTATATATGGCACAAACCATATCACACATTACAAAGGTAGCGCTTAAACCAGTGTATTGAATGCCTCCGCGAAAAACTATCTAGTACATAGGGATTTTAGGCATTTTAGTAACAATTTACCGGCACCATGTAAAATAGAAATCACTCGAAAATTCACGAAAATCACAACCGAACACAACTCTCAACTTCAGTACTATCTTAGTAACCTTGATGCAAATGCTGCCAACGACTATTTTTTCTAGAAAGCAACAAAACAGTTAAAGAGGCCAACTCTGGCACAATCTGCCATCTGAATGGAAAAAGGTGATATCGAAAAATCATGCACATTTGTACGATATTTGAAAAGAGTGTTAATCTCACACGAAATCGAACCATCTCCAATCACTGCAGAAAGAGTAAGAGAAACCTTGGACACATCTACCAGATGGACCTACCAAAAATTTTCAAAAGGGGAAGTCAAGGAAGCGATCAAAAAGCTTAGAGCAAAGAAAACGCCCGGATACGATCTCATTAGTGGCGAAATATTAAAGCAGCTTCCAGAAAAGGGATCCACTTTCCTGACTTATATATACAAGGCTTTTTTATTATTTGGTTTTGTTCCCCCTCAAGAGAAAATGGCTCAAGAAAATATTATCCTTAAGCCCGGAAAAAGTCCAGATAAATTTCAGTCAAAGCGCCCCATCAGCTTCCTGCCGACCGCCTCTAAAACTTTCGAAACTCTCTTCCTCAAAAGCTTAATGCCAATAATAGAAGCATGAAAACTTATTCCAAATCACCAATTCGGCTTCAGGAAACAACACAGTACAAGTGAACATGTTCATAGGCTTGTAAACTGCATTCACACTTCATTCGAGCAAAAAAATACTCTACAGCGGCATTTCTCGATATATCACAAGCTTTCGACCGTGTTTGGCATGACGGATTACTCTATAAAATAAAGAAAACGCTTCCAATAAACTATTACATATTTATCAAATCGTACCTTTAAAATCGATAACTCTTTGTAAAACAATGTGAAGAACAATCTGCAATGTCCGAAAGTTCGACCGGTATACCCCAAAGCAGTGACATGGGTCCCATCCGATACTTGCTTTATACACACGATTTCTCTACAAAAACAACAAACAGCGATTGTTTTTGTGGAGCAAGTGACTGTGGCTCCAACATTCTGCGCTCCTTCTGTTCTTTTAAAATTTCTTCTTACAGCTTCAGCGCGCGAGTTACGATGTTTAAATAAAATAACCTTTCCACTTCACAATAAGTTTTTAAATGAACAAATTATTTGAAAATACACGTATTTATATCATAAAATATGCTTATTCTAAAGAAATTAATTTCATGAGTTTACATTGAATTTTAAATTGGAGATTTTACAAAGAATTTTATGCTGGATGATGTTACAAAGAATTTGATGCTGGATGACTTTAAAGTGAATTTGAATCTGATGTTTTTAATGGGAATATGAATTGGATGATTTTACAGAGAATTTGATGCTGGATGATTTTAAAGTGAGTTTGAATCTAATGTTTTTAATGGGAATATGAATTGGCTGATTTTACAGAGAATTTGATGCTGATGTAGCTGCTGCTATTGTTATTGATATTGTTGTTGTTGTCAGTGCAGATGTAACTCTTCCCCCCTTAGAGTAGCGCTATGGCCAGAGAGAGCTTGATATGGTCGGAGCGATACTAGGTTCTGGTTGGAATATTGTTTCGATTCTGCCCATGTCGTTCGAGGTGCATCTCCTAGTGTCTTCATTTGAGAGTGAGCTGCTGATTCATGTTGATTTTTTTTGGTTTCTTTTTGTTTTATGGAAATCGGGCAGTAATCGGTGGTTTCTACTCTGGGGCAAGTTTTGTTCGAATATCGGATATATTCTTCATTATATAATATATATGGTGTTGTGTCGTTAATAAGTTGTGTAATTATGTGAAGTATTTGATAAATTTTCGTTTTTACAATTGGTATAAATATTTTTTTGGGGTTGCCAAGGGGGGGCAGGTTCACCTTAGGGTTTCCTGCTACTAACGGCTCATGTCTCTTAAATCTTCCTATTCTCACCTCCACGTGGTGCACCCTGGTAACCTGAGCAACGTAGGTGAAGATGTGGTAACCAACCCATGTGGGATCCTTGGTCAGGGCCAACGAGAGAGGGAGCTTTGGTGAGGCCACTCTCACATAGTCGGTTTAAGGATTCATCAAAGTGTGCGGGGCCAGGTGGGGTCTCGAATGTAGGAACGGTGGCGGAGGAGTACTATAGGTACCAACGGCAGCGCCCATACCACCGAAGTGGGTTACCACTACCAAACAAAAATCCCTAGCTTAGAGTTGTGCGCTGGGCTTGGAACCCGCCACATAAAAAACAAATAATCCAGTGAATATAAGATTGAATCCTCGGATGAAATACCCCACAACTGTTGACGACAACCCCCGCAAACGTTATAAGGAATACGATTTAAGGATATGCACCTGGAATGTCCGGACCCTTAATAGGGAAGGTGCCTCTATCTAGCTGGTTGACGTCCTCGAAAAATATAAAGCTGACGTCACCGCATTCCAGGAAATGCGATGGACGGGACATGGACTCTCAAAAAAAGCTACATGTAACATCCACTACAGCTGCCATGCGACGAAGCGCAGACTCGGTGTAGGTTTTGTGGTAAGCAAACGACTGCGAGATGAAGTCCTGGGATTTACCCCAGTCGACGACAGGCTTGCCACACTCCGCATTAAGGCAAAATACATTAATATCAGCCTAATCTGCGCACATGCTCCGACGGATGAGAAAGACGAAAACACCAAGGATGCCTTCTACGATCAACTAGAAAAAACCTTCGATCGATGCCCCCGCTACGATGTAAAAATTGTGCTAGGTGACTTCAACGCCAAGGTGGGCAAAGAAGGCATGAACCAACCGTCGGTAAATTCAGCCTCCATGAGCAGTCATCAGAAAACGGTTTGAGGTTGATCGACTTCGCCGCAGCGCGGAACATGGTAGTTAGTAGTACTAGATTCCAGCATCCCGATATTTATAAAGCCACCTGGCTGTCCCCTGATCATAAAACTAGGAACCAAATTGATCACGTTGTGATCGACGGCAGGCATGCATCCAGCGTGTTAGACGTACGTACAATTCGAGGTGCCAACATTGACTCGGACCACTACCTTGTTGTAGCTAAGGTTCGCACTCGCCTCAGTGCGGCAAAAAACGTTCGCTTTAATTCGCGGAGGAAGCTTGACGTCGGAAAGCTACAATCGCTACAGACAGCTACCGCAATTGCTTCTCGGCTCTCGAATATGGTGACGGATTCTCCCCCTGATCTCGATATTTGCGCGCAGTGGTCGCTTGAATCCCACTCCATGCGCACGGCCGCTGAAGAGGTGATTGGCTATCACCGCCCGAAGAAAAACAGCTGGTATGACGAAGAGTGTCGCAACGCAGCTGCAGAGAAAGACGCAGCATACCAACTCATCCTGCGATCGGCTGCAACGCGAGCTGCTAAGGAGCGATATCGAGAGAAGAGAAGGGAAGAGAAGCGTATTTTTAGGCGCAAGAAACGAGAAGCCGAAAAGAGAGAATGCGAGGAAATCGAGATGTTTGGCAGAAGGAATATGGCTCGAAAATTCTACGAACGTGTGAGGCGCCAAACGGAAGGTTTTACGACCGGAGCCAATTCCAATTCCTGCAAAGACGAAAACGGAAATTTAGTGTGGGATGTCCAGATCTTACTCACGTTATGGAGGGAACACTTCTCGAAGCTGCTGAATTGCGACAGCGCTAATGATAGCAATGAAGATAAACCCGACCCCACAGTTGCTGACGACGAACATGAAGTAGCGCCCCCCGACTATGACGAGGTCTTGCTAGTTATTAGGCGGCTCAAAAACAACAAAGCCGCCGGAGCTTATGGTATATCAGCGGAGCTATTCAAGGCTGGCGGCGATGAGCTCACGAAACGCATGCACCAGCTCATCTGCAAAATATGGTCGGAGGAAAGCATGCCCAGCAACTGGAACTTAAGTGTGCTCTGCCCAATCCACAAGAAGGGTGATCCTGCAGTCTGTGCCAACTACCGCGGGATCAGCCTTCTGAACATCGCATATAAGGTCCTGTCGAGCGTACTCTGTGAAAGACTGAAGCCCATCGCCAATGAACTGATTGGGCCTTATCAGTGTGGCTTCAGACCTGGTAAAGGCACCATTGACCAAATGTTCACACTACGCCAAATCCTGGAGAAAACCCTAGAGAAGCAGATCGACATACACCACCTTTTCGTCGATTTCAAAGCCGCATTCGACAGCACCGTAAGGAGTCAACTGTACGCCGTTATGTCTGAATTTGGCGTCCCTGCTAAGCTAATTCGGCTGTGCAAAATGACGCTAAGCACCACCACTGGCTCAGTTAAAATCGGTAATGACTTGTCCGAGCCGTTTGTTAATGAGCGAGGATTCAGACAAGGTGACTCCTTATCGTGTGTTTTCTTCAATCTAATGTTGGAAAAAAACGTACGTGCAGCAGGTCTCAATCGCACAGGAACTATCTTCCACTAGAGTGTCATGTTACTGGCGTATGCTGATGATATTGACATCATTGGCCATAACAGCCGCGCCGTGAGTGCTGCATTTTCCGGCTTGGAGAGAGAAGCGAGGCGAGTGGGTTTAGCGGTGAACGAGGACAAAACAAAGTACTTGGTGTCAACACACAAAGAGTCTCAGCGTCTTGGACACCACGTCACTGTTGGCGACTACAACTTTGAAGTTGTGAAGGATTTCGTTTATCTGGGAACCAGCATCAACACCACGAACCATGTCAGCAAGGAGATCAAGCGAAGAATCACTCTTGCCAACAGGTGTTACTTTGGGTTCAGTAGGCAATTGAGAAGCAGAGCCCTCTCTCGACGAACAAAAATTACGCTCTACAAAGTCCTCATCCTTCCCGTCCTGCTTTATGGTGCCGAAACCTGGACGATGACAAATAACGATGAGCGAGCTTTGGGGGCGTTCGAGAGAAAAATTCTTCGAAGGATCTATGGTCCTATATGCGTCTGCGGAGAGTATCGAATCAGATGGAACAACGAGCTGTATGAGCTGCACGCCGACATTGATATAGTTCAGCGCATTAAAACACAGCGGCTGCGCTGGCTGGGACATGTTGTGCGAATGGATGAAAGTGCTCCGGCGAAAAAAGTATTTGAATCGATGCCGACGGGTGGCGGACGCAGGAGGGGGAGACCACCACTACGTTGGAAGGACCAAGTTCAAGAGGACCTGGCTGCACTTGGTGTTTCCAATTGGCGCCAGCGTGCGCGAAGCAGAGACGACTGGCGAAGGCTGATAACGCGGCAATGATCAGAAATGGTTGTACGCCAATTATGATGATGATGATGATGTTGCAAAGAATTTGATGCTGGATGATTTTAAAGTGAATTTGAATCTGATGTTTTTAATGGGAATATGAATTGGATGATTTTACAGAGAATTTGATGCTGGATGATTTTAAAGGGAACTTGAATCTAATGTTTTTAATGGGAATATGAATTGGATGATTTTACACAGAATTTGATGCTGGATGATTTCAAAGTGAATTTGAATCTGTTTTTAATGGGAATATGAATTGGCTGATTTTACAGAAAATTTGATGATGATGTAGCTGCTGCTGTTGGTATTGATATTGTTGTTGCTGTTAGTGTGGATGCAACTCGTGCTCCTACATTTGGTTGCGTGTCTCTATGCTCCTATTCATATATTTATAGAGAAACTCAGGAGTCCTAGATTTCCGAGAAAAATATGACAAAGTGGGAGTTGTTGGTGGAGAAGTAATATCCTCTGATGCAAAAAAAATAATCTCTGTTGAAGCGTTGTCTGCTGCTGCACTGACTGGTGTTGACAGAGTGTCACTTCAAATCTCTTTTCCGCTAACAACTCCCACTTCGTCGTGTCTTGCAAGCAAGCCTATATCTCCTCCAGCGTTCTCTTGCAACACCGAAGAAGCGACATCATTTCCTGCCTGAAATTGGTCCAATAGTATACATAATTAACAATGCAAACAACAAATTTTTACGCAGTTCAAATCGGACAGCGCATTGCATTTAAGGATGTAGCCAGTTCTATCCATAGCTGATGCATTGCACGAGGCGCCCGGGGGTTGTTTCCTTCCTGCAGTTCACGGTGCTTTTTGAAAAATTCGACATTGAAATACAGTTGCTCCTGCATGGTCCTTTTTTTCCTGGCTTTAAATAAAAGAGAATTACAATTTCCTTCCAATTTCTAAAATTAAATGCAAATACATATACATTCAGTTCCAACATTCTTTAAATTCAAATTCACTGTGCCCAACAATCAGCTGATAAAATACGCAACAAAACTTTTTCACTACTGGGGGTGAATTTAACAAGCTTTCTGCTTGAGACTCTGCGTAGTTGGCACAAAATTAGCTGACAAAAATCGTGTCTTTCTTGATACATATCTAAAGTTTTTTTTATTTTTTTTTTAAATCTATATATATTTTATTGCAATCTGTTTTAAATACAATAAATAATATTTTTATTTTAAGCCTAAATAACAATAACTAAATATCAACATAACATTTATGGGGTGCAACCATTTCTTAATTGTAGGTATTCATCAACAGAAAATATCTGCTGTTGATTTCCTTTTTAAACGGCTGAATGTAGTCATATGAGCAGTGAGTTCTGATATGAGTGGATTAAAGTGCTCGTGAATTCTCAGTTTGTATGGCATTGCATATCGGGACTGTCGGGACTTTCAGGTCACGATGGAATTGGTTGCTCGTTACGTAGTACGGAGCTTTTGCAATCATACGCAGCATTTGTGATTGGAATCTCTGACATAATTTCGACATTAGAGGATACCGCAATGCCCCACAGTTTTATGCCATATGTCCATCTCGGTTTTAAGACGGCTGAGTAAAGTAAGAGCTTACTTTCGAGTGAAACTTGGGAATTTCGATACAGCAGCCAATGTAAATTTCTAAGCTTTATTCCCATCGCCTTAAGTTTGGTGAATATATGAATTTTCAGTGTTTGCTCCGATGTGCATGCCCATTGCACAGCGGTATATTCACGTCGTTGAGTTTTTCTGGTGGGCAGGTGTCGCGTTTAAGAGTGAACATAACCTTGACAGACTTAGTTTCATTGGAGCTAATTCGCCCATCTTTCAACCATTTAGTAATTTTGCCTAAGCCCCTCTGAAGTTTAAGCGACACTAGTTGTGGAAGGGTGTCCATTGCGAGTAGAGCAGTATCGTCTGCAAAAGTGCCAACGATAGTTCCTTCGGAGATAGGTAAATCGAGTGTATAAACCAAGTATCGGATGGGACCCATGTCACTGCTTTGGGGTATACCGGTCGAACTTTCGGACATTGCAGATTGTTCTTCACATTGTTTTACAAAGAGTTAACGATTTTAAAGGTAGGATTTGATAAATATGTAATAGTTTATTGGAAGCGTTTTCTTTATTTTATAGAGTAATCCGTCATGCCAAACACGGTCGAAAGCTTGTGATATATCGAGAAATGCCGCTGTAGAGTATTTTTTTGCTCGAATGAAGTGTGAATGCAGTTTACAAGCCTATGAACATGTTCACTTGTACTGTGTTGTTTCCTGAAGCCGAATTGGTGATTTGGAATAAGTTTTCATGCTTCTATTATTGGCATTAAGCTTTTGAGGAAGAGAGTTTCGAAAGTTTTAGAGGCGGTCGGCAGGAAGCTGATGGGGCGCTTTGACTGAAATTTGTCTGGACTTTTTCCGGGCTTAAGGATAATATTTTCTTGAGCCATTTTCTCTTGAGGGGGAACAAAACCAAATAATAAAAAAGCCTTGTATATATAAGTCAGGAAAGTGGATCCCTTTTCTGGAAGCTGCTTTAATATTTCGCCACTAATGAGATCGTATCCGGGCGTTTTCTTTGCTCTAAGCTTTTTGATCGCTTCCTTGACTTCCCCTTTTGAAAATTTTTGGTAGGTCCATCTGGTAGATGTGTCCAAGGTTTCTCTTACTCTTTCTGCAGTGATTGGAGATGGTTCGATTTCGTGTGAGATTAACACTCTTTTCAAATATCGTACAAATGTGCATGATTTTTCGATATCACCTTTTTCCATTCAGATGGCAGATTGTGCCAGAGTTGGCCTCTTTAACTGTTTTGTTGCTTTCTAGAAAAAATAGTCGTTGGCAGCATTTGCATCAATGTTACTAAGATAGTACTGAAGTTGAGAGTTGTGTTCGGTTGTGATTTTCGTGAATTTTCGAGTGATTTCTATTTTACATGGTGCCGGTAAATTGTTACTAAAATGCCTAAAATCCCTATGTACTAGATAGTTTTTCGCGGAGGCATTCAATACACTGGTTTAAGCGCTACCTTTGTAATGTGTGTTATGGTTTGTGCCATATATACAGCTTCCGTTCGACTTTTCTTCCCAGCATTGTATATGATTTCAAAATCATACTCAGATAATTTGTGTCTGAACCTTGCTAACCTAGAAAGTTGATCCTTCAAATTTGCTATGCTTCTCAATGGCTGGTGATCAGTGTCGATTTGAAAGGCCGCCTCAACAGATATGCCATGAAACCTGCTTGCGAATGTTGTTTGTCGGTCATTCCCGACCTTCCCCTGCGACAGCACTGTTCCAATGCTTCGTTACTCTTATTGGTGGTCAACAAAAAAGTTTGTTCAAAATCTGGGTACGCCAAAATCGGTGGTGCGCTAATTATCTCTTTCAACCTTTCGAATGCCTTTTGACAACTCTCTATCTATTCAAACTTTGCTTCCTTACGTAGCACCCTATTGATTGGCAACGCAATTCCGGCTAGTGTTTCTACGAAGTTTCTTAATAGTCCTCTAGTTCCAAAAATGCGGGCATCTCTTTCCTGTTCTTCGGGGTTGCTATAATATTTACGCATTCCACTTTCTGAGGATATGGCCGTACTCCTTCTTCTGCACAATGATGGTCTAAATAAACCCTGCGAATGCTGCTGCAAGTTCTTCCCATAGATCACAATGTCATCGAGATACACAAAACAATCTAACTTTTGCAAGCCTGTTAACATATGGTTCATTAGCCGCTGGAATGTAGCCGGTGTTCCTGTTAATCCAAACGGCATCCTATTTAACTCATAGTTTTCCAAACCGGTACTAAACGCTGTTTTTTGCTTATCTTGGGTATCTATCAGAACCTGATGGTAGCCACTTGATAATAAAGTGTACAAAAATATCTACTACGTCCCAACTGATCAAGGATTTCTTCTATCCTTGGTGTCGGGAACACTTGCTTGATGGTGGCGTCGGCAAATTTTCTGAAATCAACGAACATTCTCCACTTATTCTGACCCTGAGTATCCCCCTTCTTAGGCATCAAAATAATTGGTGAATCCCTGATCACTCAAATGTCTAATATGATGAATATTATTAAAATATTACTAAAAACCTTAAATGGACAAAATTAATGGCTTCAAAGCTTTATGTTGGAATGGAAATGGTCTAAGGCAACATTACCTGGAGTTGAAACAATTTTTATATGATAAGAAGATTGATATAACGCAAATTTCAGAAACTCATTTCACTCATTAGTATTTAAAAGATATACAATTTATCTGACCATATGACTATCCTGTCGGAACAGCTATCATAATAAATGCACTTTTAAGACATAATGAAAGCCAGCCATATGTATCACCTCACATTCAATCTACCACTCTGCAATTTCAAGATAAATGGTTGAATTCTTATTTCGTCAATATACTGTCCCCCCAGACATCAAAAGGCGGATCAATATGTTGACTACATCAAGACGCTTGGCACAAGATTCGTTGCAGCTGGAGATATAAATGCAAAACACACTGATCTAGGTTAACAAAAAAAATGGGACGAAATCTAATTAATGCTATAAAAAAAAATAACTGTAAATTTCTAAGCTCAGGAGAACCCACATACTGGCCAAGAAAGACAAAAAGAAAATACCACACTTGATCGACTTTAGCATAGCAAAAATTATAAAGTGAAACCAATTAAAAATTTTTTCCATTTTTGACCTATCTTCGGACTACTCTCCGATAATACTTGACTACACAAATGATATAAAGCCTATAGAACCACCAACTCAGATTTTCAACAACAGAACAAACTGGAATGAGTATCGACAATATATTGACAATCAACTGTAAATGAATATCTCACTGAAAACACAATCAGACATTGAACATGCCAAATTATACACTTCATCGATGTAGTAAATCAACCCAACAGTTTAAATCCAGACGAAATAAACCTTCCACTGGCATTCTCATCAGGAAAAAAATCATTGAGAAGCGAAAGCTGAGGAGGAGGTGGCAGTGAACTAGATCACCTGAGGATAAACGAAATTTAAACCTAACTTGCAAAAATCTTAAGAAAAGTTTAACTAAAAGACAAAATATAGACGTAAAAATTATCCAAAAAAACTTGACGCCAACTTACGTTAGTAGCTATTCATTGTGGAAATGCACAAAGAAGCAAAAATATTAGATAAGGTATCAGCCACCACTACAGAAAGATGACAATCCATGGGATTCTACCAATGAAGAAAAAGCAAAAACACTGGCTAAATATTTTTCAAAACTTTTATCAAATGACACAGTCAAATATATTGAAACATGCAATATCTTATACGAGTATATTGACATTGCCACCAGAATAAAGAAAACAAACACGGCAGAAATAATAAATTGAATTAAAAAAAGAATAAACTACAAAAAGGCACCAGGATACGATATTTTGACGGGCACAGCACTCGCTGAGCAAACTTCAAAGGATTTATTTACTTATGGAATGTTATCAACTCAATGTTTAGAATGAAATTCTTTCCCAAAGTATGGAAAGTTGCTGTAATAATTGCACTACCGAAACGGCGAAAAGATGCTATAAGTCCATTATCGTATAGACTAATAAGCCTACTTCCCATGATTTCTAAAGTTGGTGAAAATCTATTGCATGATAGACTTAGCTTAGATCGTTGACAATAAAAACATAATACCAAATCATAAATTTGGTACACAACAAACGAAGACATGCATCGCAAACTAAAAATGATAAAAATTTACGAAGAGATAAAAAATATATCCACTGAACATTACGTTGCACTACAAGGGCACAATAATGAAGAATTAAACAAGCTTCTATACTTAGACGAAATCACAAGACGCCGCTCGAACAAACGACCTATTCAACTAGGAAATCTAGGATAGACATAGATAACTATGTGTAATAAATATGTAAACTGGTTTAAGTTACAATATCAATTATAAAAAAAATGTAATGTGAATTATTATTAGTACATCACTCTTTGGCACTGGCCACACTGTGATTTATTTACTTTCTTTTCAAAATCTCAAATCATGTGCTAGGTGTCAATATATTAGTGACAAATGTATAAAATAAATGGAAACAAAACATGATGCATGAACCCGTGTTGTATGCAACTCCTGATTAAAAGATTTATTCTTGCGTAATACCCCACGCTTAAATGTGCGTTAAAAAAAGTGTGTGCCACATAAAAAAATTCTTGCAACAAATCTGACATACATAGACCGTCCAATCTTACTGACGGTGTATGGTTGCCAAGATAGAGTTTTATGCAACGGTATCTGTATGTTGCAACTTCTTTGACCAGCGCTACGGCGCCTTCAGGATCGCAGAGGTATCTACTTACACCACAAAGGTAATAGACTCACTATTTTTCGTCTCATCCAGCCATTGCTGCTCCGTCCGATGTGTGCGCATTGTTGTTGATAGTTCGTTGCAGAATGCTTCCCTGCTTCAGGGTTTCCTCACCCTGGGTTTCCTAATGTTGTTGGTCCTAAAATGGTCTCTCCTTATACTGGCTGCGCCAAAAATTTTGAGTTGTGCGTGTTTGCCTTGCGCTTTAAAGTCGCCTGCATTCACTATACTGAAGCTAACACTGTACGTTAACTGAGCACCTTATTGGGTGTCAGAGCCCATTATACTGAGTAATTCCGTGCTAGTTAAAACGCGCTGAGTTCAGTTTTTAGAATCTCATCTTCAATAAAAAATCACTTGCTTATATACTATTTACATTTCATTATTATTTCCTAATTCTCAATAGCTCTAGCAAAAGTGCACTTTACGAAAGTGCTGACCGTGCATAATTGTAAAAGTTCAAAGCAGTTCAATTGGCACCTGTGCATACGTAGTAGTACCTGTGCATGTAGTCAATTTTTATTTATTAATACAAATTTTATTAAATTATAAATGAGTTACACCTTCTCAGTGGCCACAACTTACACAGCATACCCAACCTGCAATTTCGCAATTGCCAGTATGCTACCAATATAAAATATATTTTGTAATTCTTTTTAATTTTTTATTTTTTTTATTAATCAAATTTTAATGCAATCTGTCTCAGACTAAAAACATTTTACAATTATAATACTACCTATATATAGTTATCTCTAACATATAATCTTGAAAGATCTACGCCCAGTGGGCATGCCTTATACTTAGAAACTAAAAATATATATTTTTTATTATATATTTAATTTCCATACTACAGTTTGGAGTCATAAGGCTGGGGGCCACCTCATTTGGATGCAAGTTTTATCCCTTGCACTTTGACGGTTAACTTCGTCTTTTATAAATGGCACTCTTAATTCTATTTGAAGTTGGGCATTGGAAACGAACCATGGTGCATCGACAATAGTTCGAGTTTTCGATTGGAAACGTTGTAGTATTTCAATGTTGGGACTTGATGCAGTGCCCCACAATTGAATCCCGTAAGTCCAAATTGGTTCCAGGATATTTTATACATCAGCAACTTGTTTTCAGAGAGTAGCACTGACTTACGCTAGAGCAACCAGTATAAGAACCGAATTTTTCAGTCGCTTGGCGAATTGTGGAATTGTTCATCTTAAGTGTAGGGCAACAGTCGCGTAAAGATAATGTGCACAGACTTACTTTCATTCGGTTTAATACGCCAGTCCTTCATCCAGTTTGTGACGTCCCTTTCCATTGTGCTGGGAAAAAACTTCTTTGGATTGCAGCATTGAGTATGTTTCTTAAAAGTGTTATACACGATAGAGATAACTCTTTGAGTACTTTGTTTGTGATTAAGTCATTTCTTGGAGCCTTTCTTTCATTCAAATTTTCTAGTACACTTATTAACTCACTTCTTGAGATGTTTTTCATAGGCAATTCCAATTGATGACCTTCCTCTTACTTGTTCACTATGAAGTCAATCTGTTTCTGGGAACATTCAATCTTATTTGGTTTGAACACAAAACTTAAGCGTGCTGCGAATAAGTACGCTTTTTCGGTGTCTGATTTCGCACAATTTTTATCAGTTGTTAGTATCCACCTTACTAATGTACTATTTATATCACATGTATTATTATATATTATTTTATTACATGTCCTTCTGCTTTCCATAATGAATAGTCCGTTTGGATTGTTGCGTCTAAGTTCCTGAGTGTGTTAGCAATGCTGGAATCTTCCTCCCTCTTCATCAAAAGCTTGAGTTCTCTGATAATCCTGTTTAATTCGGCTTTGGCATCCGGATGTCTTGAAATTTGCTATTGTTTGCGCGCTCGTCGTTTCTCCGCAATTTTGTCAATCACTGCAAGGGAGTATCTCGGCGGGGAGGAATTAGAAGTAGCACGTCATGCAGATTCCTGCATTATGCTCGTAAGATACTCGACTGCAGCATCAATGTCTTAATCTGTTTTGAGTGGTATATGGAGTTCTATATTTCTCATAAGAAAGTATCGAAAGTAGTCTCAGTCTGTAGATTTTTTGTGAAGAAGACACTTTTCTGGTATATTGTCAAAACTGTTGGCTACAGTCACAACTACCGCCGAGTGGTCGGACAAATGATCGCTGTCTGTAGTGCAGTGTTTGCCACTTTTGGATTTAAAATAATCAATAACATCTGGACACTTAGTAATGTCTGTAGGCTAATATGTAGGCTGACCGGCCGATATAATTGAGAGTCCCAGGGAATGCTTAGTAAATCGCGTCCTTTAGTAGTTGTAACCCTTGAGCACAACGCTGGATTCGTAGCATTAAAATCACCTCCCACCATAAACCGATTGCCTAGCGTTTTAAAAATGGAACTATAGTCATCCCGTTTTATATTATGCTTGGGTGGAGTATATAGGGCTGATATTGTAATTTCATTGCCTTGATAGTAGGTAATCACATATCTGGCTTGAATGGCATCTGTTTGGAAGTGGGTAGATTCTCAATATTTTTAGTTTGATTTTATTATTATCGCTGTACTACCATGAGCGGAGATATAGGGATACATTGCAATATAAAATACTCGTATGACTTCTACGTGATTGTTACACGAAGTTCATTCATCCCTACTAATGCAATCTTCAATTACAGATCACCAAACTTGGCTAATGCAACCAACAACCACAATATTCGATGACGATTCACTAACCAAGCTTCACAGCCCCAATTTTCTAATAACGGAAGTTCAATTCAGTTCGCACCATTTTAGGTGATTCCAACATCCATATACTTAGAACGTAGCAGGTGAAGGCAAGCGAAAAATAAAGAATAAAGAGAAATGCAATAAAATATGAAAAAGGACTTGTAATAGCTGATGAAGATATAAATAATAGTCAATTAAGATTATTCTGGCAGTTGAATTGTAACACTAATTTTAATAAAAAGCAATTATGAAAGTTATTATAATTGTTGTGTTCATTTATTTTGTTATAATATTCACACACAGACACAGAATAATATATTAAAAGTGAAAGTCTTATAATAACTCAGACCACTCTTAAGAATTGTAAATCAGTTTTTTAAATTAAAATTAAATAAACTAACTAATAAAGGGATTTAATTAATAAAGCAAACTTATTAATAAAGTGATTTAATTAAAATATAAAGTAAACTAACTAATAAATAAAACGATTTAAGTAACAAAGTGAACTGGTTAATAAATATAGTGAATACAAGGATTTTTATTTAAGGTAAAAAGAGAAAATTCGCAAAGACTTAAACAATATTGCATCAAAATGGCAACAGAAAATGCAGCATGTATCCCTTCATCCAACTCAATATTCGTTCCAACTACTAACGATTTATTCCAATATTTAAGATATAAGAGGTATTTTGACAAAATTAATCGTCAAATATGAACATCATTTTAGCAAACCTGTATAATTTAGTCCTAAAGCTAACGAATCAATTATATAACAAAAATTTATCAATAATATACATCCTACTTTTACTTCAATAATATTCAGCAAAAATATTACTACATTAAGGGATGCATCCAATATTCTAGATGTAGCAGAAATAAACAAAGTTTCCAGGACTACCATAATGTGAACCAAAATAGAAAAATACATTCTCAAAGTCAGCAATACTTTCACGCACACAGTTTTCAATAGGATAACACTGCTAGAAACAATTCTTATAATAATAATTCTAGACGAAATGATGGACAATTTTTTAATCCGCAGCCCCAAAATTTGGCACAAAATCAAGGACAGTATAAAACGAGTAAAGAAGTCTGAAGTCGGGTTAGACCGACTACGAAATACCCTTTACCTTTTCTTGTGCGTGCGAGTTCAACAATTGGGATGTTTTCTTCATAAATCATCATTAGGTGCATACTAACGGTAATTTTTGGTAGGGTACCTTGAAATGATTATATCGACACCATTTCCTGTGTAGTGTCAATATAACCACTAATATACAATTTCGTCAAAAAATATTGTATAGATCGTTATAATAATAATAATAAGTTATAATAATATGTCAGTAATGGGCTTGGCTGTATAAATAACACCCCCATTTTTTGGGTGGTGTTTAAAGTTAGTCCCCGCAACATTCCTGTGAAATACCGTTGATAAATATTTAATTGGAACAGAGTAATGATTTTCGGCTAATTGGGGGCGTGGCAGTAGTAATAATCTGCCCATATTTCGAATGCATGCTAGTACAGACCCAGTGTACACATATACCAATTTGTTTTCATATATCATCACTAGAAGCATAGATAGGGTAATTGTCTTTAAGAGGGGTCCCGAAAGTTCATTATATGGGAGGGAGGCGTATTCTTTATCTAATAGACTCCAATTCTTGCCTCCAAATATTGTATAGGTCGTAAGTTATAATAATATGGGAATAGTGGGCGTGGCTGTATAAATAACACGCCCATTTTTTGTGTGGTGTTTAATGTTAGTACCCGCAACCTTCCTGTGAAATTTCGTTGATAAATCTTTAATAGGAACACAGTAATGATTTTTGGCTAATTGTAGGCGTGGCAGTTCTATTATGATCTCCATATTCTGCACACACACTATTATGGTCCCCATGCATATTTCTGCAAATTTTTATTCCGCTGGAATAAATACGAGCATAGGTAGGCTAATTTTAATTTTAGACCCCAAAGTTCCCTATATCAAATGTGGGCGTGCCTTTTCTCTGATCAGCCCCATTTATTGCAGATAGCTTTGTAATGTCCACATGTTCCTTCCCGTAAAATTTCGTCCATAAATCTCTACCAAATCTTAAGTTATTAATATTTGTTAATAGTGGGCGTGGCAATTAATATATACCGCCCCCTTTTTGCACGGTGTTTAGTGAGACCCACATCTCCTGAACGTCACGAATTCGTCAACTGGACCGAAGTTATAGTCATTTTAAAAAAGGTGAAAATAGTTCCTTATATGGGGGGTAGGCGTGGTCTTTGTCCAAATCAGCCCATATAGCAATCTGGTTCTTTATCTTTGTCCAGACTATACTTTAGTAAAATTTCATTGAGATAGCTCTAACGGTGTAGAAAAAAAGTGGCCACAGACGGACAGACGGACGGACAAAGTAAAAATTGTTTAGAAAGTGATTCTGATCATATCTGTATATATATGTATACCACGCCTCCTTCTTGAAATTGCAACCCCTCTCAAAAGCACAAAATGAGTATACCCTATTTACAATTTTTTTTTTAGGTAAATGGTATAATTAAATTGGGTCTGATTTCAACATTTCTTCCCTCTGGATGTAATTTATTTACATATTTGGTTAAGAACAAATGTTTTGTTTTTTAAATTCGCGTGTGCCCATATAGAAGATATGTGGAATAAATGCATTATTTATATTTCCATTGTTTATGTTTATTTTTATTATTATTTATTTATTAACTTATAGTTATAAACTTCACAGTAGCTAAAAAAAATAGTAAATACATAGTGCGAATTTTGTATTCTTAATAAATAATTAAATAAATGAGAAAATAAAGAGACAATTCTTAAAAATGAGATGTACAGTGGCAGGTTGCAAAAACGGGAATGCAAGTAAAGCATGGGAGTGCAGTTTCTTTTTCTTTCCGGCCAATGCACCTGTTTTGAAAAAGTGGACAAATTTCTGCCGGCGAGAGAAACTTTTGAATCGGAAGACCAGCTTCGTTTGTACGAAGCATTTCACAAGTGATGCCTTTGCATATGGCTTGAAATATTGAAGGAGTAAAATATAAATGATTTAAACTGCATTCGACATGCTGAAATTGTTCAATTCTTCTAGGCCTCACAACATCAGCCTTGCTCCCAATGCCACATTCTGATGATCTCCCAGCACCTGTGCCTCGCCTTCAAAGTCCTAGCCAACTTCTTGGTGCTACTACATATACGAAAAGAGAAACCTGTGATTACGCAGACAGTGCTTACTTAGGAAATGATGCAACCTCAAGCCCAATGTCGCAGAGCTTTTAAATACATTGGCACGGATGCCGAGTCTGTCCCAAAACAATTCAGAAATATTAGCTGCAGACTTGAAAAGACTTCGTCTGCTTGAACCTGGCGCTATGTTGGTTTTCGTAAACGCCAAGGCATTTTTCTACCATACTTTTCAGTTAACGAACCCAACACGTTTGAATATTGCAACCATCCTGAAGACTTTATGACTGCAATGAATATGGTATATAAAACTGGCGTATCTTTATAGATTCATCCAAGAAAAGTTTAAAAGCAGTACTCCTTTATTACGATAATTTCAAAAATCGTATTCCAATTGCTTATGGAATTAAAGTTTGTTTTTTCTTTTATTTACGTATCCCTTTTATAAGTTTATACAATTAATTCTTATATTATAAAATGCCTATATTACTGCAACTAGTTATCTTAAAACTAACAAGCAATTATTTTAGAAATTTATTTATTGAATACTCCCTAATATGTTAAGTTTAATTTTTCAGGTTACTAGGTTTAGTGCATTTTAAACTGTGTTATGTACTATTTGTAATTAGCAGGTTAGATGCTTCTTCGTTAACATGATAACTTAGACTGACTGCATGAGCTTCAGCAAACCGATTGACTTCGTTCTTTACTGTTCCGACTTCAAGGTCACAGTGGAGGTCACAGTTTCTGATGTACCAGGGGCCATTCGTAATACTTCTCAAGACTTTGTTTTGAAATCGCTGAATGGTACTTATGTTGTTAAGACTAGCGCAACCCCAGAGTTGCACACCATATGACCACATGGTTTCAACAGTTGCTTATATATGCAAATTTTATTTTTAAGTGGTAGAATGGATTACCGACCTATGAGCCATTTTATCGAGTTAAATTTCAGGTCCAACTCTTCCCATTTCTTTTTTATGTGTGCTTTCCAGCGAAGCTTAGCGTCGAGTGTCATACAAAAATACTTGGCATTATTAGTATATGGGATCTCTATATCATCGATATAGATAGGAATATATTGAGTATTCTTGTTTGTAAAGTTTATGTGGACCGATTTAGTGTTGTTTAGTTTAAGTTCTCTTTTTTAAGTCCATCTTACGACGTTATTTATTTCTGCGTGCAATATCTCAGCGGACTCCTTCTCTGTTTTGGCTGTTGCTAGTATGGCAGTACCATCTGCAAACGTTGCAGTGACTGCATTAATTGAAGTTGGTAGGTCACTAGTGAAAGTTTGGCATAGCAAAGGGCCGAGCACACTTCCTTGCGGGACCCTTGCTTTGATTTCATGTAGTTTCGAAAAGGTGGTATTATTAATTTTCATTCTGATTTTGTATAGAAGGCCAGCGTGCCATATTTTATCAAATGCTTGCGGTACATCTAAAAAATCGCAGAGCATACTTTCTTTTCTTCCAACGCTTTTTCAATTTCGTTTGTAATGAACTTGGTCTATTGTTGAGTAGTTTGTGCTGAACCAGAACTGGTGTTTAGGTATAATACATTTTTGTTCAATTATAGGCTTTAAACATTTAATTAGTAGTTTTTCAAAAACTGTTGAGATCATCGGCAGCCGAGATATTGGTCGGTATGAGGCATATCGGTTTGAGGATCATTATAATTTCTGATAGTTTCCATATATAAGGGATGTATTTAATTTTTAAAAATGTCGTTCATTATTTGCGTAATCTTTACAGCACATTTTTTTGGGATCTGTTTCAGCAATTCTGTATTTATTAAATCAAAACTTGGGGATTTTTTTGATTTTAGGCCCTTGTTAATGATTTTGGAAACTTCCTCGTCACATGTACTCGTACATGGGATTTGTGTCTCTAGGTCAGTCCGTTCTTTTTGCTTGACGAAGGTGTCGCTTAGTTCTTCGTTTAATGAAAATATACTTGCAAGGCGATCAGCGAATACTTCAGCTTTCTCCGCATCACTTCTGGCCCGTTTGTGGTTGCTATTTTTAATTGACGGATTTTGTGCAAATGGTCTTTTTAAACTACGCGTACATTTCCACAAGGAATAGTTTAAGCTTCTTTCGCTAGATAATTGCCTTATATATCTGTTAAATTCATCATTTTTTGTTTGTTTTATTACCAAACTCAGTTCTTTGGATTTTTTAATTTTAAAGTTGCTTTATCAGAAGGGGACTTCGTCTGGTGCCACCTTCGACGAATTTTTCGTTTTTCCTGGATTAGATCCTTTATAAATTTTGGATATTTATGTACTTTTACAATTCTGCTATATGTTGGTGTGCTATTCCTGTTGAATTATTTTATTTAAGTTAAGAGCTTCGTTTTCAAGAGGTAAAGCGCTATTCAATTCAACTGATGTGTCGACTTGATCCTCTAGGAGTTTTCCGTAATATTCCCAGTCCGTTGTTTTGTTTGACAAAAAAAGTGGGGTTTCTATCTTAATGGTATCCTCGTTTAAGGTAAGATACACTGGGGAATGATCAGAACTAAGTTCTAATCTAGCTTCAATTAACAAGTTGTGTGGAGAAATTTTCTTTATTATGAAAAAATTTCCTTACCAGTAGATATAAAGTCACAGTGCTGCCGTAAAATATGAAGATAACGAATGTCGAATGTTTCGACTTAAAAGTAGGTAGTTTCCTCTGTCAAGAGCTGAAAGGACATCAGGCGAGCACAATATCATTCATCTACCTCTGGTACTCACTGAAAAAATTATTTTACTACCATCTCATATAAAACTTGGTGTGGTTAAAAACTTTGTTAAATGTTTGGACTGAAAATATTGTTTCCAAAACTTAGCGAAGGAAAGATAGAAGAAGGTGTGAATGCTTCAAACTTTACTTAATGTCATTGGCTTCAAACCAAATAAATTTTAAAAAGTGTGTCTTTTCATTACAACAGGTGTTTTTGTTGGCCCTGATAAAAATAAGCTTATATACTCGTATACCGCTGAATGTTACCAAATGCTCTCACAAATTGCTCTTGCCGCATGGAAAAGCATTAAAGAAGGACTTTACAGTTTCCTAAGCAACAAAAATTCTCCTTCTGTTCGAGTATACGTCGACACCATGTTAAGTAATTTTGAATAACTAGGTGTTCATATCTCAACAAAAATTAATTTTTTGAATTCTCATATGGATAACTACGAGTTGGCAACAGAATCAGAATGGCGTATTCTTCATCTGATCGAATTCGATTCTTGTATATGGCTTTGTTGGGTTCATATACGTACTCATTTATAATTTCGTCCAAAAATATTGTATAGGTTGTAAGTTATAATAATATGTCAATAGTGGGCGTGGCTGTAAAAATAACACTGACATTATTTGTGTGGTGTCTAATGTTGGTTCCCGCAACATTCTTGTGAAATTTCGATGATAGATCTTTAATAGGAACCTAGTAATGATTTTTGGCAAATTGTGGGTGTGGCAGTTGTATTATGATCTCCATATTCTACACACACACTATTATGGACCCCATGTATATTTCTGCCAATTTTTATTCCGCTGGGATCAATAGGAGCATAGGTAGGCTAATTCTAATTTTAGTCCCGAAACTTGCTTATATCAAAAGTGAGCGTGTCTTTTCCCTGATTAACCCCATTTGTTGCAGATAGCGTCCACATGTTCCTGCACGTTAAAGTTCGTCCGTAAATCTGTACCAAACTTGGAATGTGCCTTGGGTTTGTGTCCCGACATATTATTTTACCAAGTGAAGACAAGAGAAGCCTCGGATAATAACTCCCACTATATGGACGACCACTGCAGACGAAAAACGGACATTGATTTACGGATATGCACCTGGAATGTCCGGACTCTGTATAGGGAAGGTGTATCTACCTAATTGGAGGAAGCCCTCGTGAAAATTAAGGCTGATATCCCTGCTCTTCAGGAGATGCGATGGAAATGACAAGGCAGCTCAAAACTATAGCTGCCATGCGGAGAAACGCGAATTTGGATACGGATTCGTTGTAAGCTGAAGACTATGCCACCTTGTTTCCCGGTTTACATCGGTAAGCAAAAAGTTGGCTACGATCCGCATCAAGGCAAACTTCTTCAACATTAGCCTGATTTGCGCGCACGCCATGACGGAGGAGAAAGACGATGCTGCCAAGGATAAATTCTACGGGAGTCTAGAGGGATCGTTGGCCGGCCTACGACGTAAGAATAATCTTCGGTGACTTTAACGCGAAGGTCGGAAGGGAAGGTATATTTGGCTCCACAGTCGGCCAGTTCAGTCTTCATGAGACCACTTCTAACAACGGTCTGAGATTAATTGGCTTGCACGAAACAAGTTAGTCAGTAGTTCCAAATTTCAACACCTCGACATGCACAAGGCGACCTGACTGCCTCTGGATCAAAAAAATCAAAATAAAATTGATAATGTTGTGATCGACGGAAGGCATGCTTCCAGTTAGCTTGACGTGCGAATATTTCGGGGAGTCAACATTGACACTGACTCTTATCTACTCTGCTCAACTCGCGGTTAAGCTCAATCAACCAACCTCTGTACCCGACGTCTTCGATGGACACTGAGCGCACATTGCCCACTCCATACGCGCTGCCGCGGAAGAAGTCAATGGTTTCCGGTGGCCACAACCCCGAAATCAATGGTACGAATAGGAGTGTCCCGACGCGGCTGCCGCAAAAAACGCCGCTTAAAAGCAGCAGTTTCATTCAGCTGCAACGCGAGTCATGCGGAAAAACTACCGCGAAAAGAGGAAGGAAGAGAGGCGCCTTTTCAGACGTAAAAAAAGAGAGAGGAAATACGTGAGCATGAGGAATTCGAGGTGTCTCAGGCCAAGAAGGTTGCATTGGGGCACAGCATTTCTCAAATCTACTTACAGGTGACGATTCTACTAATTCCACCCAAGAGAAATGCAGTGCGACACTAGGGTCGAGTTGCTATCCAGCGACTCAAAAACAACAAAGCAGCGGGTGCTGACGGCCTCCCAGCCGAATTGTTTAAAGCCGGCAGCGATTAATTGAAAAGGTATACGGATCATCTCATCAGCAAAATATGGCCATAGGAAAGCATGCCCGACGATTAAAATCTCAGCGTGCTTTTTCCTGTATTGAAGAAAAGTGACCGAACAATCTGCTCTAACTACCGAGGTATCAGTGTAATTTCCATCGCATATAAGGTCCTGTCGAGCATACAAAAACAAAAACGGCTTTCGGCCTGGACCAGATTTTCATACTACGCTAATCCTGGAAGAGACCCACGATAATCACATTGACACTCATCATCTCTTTGTTGATTATAAAGCTTCGTTCGATAGCCTGACGCGGATTTGCATATACGAGGTGTGATCAAAAAATAACCGTTATTGTGTGATCAAAAAATAAAGTATTTATTTATTCATCAACAACTATCTTGTCCCCTTCAAAGTAATTCCCCTCAGATATAATACACTTATGCCAGCGTTTTTTCCAATCCTCGAAACACTTCTGAAAGGCTTTTTTTTGGTATCGCCTACAGCTCCTGTTTCGATTTTTCTTTTATCTCCTCAATCGTAGCAAACCGCTTTCCTATCATCGGTGTCTTCAGTTTTGGAAAGAGGAAAGAGTCAGCGGGGGCCAAGTCCGGTGAATACGGTGGTTGAGGCATGATATCGGCTTTGTTTTTGGCCAAAAACAGCTCCTGAGCGATGTCCATGCGACGTTGTTTTTGCTCAAAATTTAGCAATTTTGGAACAATCTTCGCTGCCGCACGTTTCATGCCTAAAACATCCGTAAAAATTGCTTGGCATGAGCCGAACGATATGCCAACATCATCAGCAACCTCTCTGATAGTGATTTGTTGTGAGTTAGAACCAAGCTACCTACGTGTAGTTGACTCACAGCATCGACTCCTAATAGATGCCACACTCTGTGGGATTAGCAAGTGCTAAAATTGTTTAACAATAAGACATACTTTTAGGGTCTAAGTATTTTAAGCTAAAATGGTTTGTGAAATATTACTATGTAAACTTTTAGAGTATTTCAGTTCCGCAGTCGAGTCGACGAGGGCAGCGTAATGCACCATCGCCACTTTTGAAGTAGGTCAGTTGGCTTGACCAACTGACACCAATTAGCTGGTGCGGAACTGGAACACCAGAAAGGTCAGTTCACAGACTGAGATAGGTGTAAAGAAATAGTATATAAGATTTAGTTTTCGTAAGAATAAATCTTCTAGTGATTTTAATCTTAAAGTGAAAAGAATAGTCCGTTTGGATTGTTGCGTCTAAGTTCCTGAGTGTGTTAGCAATGCTGGAATCTTCCTCCCTCTTCATCAAAAGCTTGAGTTCTCTGATAATCCTGTTTAATTCGGCTTTGGCATCCGGATGTCTTGAAATTTGCTATTGTTTGCGCGCTCGTCGTTTCTCCGCAATTTTGTCAATCACTGCAAGGGAGTATCTCGGCGGGGAGGAATTAGAAGTAGCACGTCATGCAGATTCCTGCATTATGCTCGTAAGATACTCGACTGCAGCATCAATGTCTTAATCTGTTTTGAGTGGTATATGGAGTTCTATATTTCTCATAAGAAAGTATCGAAAGTAGTCTCAGTCTGTAGATTTTTTGTGAAGAAGACACTTTTCTGGTATATTGTCAAAACTGTTGGCTACAGTCACAACTACCGCCGAGTGGTCGGACAAATGATCGCTGTCTGTAGTGCAGTGTTTGCCACTTTTGGATATAAAATAATCAATAACATCTGGACACTTAGTAATGTCTGTAGGCTAATATGTAGGCTGACCGGCCGATATAATTGAGAGTCCCAGGGAATGCTTAGTAAATCGCGTCCTTTAGTAGTTGTAACCCTTGAGCACAACGCTGGATTCGTAGCATTAAAATCACCTCCCACCATAAACCGATTGCCTAGCGTTTTAAAAATGGAACTATAGTCATCCCGTTTTATATTATGCTTGGGTGGAGTATATAGGGCTGATATTGTAATTTCATTGCCTTGATAGTAGGTAATCACATATCTGGCTTGAATGGCATCTGTTTGGAAGTGGGTAGATTCTCAATATTTTTAGTTTGATTTTATTATTATCGCTGTACTACCATGAGCGGAGATATAGGGATACATTGCAATATAAAATACTCGTATGACTTCTACGTGATTGTTACACGAAGTTCATTCATCCCTACTAATGCAATCTTCAATTACAGATCACCAAACTTGGCTAATGCAACCAACAACCACAATATTCGATGACGATTCACTAACCAAGCTTCACAGCCCCAATTTTCTAATAACGGAAGTTCAATTCAGTTCGCACCATTTTAGGTGATTCCAACATCCATATACTTAGAACGTAGCAGGTGAAGGCAAGCGAAAAATAAAGAATAAAGAGAAATGCAATAAAATATGAAAAAGGACTTGTAATAGCTGATGAAGATATAAATAATAGTCAATTAAGATTATTCTGGCAGTTGAATTGTAACACTAATTTTAATAAAAAGCAATTATGAAAGTTATTATAATTGTTGTGTTCATTTATTTTGTTATAATATTCACACACAGACACAGAATAATATATTAAAAGTGAAAGTCTTATAATAACTCAGACCACTCTTAAGAATTGTAAATCAGTTTTTTAAATTAAAATTAAATAAACTAACTAATAAAGGGATTTAATTAATAAAGCAAACTTATTAATAAAGTGATTTAATTAAAATATAAAGTAAACTAACTAATAAATAAAACGATTTAAGTAACAAAGTGAACTGGTTAATAAATATAGTGAATACAAGGATTTTTATTTAAGGTAAAAAGAGAAAATTCGCAAAGACTTAAACAATATTGCATCAAAATGGCAACAGAAAATGCAGCATGTATCCCTTCATCCAACTCAATATTCGTTCCAACTACTAACGATTTATTCCAATATTTAAGATATAAGAGGTATTTTGACAAAATTAATCGTCAAATATGAACATCATTTTAGCAAACCTGTATAATTTAGTCCTAAAGCTAACGAATCAATTATATAACAAAAATTTATCAATAATATACATCCTACTTTTACTTCAATAATATTCAGCAAAAATATTACTACATTAAGGGATGCATCCAATATTCTAGATGTAGCAGAAATAAACAAAGTTTCCAGGACTACCATAATGTGAACCAAAATAGAAAAATACATTCTCAAAGTCAGCAATACTTTCACGCACACAGTTTTCAATAGGATAACACTGCTAGAAACAATTCTTATAATAATAATTCTAGACGAAATGATGGACAATTTTTTAATCCGCAGCCCCAAAATTTGGCACAAAATCAAGGACAGTATAAAACGAGTAAAGAAGTCTGAAGTCGGGTTAGACCGACTACGAAATACCCTTTACCTTTTCTTGTGCGTGCGAGTTCAACAATTGGGATGTTTTCTTCATAAATCATCATTAGGTGCATACTAACGGTAATTTTTGGTAGGGTACCTTGAAATGATTATATCGACACCATTTCCTGTGTAGTGTCAATATAACCACTAATATACAATTTCGTCAAAAAATATTGTATAGATCGTTATAATAATAATAATAAGTTATAATAATATGTCAGTAATGGGCTTGGCTGTATAAATAACACCCCCATTTTTTGGGTGGTGTTTAAAGTTAGTCCCCGCAACATTCCTGTGAAATACCGTTGATAAATATTTAATTGGAACAGAGTAATGATTTTCGGCTAATTGGGGGCGTGGCAGTAGTAATAATCTGCCCATATTTCGAATGCATGCTAGTACAGACCCAGTGTACACATATACCAATTTGTTTTCATATATCATCACTAGAAGCATAGATAGGGTAATTGTCTTTAAGAGGGGTCCCGAAAGTTCATTATATGGGAGGGAGGCGTATTCTTTATCTAATAGACTCCAATTCTTGACTCCAAATATTGTATAGGTCGTAAGTTATAATAATATGGGAATAGTGGGCGTGGCTGTATAAATAACACGCCCATTTTTTGTGTGGTGTTTAATGTTAGTACCCGCAACCTTCCTGTGAAATTTCGTTGATAAATCTTTAATAGGAACACAGTAATGATTTTTGGCTAATTGTAGGCGTGGCAGTTCTATTATGATCTCCATATTCTGCACACACACTATTATGGTCCCCATGCATATTTCTGCAAATTTTTATTCCGCTGGAATAAATACGAGCATAGGTAGGCTAATTTTAATTTTAGACCCCAAAGTTCCCTATATCAAATGTGGGCGTGCCTTTTCTCTGATCAGCCCCATTTATTGCAGATAGCTTTGTAATGTCCACATGTTCCTTCCCGTAAAATTTCGTCCATAAATCTCTACCAAATCTTAAGTTATTAATATTTGTTAATAGTGGGCGTGGCAATTAATATATACCGCCCCCTTTTTGCACGGTGTTTAGTGAGACCCACATCTCCTGAACGTCACGAATTCGTCAACTGGACCGAAGTTATAGTCATTTTAAAAAAGGTGAAAATAGTTCCTTATATGGGAGGTAGGCGTGGTCTTTGTCCAAATCAGCCCATATAGCAATCTGGTTCTTTATCTTTGTCCAGACTATACTTTAGTAAAATTTCATTGAGATAGCTCTAACGGTGTAGAAAAAAAGTGGCCACAGACGGACAGACGGACGGACAAAGTAAAAATTGTTTAGAAAGTGATTCTGATCATATCTGTATATATATGTATACCACGCCTCCTTCTTGAAATTGCAACCCCTCTCAAAAGCACAAAATGAGTATACCCTATTTACAATTTTTTTTTTAGGTAAATGGTATAATTAAATTGGGTCTGATTTCAACATTTCTTCCCTCTGGATGTAATTTATTTACATATTTGGTTAAGAACAAATGTTTTGTTTTTTAAATTCGCGTGTGCCCATATAGAAGATATGTGGAATAAATGCATTATTTATATTTCCATTGTTTATGTTTATTTTTATTATTATTTATTTATTAACTTATAGTTATAAACTTCACAGTAGCTAAAAAAAATAGTAAATACATAGTGCGAATTTTGTATTCTTAATAAATAATTAAATAAATGAGAAAATAAAGAGACAATTCTTAAAAATGAGATGTACAGTGGCAGGTTGCAAAAACGGGAATGCAAGTAAAGCATGGGAGTGCAGTTTCTTTTTCTTTCCGGCCAATGCACCTGTTTTGAAAAAGTGGACAAATTTCTGCCGGCGAGAGAAACTTTTGAATCGGAAGACCAGCTTCGTTTGTACGAAGCATTTCACAAGTGATGCCTTTGCATATGGCTTGAAATATTGAAGGAGTAAAATATAAATGATTTAAACTGCATTCGACATGCTGAAATTGTTCAATTCTTCTAGGCCTCACAACATCAGCCTTGCTCCCAATGCCACATTCTGATGATCTCCCAGCACCTGTGCCTCGCCTTCAAAGTCCTAGCCAACTTCTTGGTGCTACTACATATACGAAAAGAGAAACCTGTGATTACGCAGACAGTGCTTACTTAGGAAATGATGCAACCTCAAGCCCAATGTCGCAGAGCTTTTAAATACATTGGCACGGATGCCGAGTCTGTCCCAAAACAATTCAGAAATATTAGCTGCAGACTTGAAAAGACTTCGTCTGCTTGAACCTGGCGCTATGTTGGTTTTCGTAAACGCCAAGGCATTTTTCTACCATACTTTTCAGTTAACGAACCCAACACGTTTGAATATTGCAACCATCCTGAAGACTTTATGACTGCAATGAATATGGTATATAAAACTGGCGTATCTTTATAGATTCATCCAAGAAAAGTTTAAAAGCAGTACTCCTTTATTACGATAATTTCAAAAATCGTATTCCAATTGCTTATGGAATTAAAGTTTGTTTTTTCTTTTATTTACGTATCCCTTTTATAAGTTTATACAATTAATTCTTATATTATAAAATGCCTATATTACTGCAACTAGTTATCTTAAAACTAACAAGCAATTATTTTAGAAATTTATTTATTGAATACTCCCTAATATGTTAAGTTTAATTTTTCAGGTTACTAGGTTTAGTGCATTTTAAACTGTGTTATGTACTATTTGTAATTAGCAGGTTAGATGCTTCTTCGTTAACATGATAACTTAGACTGACTGCATGAGCTTCAGCAAACCGATTGACTTCGTTCTTTACTGTTCCGACTTCAAGGTCACAGTGGAGGTCACAGTTTCTGATGTACCAGGGGCCATTCGTAATACTTCTCAAGACTTTGTTTTGAAATCGCTGAATGGTACTTATGTTGTTAAGACTAGCGCAGCCCCAGAGTTGCACACCATATGACCACATGGTTTCAACAGTTGCTTATATATGCAAATTTTATTTTTAAGTGGTAGAATGGATTACCGACCTATGAGCCATTTTATCGAGTTAAATTTCAGGTCCAACTCTTCCCATTTCTTTTTTATGTGTGCTTTCCAGCGAAGCTTAGCGTCGAGTGTCATACAAAAATACTTGGCATTATTAGTATATGGGATCTCTATATCATCGATATAGATAGGAATATATTGAGTATTCTTGTTTGTAAAGTTTATGTGGACCGATTTAGTGTTGTTTAGTTTAAGTTCTCTTTTTTAAGTCCATCTTACGACGTTATTTATTTCTGCGTGCAATATCTCAGCGGACTCCTTCTCTGTTTTGGCTGTTGCTAGTATGGCAGTACCATCTGCAAACGTTGCAGTGACTGCATTAATTGAAGTTGGTAGGTCACTAGTGAAAGTTTGGCATAGCAAAGGGCCGAGCACACTTCCTTGCGGGACCCTTGCTTTGATTTCATGTAGTTTCGAAAAGGTGGTATTATTAATTTTCATTCTGATTTTGTATAGAAGGCCAGCGTGCCATATTTTATCAAATGCTTGCGGTACATCTAAAAAATCGCAGAGCATACTTTCTTTTCTTCCAACGCTTTTTCAATTTCGTTTGTAATGAACTTGGTCAATTGTTGAGTAGTTTGTGCTGAACCAGAACTGGTGTTTAGGTATAATACATTTTTGTTCAATTATAGGCTTTAAACATTTAATTAGTAGTTTTTCAAAAACTGTTGAGATCATCGGCAGCCGAGATATTGGTCGGTATGAGGCATATCGGTTTGAGGATCATTATAATTTCTGATAGTTTCCATATATAAGGGATGTATTTAATTTTTAAAAATGTCGTTCATTATTTGCGTAATCTTTACAGCACATTTTTTTGGGATCTGTTTCAGCAATTCTGTATTTATTAAATCAAAACTTGGGGATTTTTTTGATTTTAGGCCCTTGTTAATGATTTTGGAAACTTCCTCGTCACATGTACTCGTACATGGGATTTGTGTCTCTAGGTCAGTCCGTTCTTTTTGCTTGACGAAGGTGTCGCTTAGTTCTTCGTTTAATGAAAATATACTTGCAAGGCGATCAGCGAATACTTCAGCTTTCTCCGCATCACTTCTGGCCCGTTTGTGGTTGCTATTTTTAATTGACGGATTTTGTGCAAATGGTCTTTTTAAACTACGCGTACATTTCCACAAGGAATAGTTTAAGCTTCTTTCGCTAGATAATTGCCTTATATATCTGTTAAATTCATCATTTTTTGTTTGTTTTATTACCAAACTCAGTTCTTTGGATTTTTTAATTTTAAAGTTGCTTTATCAGAAGGGGACTTCGTCTGGTGCCACCTTCGACGAATTTTTCGTTTTTCCTGGATTAGATCCTTTATAAATTTTGGATATTTATGTACTTTTACAATTCTGCTATATGTTGGTGTGCTATTCCTGTTGAATTATTTTATTTAAGTTAAGAGCTTCGTTTTCAAGAGGTAAAGCGCTATTCAATTCAACTGATGTGTCGACTTGATCCTCTAGGAGTTTTCCGTAATATTCCCAGTCCGTTGTTTTGTTTGACAAAAAAAGTGGGGTTTCTATCTTAATGGTATCCTCGTTTAAGGTAAGATACACTGGGGAATGATCAGAACTAAGTTCTAATCTAGCTTCAATTAACAAGTTGTGTGGAGAAATTTTCTTTATTATGAAAAAATTTCCTTACCAGTAGATATAAAGTCACAGTGCTGCCGTAAAATATGAAGATAACGAATGTCGAATGTTTCGACTTAAAAGTAGGTAGTTTCCTCTGTCAAGAGCTGAAAGGACATCAGGCGAGCACAATATCATTCATCTACCTCTGGTACTCACTGAAAAAATTATTTTACTACCATCTCATATAAAACTTGGTGTGGTTAAAAACTTTGTTAAATGTTTGGACTGAAAATATTGTTTCCAAAACTTAGCGAAGGAAAGATAGAAGAAGGTGTGAATGCTTCAAACTTTACTTAATGTCATTGGCTTCAAACCAAATAAATTTTAAAAAGTGTGTCTTTTCATTACAACAGGTGTTTTTGTTGGCCCTGATAAAAATAAGCTTATATACTCGTATACCGCTGAATGTTACCAAATGCTCTCACAAATTGCTCTTGCCGCATGGAAAAGCATTAAAGAAGGACTTTACAGTTTCCTAAGCAACAAAAATTCTCCTTCTGTTCGAGTATACGTCGACACCATGTTAAGTAATTTTGAATAACTAGGTGTTCATATCTCAACAAAAATTAATTTTTTGAATTCTCATATGGATAACTACGAGTTGGCAACAGAATCAGAATGGCGTATTCTTCATCTGATCGAATTCGATTCTTGTATATGGCTTTGTTGGGTTCATATACGTACTCATTTATAATTTCGTCCAAAAATATTGTATAGGTTGTAAGTTATAATAATATGTCAATAGTGGGCGTGGCTGTAAAAATAACACTGACCTTATTTGTGTGGTGTCTAATGTTGGTTCCCGCAACATTCTTGTGAAATTTCGATGATAGATCTTTAATAGGAACCTAGTAATGATTTTTGGCAAATTGTGGGTGTGGCAGTTGTATTATGATCTCCATATTCTACACACACACTATTATGGACCCCATGTATATTTCTGCCAATTTTTATTCCGCTGGGATCAATAGGAGCATAGGTAGGCTAATTCTAATTTTAGTCCCGAAACTTGCTTATATCAAAAGTGAGCGTGTCTTTTCCCTGATTAACCCCATTTGTTGCAGATAGCGTCCACATGTTCCTGCACGTTAAAGTTCGTCCGTAAATCTGTACCAAACTTGGAATGTGCCTTGGGTTTGTGTCCCGACATATTATTTTACCAAGTGAAGACAAGAGAAGCCTCGGATAATAACTCCCACTATATGGACGACCACTGCAGACGAAAAACGGACATTGATTTACGGATATGCACCTGGAATGTCCGGACTCTGTATAGGGAAGGTGTATCTACCTAATTGGAGGAAGCCCTCGTGAAAATTAAGGCTGATATCCCTGCTCTTCAGGAGATGCGATGGAAATGACAAGGCAGCTCAAAACTATAGCTGCCATGCGGAGAAACGCGAATTTGGATACGGATTCGTTGTAAGCTGAAGACTATGCCACCTTGTTTCCCGGTTTACATCGGTAAGCAAAAAGTTGGCTACGATCCGCATCAAGGCAAACTTCTTCAACATTAGCCTGATTTGCGCGCACGCCATGACGGAGGAGAAAGACGATGCTGCCAAGGATAAATTCTACGGGAGTCTAGAGGGATCGTTGGCCGGCCTACGACGTAAGAATAATCTTCGGTGACTTTAACGCGAAGGTCGGAAGGGAAGGTATATTTGGCTCCACAGTCGGCCAGTTCAGTCTTCATGAGACCACTTCTAACAACGGTCTGAGATTAATTGGCTTGCACGAAACAAGTTAGTCAGTAGTTCCAAATTTCAACACCTCGACATGCACAAGGCGACCTGACTGCCTCTGGATCAAAAAAATCAAAATAAAATTGATAATGTTGTGATCGACGGAAGGCATGCTTCCAGTTAGCTTGACGTGCGAATATTTCGGGGAGTCAACATTGACACTGACTCTTATCTACTCTGCTCAACTCGCGGTTAAGCTCAATCAACCAACCTCTGTACCCGACGTCTTCGATGGACACTGAGCGCACATTGCCCACTCCATACGCGCTGCCGCGGAAGAAGTCAATGGTTTCCGGTGGCCACAACCCCGAAATCAATGGTACGAATAGGAGTGTCCCGACGCGGCTGCCGCAAAAAACGCCGCTTAAAAGCAGCAGTTTCATTCAGCTGCAACGCGAGTCATGCGGAAAAACTACCGCGAAAAGAGGAAGGAAGAGAGGCGCCTTTTCAGACGTAAAAAAAGAGAGAGGAAATACGTGAGCATGAGGAATTCGAGGTGTCTCAGGCCAAGAAGGTTGCATTGGGGCACAGCATTTCTCAAATCTACTTACAGGTGACGATTCTACTAATTCCACCCAAGAGAAATGCAGTGCGACACTAGGGTCGAGTTGCTATCCAGCGACTCAAAAACAACAAAGCAGCGGGTGCTGACGGCCTCCCAGCCGAATTGTTTAAAGCCGGCAGCGATTAATTGAAAAGGTATACGGATCATCTCATCAGCAAAATATGGCCATAGGAAAGCATGCCCGACGATTAAAATCTCAGCGTGCTTTTTCCTGTATTGAAGAAAAGTGACCGAACAATCTGCTCTAACTACCGAGGTATCAGTGTAATTTCCATCGCATATAAGGTCCTGTCGAGCATACAAAAACAAAAACGGCTTTCGGCCTGGACCAGATTTTCATACTACGCTAATCCTGGAAGAGACCCACGATAATCACATTGACACTCATCATCTCTTTGTTGATTATAAAGCTTCGTTCGATAGCCTGACGCGGATTTGCATATACGAGGTGTGATCAAAAAATAACCGTTATTGTGTGATCAAAAAATAAAGTATTTATTTATTCATCAACAACTATCTTGTCCCCTTCAAAGTAATTCCCCTCAGATATAATACACTTATGCCAGCGTTTTTTCCAATCCTCGAAACACTTCTGAAAGGCTTTTTTTTGGTATCGCCTACAGCTCCTGTTTCGATTTTTCTTTTATCTCCTCAATCGTAGCAAACCGCTTTCCTATCATCGGTGTCTTCAGTTTTGGAAAGAGGAAAGAGTCAGCGGGGGCCAAGTCCGGTGAATACGGTGGTTGAGGCATGATATCGGCTTTGTTTTTGGCCAAAAACAGCTCCTGAGCGATGTCCATGCGACGTTGTTTTTGCTCAAAATTTAGCAATTTTGGAACAATCTTCGCTGCCGCACGTTTCATGCCTAAAACATCCGTAAAAATTGCTTGGCATGAGCCGAACGATATGCCAACATCATCAGCAACCTCTCTGATAGTGATTTGTTGTGAGTTAGAACCAAGCTACCTACGTGTAGTTGACTCACAGCATCGACTCCTAATAGATGCCACACTCTGTGGGATTAGCAAGTGCTAAAATTGTTTAACAATAAGACATACTTTTAGGGTCTAAGTATTTTAAGCTAAAATGGTTTGTGAAATATTACTATGTAAACTTTTAGGGTATTTCAGTTCCGCAGTCGAGTCGACGAGGGCAGCGTAATGCACCATCGCCACTTTTGAAGTAGGTCAGTTGGCTTGACCAACTGACACCAATTAGCTGGTGCGGAACTGGAACACCAGAAAGGTCAGTTCACAGACTGAGATAGGTGTAAAGAAATAGTATATAAGATTTAGTTTTCGTAAGAATAAATCTTCTAGTGATTTTAATCTTAAAGTGAAAAGTGTCTTTGGTTTTCAATTAAAACGTTAGGGCCTTAAAGTTTACAGCTACGCGCCCAGCGAACCGCGACAGGACGTCCCCCGCCAAACAAGCAAGGACGCCAACCCCAACATTTTGGCGCAGCCGGTAGGATCCAACGTCGAGTGCCAGGAAAAGAGGAATCCACCAACAGGAAACCATCAGGATAACCATCCCAAAGGAGTTCAATGGAGGGATCAAAAATGGTGAGTATGCTTATAGTAGGACATACTAGTATCTAAGTGAATTTTGTCGACGATTCTTCGGTGGCCGTGTGGGCGCTTTTGCGCCGGTCATGCAGAAGAAGCAGCATCGGGGCTGATTAGCCGCTGCGGTTAGGTGACAATAGGTCGATCCACTTAGGTTCACTCTTTGGGGGCATCGCGAGAGTTTGTTTGGCAGCGTGTTTCGAGGCTGCGGTTAGGATAATTTAAATCTCAATTCATATAGTATAATTGGGTATTTATTTTCTTTGAATATCAGGAAATGAATGACCAGAGTACCAAATGCGTAACGGTTGCAGAAGGTCGGAGGATTGAACTGAGGCCCATTTCAAAGGTGCCGCGCACACACCCTTATTGGCATAGACGTGGTGGAAAAGCAGCACGGGAGAGAAAGCGGCTGACATTTCTAAGGAAGTTTCTGGCAGAACAGGCGGATCTGGAAGTTCCTCTGGCTTGGAGCGAAACCAATAGATTGTGGCAGGAAATGTTCAGGCTAGAACAAGCTGAGGTTGAATTTTATAATTAGCTTTAAGAGTTTCTGTAAGTAAAATCGAAGTGATCGTTTAATTGTATTGCTTGATAAAACGAGTCAATTAATCAAAAGGGCGTTGTTTCGTTGTGAGCAGGGTAGGAGATGCTTTTATCGAGATACCCTGCAATGAGGCAGCTAGTGGAAAGCTAGTGCTTTTAGTAGACTCAGCGGCGGACACTAGCCTCGTAAAAATCTAGTGTTTTACGGAAAGGACTAGTTGTTAACTCAAAGGATGTAAGAACACTTAATGGAGCTTTCGGAGGATGCATCAGGACACTGGGGTCACTCAGAATAGGGCACAGAGAAGTTAAGGGCATGAGTTTTAGAGTGCACGCAGTCGAATTGGATAGGGAAGGTATCCCGGCCGATGGGATAATTGGCCGCGATAATCTCTGGGGCCGCACCATACTGAATGCGTTAAACAAGCAGTTATAATTTTATGATGATAATAGGAATAGGATCCTTACTCTCCCATTAAAGTCATGGCAGGAAGGAACCGTGAATAGGGTTAAAAATTGTATGGAGGTAGTGAACGCAAGGTCAACTATAGTAGTTACTATGCGTGTAAACACGAAACTGAGGACTCTCGTTTTGCACAAGCAGCAGTTAGCGGACGGCGTATATATAGGAGAAACCATAACGCACGTTGACAAGGGTAAGGTGTACGCTTGCGTACTCAACGCAAAAGGACTACCTGATGGATGAAGATTTTGGGCCTAAGTTCACTAGTTATGATAATTTGAAAGATCCGAATCATAGACGGTTAATCAGATTAAGCAGGTAGATATAAGGAAAAGGATGGAGAGAGTGCTAGAATCATTGAAGTTAGACCCAGCGTAAATTTAGAAGAAAAGGCATCAATAGAGGCTATTTGTACGTCATTCCATGACATATTTTAGCTGGAAGGAGACCAGTAGACAAATACACCAGAGGTAGAGCATGAAATACCTACTAGAGTGGATCAGCCACCGATTAACCAGAAACAATACAGATTGCCACAAGCTCACAAAGATGAGGTAAATAGGCAAGTGGAAGGAATGTTAACATAATTTCACCGAGTATCTCGCCTTGGAATTCACCTATACTTTTGGTACCACAGAATGGAGGTGCTCAGGGTCAAAAGAAGTGGAGAATGGTCGTCGATTTTATTGAACGACGCCACTATCAAGCAGGTGTTCCCAATTCCAAGGATAGAAGAAATTCTGGATCAATTGGGGCATAGTAGATATTTTTATACGCTTGATTTAGCGAGTGGCTACCACCAAGTTCTGGTGGATACCCAAGATAAGACAGAATGCCGTTTGGATTCACAGGAGCACCGGCTACCTTCCAACGGCTGATGAACCATGTGCTAACAGGCTTGCAAGGGTTAGATTGTTTTGTGTATCTCGATGATATTGTAATTTATGGAAAGAACTTGCAGCAGCATTCGCAACGCTTATGCAAGGTGCTCCAGAAATTACGAGAACACAATTTGAAATTGAACACGGAGAAGTGTCAATTTTTGCGAAGAGAGGTGGTTTATTTAGGCCATCGTTGCTCAGAAGCAGGAGCACTGCCTGACCTGCAGAAGGTGGAATGCGTTAAAAATCTAGCGATTCCAAGAAACAGAAAGGAAGTGCAAGCATTCCTAGGACTAGTGTACTATTATAGAAAGTTCGTGGAGGGACTAGCCGGAATTGCGTTGCCAATTAATAAGTTGCTACGAAAAGAAGCAAAGTTCGAATGGACAGAGAGATGTCAGCAAGCATTCGAGAGGCTAAAAGAAATAATTAGCTCGCCACCAATTTTGGCTGATGCTAGCAAGGAAGCATTAGGGGCAGTATTGTCACAAGGGGAAGTCGGTAATGACCGACCAATAGCATTCGCAAGCAGAGCGCTTAGCGACACGGAGAAGAGATACTCCACAATAGAAAAGGAAATTCTAGCCATAGTATGGGCTACGAAGGATTTTAGGGCATATCTGCTAGGACGCCAATGTAAGATATACACTGATCACCAGCCGTTGAGAGTCATAGGCAACTTGAAAGACCAAACGTCTAGGCTAGCCAGGATCAGACACAAATTGTCTGAGTATGATTTTGAAATCATATACAAACCTGGGAAAAATAATCTGAATGCCGATGCACTCAGCAGAGTACCGCAGGCACAGAAGGTATCAGTAGTGCAAACGAGGGCCAAAGCACGGTCAGATAAGGAGAAGGCCGAGAGAAGTCAAGGGGATAAAATTGATGCAACAAGAAATGTTAGCAATGCGGGTGACGCTGCTAATGAACAAGGAGCTAGTAGTGTGGAATGGCTGGAGGATATAAAGGATATCCAGGCTGTATTAAAGGGTTTCCATGATTCACCTCTAGGTGGACACCAGGGATTCTGGAAAACCCATGACAGAATTAGGCGAGTATACGGATGGAAAGGTAGCGCTCAAGGACATTAAAATATATATAAAGAGTTGTCCAAAGTGGCCGCCCAACAAAAGTTCAAGGCTAACAAAGATGCCAATGGTGTTAACTGACACACCAAAACAACCATTTGATAAGGTTCATATGGATATTGTAGGTATTTTACCTGAGACAGTTTCGGGAAACAAGTACATATTGACTTTCCAAGATGATTTCTCAAAGTATATGGCGTGCGTGGCTATACCCGATGCTGAAGCTGGTACGGTAGCCAAAGCATTCTTTGATGAAATGATAGCACGATACAACATACCTAAGGTTTTGATAACCGACAATGGTTCCAATTTTGTATCGAAACTATTCTCAGAAACGTGTAAAATGCTGGAAATCAAGAAGTTGCACATACCACCATATCATCCACAGGCGAATGGCTCATTGGAACGTAGTCATCGACCTCTGGCCGAGTACTTGCGCAGTTTTGCCAAAGAAGACGGCTCGAATTGGGATCAATGGTTGACTACTGCAATGCATGTTCACAATAATACGGTACATATATCAACGAAGCAAACTCCGTTTAGAACACTCTATGGGTTTGATTTTAACATGCCAGCAAATCTGAAGCGCAAATGTGCGCCAGTGTACAATGCTGATGACCCGAGCAAAGTGCAAAACTATCAGTTACAGCGAGCGCACGAGTTGGTCAGAGAATACCAGGATTGTGCTAAACGAGTAGCCATGGAAGCCTATAACAAGGTACTAAACCCAGTCGTTTTGAACGTGGGTGATCAAGTACTATTGAAGAATCAGGCTAGGAGAAACAAATTCTCACCTGTGTGGATAGGTCCGTATGTAGTAGCAGAGATCCGAAGCCCAGTTACAACAGTCGTAACAATTAAGGGCAAAAATAAAAAGCTACATAATAAATTGTTGAAATTATTCCACGTTAGACCACACAACTAGATTCATGTGTTAATAGTGTTTTACAAGTGTAAACACAAGAATAATAGCATAAACACGTACGTGTGTGTATTAAATAAGCAAACACGCCAACCCCAACAGATTCGACGATTATCCAAAATCATTTTCTTCACTGCGTCAATGTTTTCATCGGTTGTTGACGTGCCCGGGCGACCAGGGCGAGCATCGTCATTGACATCGTCTGGGCCTTCCTTAAACCGGTTATACCACAATTGAACTTGTGTTCTGCTGATAGTAGACTCGCCAAAGGCCACATTCAACATTTCAAATGTCCTTGCGCATTTAATTTCATTTTTTACAGTTTCTTTGATTCATTTTTTCGAATAGTACAAAATCGAAGAGCACATCAAAACACGACTAACCTTTTTATCTGTCAAAAACAATCCAAAATGGTTGGTATTGCCAACATATATAACAGACATGTGTACCAACACAACAGAAAAAAAATGCGAGCATCGAACATACGTAACTCTCGAAAATATGAAAATAACGGTTATTTTATGATCACACCTCGTACAGGGTGTTCGTGGCTGTTGATGTTGTTGTATATTTATGTGGTCGCTGCAATTGCCATTGTGTGATCGGAGTTGGGTAAAACTCCTCCCCCCTGAGTGTGAATCGAAGGGCATAGCGATCTAACTGTGGGTAGAGTGATGTTCGTGTCGGTTAGAATATAGGTTGTGTTTCGGCGGTTTGCGAGTTTGGATGCACCAATGATTCTGATTGTGGTGGTGATGCAGAAGGAGACGATTTCTGCAGCAAATATGTAGAGTTGTGAGCTGTTCGCATCTGTTGTTAGGTATCCTCTTTGCATGTTGTGTGTAAAGTGATATTTTCTATTTTTTTATTTCAGTCTACTGATAATTAAATCTTACAGACAATAGGTACAAAGTTTAATTAAATAATATAAAAAGACTTAACCTAAAACGATTTTCATCTACATTAAAGTTAATTGAGCTGCTATACTTATTACAAATGCGAATACTGCTATTAATGTGTTCATTAGAGGTATATTTAGTTTTATAAAATTCATCAACAGAGATTCGGTTGTTTCTAAGAAATCTAGGAACTTCATATTATGCAAAATAGTTGAAGACCCGAAAGATTCCGTCTACTATCGTAAGAAGGCAAACCTTCCTGGCAAAAAAATTTTTTGAGCGCATATCTGGTTATGTTTTTTTTCACTTTTTCGATGCGATTTGAACTTTCTTCATAAAAAGGGCTCCAAATAATTGAACAATATTATAGTATACTACGCACAAGGAAGACATACAGCGCCTTTATCGTTGTTGGCGTTTTTGTAGCGTTAATAGTTATGCTATTGAACTTGCTGATATGTTTGCGGGTACGTTGAAAATGACCTGTGTTTCCTCCCAGAATGCATTGGAATTGTCAATATACGGAAAGCCGTTTATTTCAATACTACAATTGTGGAAGTGGATTAGGGCTGTACCTGTGATGAACTCAGATGTGTTTCTACAATGAAACTTTATTCGTTTTTGTTGAATATTTATTAAAAGTATAAAATTCGGTTCGGGTGTTGTGAGTCAAGATAAGGCTACCTACGAGTAGTCGACTCACGACATGACTTCCCATACAGTGTTAACCAGTGCAAGCTTTCAGGGTGACTCGGTACATGCAGCTGCGGATCAAAGTGCACGATCAGCATGGAAATAAAATCAGGCCAGTAGTCGCGAAAGCAGAAGAGGCGAAAGTAGTTTACACTGTATAGCGTAAATGTAAGTTTATAAATATAAGTGTTTATAACTTAATAAAGAAATTGTATTTATGAAAGCGAAACGGTAGTGTCTTGTTTTTGCGCCGCAGTTCGGCATAATTTTAATAGCAGTAGAATCAGTGCTGAATTTACAGGTCCAGGAACCATCGGACAACTGCCGTGCGCGTCGCGCCAATTTCGCAAGGAGATTCAAGATTTTGGCGCAGCCGGTGCAAAGAACCACAACGCGGGAAGACGGAAGAATTAGGACACAAAATATGGGCAACAAGTGGTGACTATGTTCATGTTATTATAATATTAGTATTTAAGTATTCTCGCTAAAGGCGAGGGTATCGAAAAAGGACGGAAGGATGGGTATCGAGGATATCTCCAAGACCGTGTCCAGGCTAGTACCAGTATTTACTGGTACTGAGTCGGTGGATTTAAGATCGGAGGTTCATCGATTTATCCAGGGGTGTGAACTAGCAAAGAGGAGTATTCGTCCTGACGAATTGCAAGAATTTTTCGATTGTGTGAAACAGAGGTGGTTTGGAGATGCGTACAATCTAGTTTTGCCAAAAAGCTTTAGTAGCGCGGAAGAATTGTATACGTTAATAAAGAAAACGTACATGAAAACGAGAACGCTGGAAGAAGTCAGGAAATCAGGGTGGCTCGGCAGTTGGCAGGCGAAGAGATAAGAGTCTTTGCTAGGCGATTGAGAACATTGCAGGGGTGTGCGACGGAAATCGTTCGTGGCAAATACAACGGTGTGGATGACAAGGCGCTGCTATATGAAGTTGAGAAGTCGGTATTGGCAGCTTTTGTTGTGGGACTGAGGGAGCCTGCGTTAAGGGTGCACATGCTGGGTATTCGGACCGGGACTCTGGAAGAGGAAGCCATCAGGGCGCAGCTTCTGGTGGAAAGAAGTCAGCCTAGTGCCAGTGAAGTAAATGCCGTATTTAACAGGCAGGACGTACCAGTGGCTGTAGCAAGAGGCGGAGAAGCGTACGTGACAGACTCACGCACACATGAAGGAACTTACGACACTGGTACAGGTTCATATAGAGGTGTAAAGCGGGACGGGACACGAACAGAAGGGGATTTGCGTCAGGCAATACCGGTCTGTTCATTCATTCAATAAGTGGGGGCATACACGAGATGAGTGTATCGTCAGGAAGAATACTCCATACTGTGGTGAGTGCAGGTTGTATGGGCATGAGGCAGATGGAACGTGCGGAGCAACTCCAACACCAGCAAGGGCTGAGAGGTCTTCGGGAACATGGCGGTCAGAGTTGCTAAGGAAAAGTCCTGACAGGAGCAGTCCTGGGAACGCAGGCCTCAGAAATTCAGGACCCAGGTTGTCGGGTCCTAGGAATTGTGATGGTAATGTCCACTAGCAGCCGGGGTCTCGTCCTCACGTCGTTGTGAATGAAAACAGACCTAGACAAGGCATGAGGTGCTTTTCGTGCGGCCAAATCGGTCACAGAGCGGCGGAATGCAGGAGCAGACGGGGTCAGCCGGGTCAGGGAAACTTCCAGCGGCCCGGTCAAGGCCAGTAGACCGGAGAGCCGAAGCAGAGAAAGCGAAATTTAGGCCAAAAGCAGCAAGAAGAGTTTATCTTGTGCCCAGTGATACAAGGACTGTGTCAAGGAGGGAGCGGGAGCAAGAGGCCCTCGAGACTATTCCTTGGGAGAAGCAGAACGGGAGACACACGTGGCTACCCGAGAGGAGCAGGAGGCTGCCCGAAAAAGTTCCGTGGAAAAAGCAAAAGGAGAGTTTGGATCAGCGGGTTTACTGAACGATGTGAGGAATAAAGTCAGCAACTTGGAATGTAGATATGCTTCCGTATTTGGTGAAACAGGGAATTGTTACGTTACTAGCAGCGTGAGCGATGCGTTCGTTGAGATACCCTGCAGGGAGGCAGCTAGGGGAAAGCTAGTGCTGCTGGTAGATTCAGGTGCGGACATTAGTTTGGTGAAATCTAGTGTTTTACGTAGAGGACTGGTCATCAGCCAGGTGTACGTGAAAAATTTGAACGGTGCATTCGGAGGAAGCACCAGGACTATGGGCTCGGTAATGGTGAACTACAGCAAGGTCGATGGTGTAAGATTTAGATTGCATGTAATAGAGCTGGACAAGGAAGGAGTTCCGGCCGACGGGATAATTGGTAGAGATAACCTCTGGAATCGCACCATCCTAGACACAATGAGAAAAGAGTTCTACTTTCCACCTCAAGTCCTGGCAGGGAGGAACCATGATTGGGATTAGTGCCAGAGGGTCGGAAATTGTAGGTGCCAGGTCCATAAGAATAGTCATCCTCCCGGTGCGTTCGAAACTCCAGACAGTAATTCTGCACAAGCAACAGCTGGCAGACGGAGTTTACTTGGGAGAAACTGTGACACATGTCAACAAGGGCAGGGTATACGCTTGTGTGTTGAATGCCACTGACCAGGATTATGGCATAGATCAAGAGTTCAGCCCCAAGTTCACCAGTTTCCACAGCTTCAGGGTGCCGAAATCGGGTTCAGTTACACAGACAAGACAATGGAACGTGAAAGATAGGATGGAGAGGATGTTGGCGTCACTCAAGTTGGATCCGAACGCTAACTTGGAGGAGAAAGCCTCAATCGGGTCAGCCTGCACCTCCTTTCACAACATATTTTTGCTGGAAGGAAACCAGCTGACGAATATACCGGATATTACGCACGAAATTCCCACGGTGGCCAATCAGTCGCCAATAAACCAGAAGCAGTACCGACTGCCTGAAGCTCACAAGGATGAGGTGAACAGGCAGGTACAGGGAATGCTACATGACGATATTATATCACCGAGTACCCCGGCTTGGAACTCACCGATCATCTTGGTTCCGAAGAAGGGGGGTACTCCGGAGGAGAAGAAGTGGAGAATGGTCGTTGATTTTATAAAATTTAATGACGCCACTATCAAGCAGGTGTTCCCAATTACACGGATAGAAGAAATTCTGGACCAGTTGGGACACAGTAGATATTTTTTTTTATTTTTTATTTTTTTAACAATAATTAATCAAATCTTAACTCTAAAGATGTTTATTATTAAGTCCAGGCAATGCTAGACAAAAAAATATAATTTCTATGACTGCTTCTGTGGATGTTTTTCACGTCTCGCCTAATCCTGAGAGCAAGCGTGTCCCTCCTTCTCAGCCGAGTGTGACCTCTATAATTTACATTATTGCGGGCCAGTGGATTTGAAACCCAAGCTTCTTAATATACGTTGTCATATGTTTTGAAAACACATTTTTTACCATCGGGACGTTTAGATCTTTGTGAATGCACGAATTTTTGGTATACCACGGTGCGACTGTAATCGTTCGGAGGATTTTATTTTGTCGACTTTGAATTTTCTCTATATTTGACGCTGAGACAGTATCCCGTAGCACCATATTGGTTTTAGAATCGAGTTTTATAGTAGAAGCGAACCGTCTAGGCTTAGTGTAGAATTTCTCCCAATAAGCCAGTTAATTTGAACTGTTTTTATTTTCATTTGGATCAACTTTGCTTCCATGTGGGTTTTCCATGTCAATCGACGATCAAGATGAAAACCGAGGTATTTAACCTCGCTGTGATGCGGTATAGTCTGGGTGTTGATATGGATAGGCGGGCATGTTTCCCTGCGCAATGTAAATGTAATATGTACACATTTTTGTTCGTTAACCTTTATCCTCCATTGTTGTAGCCATTTTTCCAACTGAGATATATATTCCTTTAATTTGCGGGATGCTTCTTGAGGGTTTTCGTGAACGCTTAGGAAAGCTGTATCATCAGCGAATGTTGATTCGTGGATATTATTGCTTATTGGTATATTAGAGGCGTATATCAAATATAAGATAGGACCCAAGATGCTGCCTTGGGGAACTCCGGCTTGAATCGGTTGAGGTGTGCTCAGAAAATTACCTTCTTTGATGATAAATTTTCGTCCAGTTAAATAGTTTTTAAATAGGTTATGAGTGTTTGCGGGTAAGTTTTGGTTTACTTTCAAAATTAAACCTTCATGCCATAGTTTATCATTGGGAAACGTCAATAAAGAGGGCAAAACAATATTTATTTTCTTCGAACGTTTTTCTAACTCTGTTTTTAAGTCTATGTGTTTGTTCAATAGTGCTATGTTTTCTTCTGAATCCAAATTGATGATCCGGAATGCATCCATTCTCATTTAGTATGGGAGTCAGCTTGCTCATGAGTAGTTTTTCAAATAGTTTTGACATGTTAGATAATAGGCTAATAGGTCTATAAGATTCTGCATTCGTATGGTCTTTTCCGGGCTTAGGTATCATGGTAATCAACGAAACCTTCATTCAGTAGGATACTGTTGAAGGCGTAAAATAGCATTAAAAATGAAAATAATTATTTATCTTACTATACGGGGCAGTTCTAAAAGCATCTTATTGCTGATTTTGTCATTACCTGGGGCTATCCTCGGGTTTAAGCCAGCAATAGTGGTTTCAATATCCCGAATATTAAATCTCAGAGGAATCGCTGCTTCCGCGACCACTGTTGGCAGCTCAAGTATATCAGCAGATATGTTTGGAGTGAAAACGGTTTTCAAATGGTTTACAAAAATATTCCCTTTTGCAGTATCAGTTCTTGCCCAAGCTCCGCCCAAAATTTCGTAGGGGAGGCTGACATCTCTCAGGTTTTTTAAGTCCTCTGGTTGCTCGCCATAGCGAATAGTCTGTGTGTGGCGTTGCATCGAGATCTTGAAGAAATTTCTGCAGAGATGCTGATTTTTTATATTCTAATAATTTTCTAAGCTGTTTGGTACATTCTTTGAGCCTAAATTTTAACTGCGGGGAACTGTATCGTTGGCATTGTCCTCGAACTCTTCTTTTTTCTGACAATAGCCATTCTACATTTACAGAGTGGATTCTATGGTTTTTGACCTGTCGATTGGTAAAAGTAGCATGTTCAACAGTTTGCTTGAGGATTGTATCTAGCTTTCTAATAGATCCATCTATGTCTGCAAGCGTTCTTAACAGCATGCTATCCATGCAATGGGCGTTGAGGTATTTCTTGAATTTAAACCAGTAAACATGTATAACTGTCGTCGCCAACACTCCAGTTTCTCGAGGGTTCCGTATGGTAACAATAGTAAGAGAATGATCTGAAGATAATTCTTGTGAGGCCTCAACTAGAAAAATTTCGCTGGGAACGCCCTTTACCACTCCAACATCAATAACAACTGGAGTCTTTTTTCGATCTGATGGCCAGTAGGTTGGTTGTCCGCATGAAATTACTTTCAACCCCATTTTAGTAATTGTATCAAACAGAACACGTCCCTTCGGTGTGATTAGCCGTGATCCCCAGAAAGTATGCCTAGCGTTGTAATCACCAGCTGCCAGAGAACGTGGTCCTAGTGATTTATAAAATTTACTGTATTGATGTTCTGTGATTGAAAATCTGGGAGGAGAATAAATCGATGAAATCACCAAATCCTGGTGGAAATTTTCGACGCAAATATTTGTTGCCTGAAGGTAATCCTCACGAGTGTCTCCCAGAGAATAGTGTTTGAGTCGCGACTTTATAAGTATTGCCGAGCCACCACAAGCTCTTCCTCGGGGGTCCTTGGAGTCGTATAAAGTGTATCCATTTATTTTAAAAAAAGCTTCTAAACGTCAAATGTGTCTCTGAGATCAGCATTACGTCAATTTGTTTATCCAATAGGAAATATTCCAGTTCGTTTCTATGTTGGCGGATGCCGTTTGCGTTCCAGAAGCAGATTTTTAGGTTCATGATTTGTTTAATACCGCCTGCAGCAGTGTAGATTGTATTTTCAACATTTCCTGCATCATGCAGGTCATGTTGGTTGTAAAACTATTTACTGACTGAATTAAAGCCTCTATTAAAGCTTGAAGACTACTGAAATTAAAGCTGTGGATATCGTTTGCTGGTATAGCCTGGCTAGACTTTATACACATTTATATATATATATATATATATATATTTTTTTTTATCTCCATTTATTTAACTACAATCTGTCCAGCTGGACATTCAGTACTACTTATATTATATTTGGTTATAAACATGTGTATGAATTTTCAGTAACATTCAATACATTAGGTACATTAATTTAACAAAGTTAGATTCTATATATATTAATTTCATTCATTCCTTATTATTATTATTTTTTAATTTTATTTTTTTTATTTTTTTTTTTTATTTTTATTTTTATTTTTTTTTATTTCTAATTTGATCTTAGGTGGTAAATCTGAATGGTAAGTCCGATGGTACATATTTTTTTAGTCTTCGCGCGCTGGTATCGCTGGTTATCAATTCTACCGCTAGGTTGTTAGGATGGACTCTAAGACGTTTGCGATATGAGTGGCTATATTTCATGATTTCATCATTTACTTTTGGGATGTTTAGATTCCGATGAATGATGTCGTTGCTGACATACCAAGGTGCATTAGCACACAGTCGTATGACTTTTGATTGGAATCGTTGTAGGATGTCCAGGTTTGACTTGGATGCTGATCCCCAAATTTGAATACCATAAGTCCATATGGGCTTCAGTATTACCTTATATATCAGGACTTTATTTCCAAGTGTTAGGGCTGACTTTCGTCCAAGTAGCCAGAACAAAGACCTAAGCGTTATTCCAAGTTGTTTCCGTTTGGAGAAGATGTGATAGCGCCACGTAAGCCGCCGATCCAGGTGCACCCCAAGGTATTTTGCATGGTCTGCTTGTGGCAATTGGGAGTTACTTAGTGTCACTGGAGGGCAAGAACCTGCACGTAGGGTAAAAGTCGTTTGCACTGATTTTATTGCATTTGCTTTTATTCGCCACTTGTCTAGCCATAAGTCAATTTGGTTCAGGTTCTCCTGCAAATGTTTCGAGGCTAACACGGGGTTTTTTGTTGCAGGCCATTACAACAGTATCATCTGCAAAAGTTGCGGTATATGTGGTAACAGTCAGCGGCAGGTCAGCCGTGAATAGTGTGTAGAGCACAGGTCCCAAAACGCTCCCTTGTGGAACACCAGCTTTGATTGGATGGAGGGAAGTTACGTCGCTGTTAACTTTGACCATGAAGAATCTGCTTTCTAAGTAGGAGTTTAATATGGCAAAGTAGTGATAGGGTAAATGCATTTTCAATTTGTACAGTAACCCTTGGTGCCACACCTTGTCGAATGCTTGGGTGATATCCAGGAATGCAGCTGAACAGTATTCTCTATTTTCTACTGCATTCTGTGCAAATGCATATACTCGATTTATTTGTTCTATCGTAGCATGATGCTTTCGGAATCCAAATTGATGGGAAGGTATAAGTTGTTTTGACTCGATGATTGGGAGGAGTCGCTTCAAAAGAAGTTTCTCAAACATTTTGGAAAGTATCGGAAGCAAGGTAATTGGTCTATATGAAGTGACCACTTCTGCCGGTTTCCCAGGTTTGGGAACAAGGATAATTTGAGCCACTTTCCATTGGCTTGGGAAGTGGTCACATCGGATAATCGCATTGAATAGTTGTGCAATGAATTTATAGCCGCAATCTGGTAGCTCCTTTAGGACTCTGCTCGTAATAAGGTCATATCCCGGCGATTTTTTGTCTTTTAGCGTATTCTTGATAATCCCTCTAATTTCTTTTAGTTTAAAATGCTGGATCGGAATATCCATTTGGTATGGGGCATCAAGTAATTCAGCTATTTTTATGTCTTCTTGTGGATATTTGCTTGGAAACGGCGCAAATACTTCTAATCAATGAAGAGCAAATGACTGTGCTTTTTCCTTGTCAGATCTGGCCCATCCGCCATCTTTCGTTTTAATAGGTGGCACATGTGATGTTGGTTGATTTATTTTTTTTGTAACTTTCCATAGAGAATAACCTGAAGCCTGTGAAGGTGACAAGCTGCTGAGATAGCTTTGTATTTCTGAATTTTTTGTTGACCGTAGGGCGTTTTTGAGTTGCTTTGTAGCGCAATTGAACCGGTTTTTGTCATAGGGGCTTCTGGTCATTTGCCAAATTCGACGCAGTCTTCGCTTCTCTTTTAGTTGCTCCTTTACAACCTGGCTTATATCACGATGATTACTTATACAGCTGGGCTCCAATGTGGAAGTCCATGCAGCATGCTGAATGGCTGAGTTCAAAAGTTCTACTGCATCGTCTATATTTGTTTTGTTTTTTAAAGGAATATTGGTGACTAGAGTCTCGATAATGCTTTGTCTAAACAGCTCCCAATTTGTGCTTTTGTTGTGCAGACAGATTGTTCTTGCTCTGATCTGAGCCTCACAGCTAATTGTTAGAACTATAGGTGAGTGATCTGATGACAGGTCCAGGCACGATTCCATGGAAGTGTTTGTTTTTGGTACACCTTTGGATACAAAAAAGTCGATAAAGTCTGGAAGCTTGTTTCTGTCCGTTGGCCAGTAGGTTGGCTCACCCGTTGATAGGTGGGACAGGCTGTTTTGTTGCATAGCTTTATATAGGTTACGGCCTCTAGGAGTTGTTATTCTAGACCCCCATTGTGGATGCTTAGCATTATAATCACCCCCAGCGATGAATCTTGATCCTAGGGAGTTATAAAATTCTTGGAACTGTTCGCAGCTAACTGGATGGTTGGGAGGGCAATATACCGCTGCAATTGTTATGGGGCCTTTATAATCATCAATTGTTATAACCGTTGATTGCAGGTATTTCTTTTTATAACATTCGTGCTCCACGTGTGCAATACTGTTGCGAATAATTACAGCAGTTCCCCCACGCGCAGTGCCAGCTGGGTGGATTGTGGAGTATAGGTCATATTGCGGAATTTTTGCGTAACTTTTTTCAGTGAAATGGGTTTCAGATATCAACATAATGTCAATATTTTTGTCTGCTAAGAAAGCTGATATTTCATGGATATGACGACTGAGCCCATTGGCATTCCAGACTGCGATTTTTAATAATTTATTCATTTCGACATATTTGCTACGACTGTGGTTAGTAGATTAAGTAGAGTACTCACTTGACCCATCAATGCTTTAAGCATGGTTTTTAGCTCGGTCATATCCTCATTCAGTTGAGTATTTGGATTGTTGAGCGGAGTGGTTAGGTTCGTATTGGTTTCTACCGGAGTATTGTTACGTACAACATTTGCATACGACGTTGTTGTTCGTGGAGCGGATCTTTGAGGCGCTTCCTGGTTAATGTTCCTCGCTTCTCTGTTCCTGAGTGCTGGGAACGACTTTTGTTGCAGCTCCTTATAGACAGTGCAACCTTTATAATTAGCGGGATGATTGCCTTCGCAGAGCACACATCGAACGTCTTGTGCGACGAGTTTGCGGGAACATTCGGAAGTAAGGTGGTTACCTGTACATTTAACGCATCGTGGGCTACGGTTACAGTATCGCTTGGTGTGTCCGTAACGTTGGCATCGGACACATTGAGGAATCTCACGTTTCTTCCTAGGTGGCTCAATTTTTATTCGTGTGTTTAAAAGTGTATTACATTCGTATATGCCTTTGTTATTGCTGCATTGCTTCAGACTGATGTAAAACATAGGAAGCGGTTTTTTTGTAGTTCTTTGCCTAATATTACAAACATTAACAACTGTATAACCTAACTCCTCAATTGCTTCTCTTATTTCGTCGATTGGGGTTGAACAGTGCATACCCCTTAGTACTACGTTAAAGTCTCTTTCCTGCTTCAATTTAAAAGTATGAAACTCAGTGTTCTTTTCGGTTAGAGCCTTTGTAATGGCTGAGTATTTTTCAGACGACTTTGGTTGTATTTTGACAACGTCTCCATTTATAACTCTGAGTTCATATTCTTTCTTAGCAATTACTTCAAGTAATTCTTTTAGGGGAATTATATTACTCACGCCTGAAACAAAAATAGGTGGAGGTTTTGGTTCTCTCCGGACGTCAGTTGTTGCATCTTGACGTGCCTCTTCTTGGTCTAGTGCAGCGAATCTATTCGAGCTCTTTAAAGAAGGTGTTCCGAGCCAGTAGTTATCCAATTTGGATTGTTTTGGAGTGGGACGCGATGTTGCGCCTGGGCTAGATCTATTCCTCTTCGAGTTTGCTTTCTGCCATATTCCAGATGCCTCCACTCCCAATTGTGGGAGTTTAAGGCTCGTTGAAGCCACCATACCAGTGATGTTTTCGCCTCGATAACCTTCGCTTCTATTTTTTCCTGGTTCTACGGTACTGCACTGATCACAATCAGTATTTTTGGCGCGGGTTTCCGCTTGTGGGTTAACATTTTTGGAGCCCCCTTTGGGGGAGCGGATAACACTCATACTACTAAGTGTAGGGGGGGCTTAAGCAAAAAAGACTTAGTGCATACACAAACCAACTATACTGAGATTTACAAAGTAATAGATTGAACTGTTTATATCAATGAGACAGCTGCTGTGAAGCATATGCTGTTATTTTTTTATTTTTATTTTATTTATTTGCAGGTCTCTCTTTTGAGTTAATTAAGGTAATATGTATATAAATAAAAACCTTTAACCGTTAATAAAATTTCACTTTTAGCGCCTGAGGAAGACCGTGATTGGTTACCACCAGGAATACCGACCCCTGGACCAGCAGTCAACGGGGCGGAGATCACTACAGGTACGCACAAGTTTTAAAGTTTTATTAAATAGTAATTTTTACACTTTTTAGAAAACTTCACGGAGCAACCCGACACGCGTCCGAATCACTCAACAAACATCGAACGATATATATATATATATATATATTTATTTATTTATTTTTTTTTTTTCTACGCTTGATTTAGCGAGTGGCTGCCACCAGGGTGCCGTTTGGATTAACAGGTGCACCAGCTACCTTCCAACGGCTAATGAACCATGTGCCGACAGGCTTACAGGGGTTAGACTGTTTTGTGTATCTCGACGACATAGTAATTTATGGAAAGAATTTGCAGCAACATTCGCAACTTTTGTCCAAAGTTCTCCAAAAATTAAGAGAACACAATTTGAAATTGAACACGGAGAAGTGTCAATTTTTGCGGAGAGAGGTGGTCTACTTGGGACACTGTTGTGCAGAGGCAGGAGCACTGCCGGACCCGCTAAAAGTGGAATGTGTAAGGAATTTTGCCATTCCGAAGAACATAAAAGAAGTGCAAGCATTCCTAGGGCTAGTGAACTACTATAGGAAGTTCGTGGAGGGTCTAGCTGGAATAGCGTTGCCGAAAAACAAACTTTTGCAAAAAGAAGCAAAGTTTGAATGAACGAACAGTTGCCAGAGGGCGTTTGAAAAACTGAAAGAAATAATGAGCTCACCACCGGTTCTAGCGTATCCGCATTTTACGCAAATCTTTTTGCTGACCACCGACGCAAGTAATGAAGCGTTAGGAGCGGTGTTGTCACAAGGTGAAGTCGGAAGCGACCGACCGATTGCGTTTGCAAGTAGAGCGCATAGCGATACGGAAAAGCGGTATTCGACAATAGAGAAGGAGTTCTTGGCCATAGTTGGGGCAACGAAAAAGTTCCGGGCATACCTGCTGGGTAGACCATTTAAGATCTAGACTGATCACCAACCGTTGCGTGGAATCGCAACATTGAAGGATCAAACTTCTCGGTTGGCCCGGTTCAGGCGTAAGTTGTCTGAATATGATTTTGAAATCATATACAAGCCGGGAAAAAAGAATCTTAATGCAGATGCACTCAGCAGGGTACCATAGGAGTTGATGAAAGTGACAATGGTTCAACCGAGAGCCAAGACGAAGGCCAGGATAGGGGAAGAAGTAAATCTTGGTCAAAGTATAGACGAAGAACCCGACGAGAACGACACAAACCAAAGGGAAATGGTGGAACGACCAGCTAGGGAAGTAGAATGGCTAGGAAGCCAAAAAGATATACTGAAGGTACCACAGAGCTACCATGATTCAACTCTGGGCGGGCACCAAGAGTCATGTAAGACGTACAAGCGAGTAAAACGGGATTACGCTTGGAAGGGGATGTTCGGAGATATTAAAAGATATGTAAGAAGCTGCCCTAAATGTCAGGCAAATAAGATTTCTAAATTGACGAAAATGCAAATGGTGTTGACTGACACACCAGCTCGACCATTCGACAAGGTATATCGACCATTCAACAAATACATCCTTACGTTCCAGGATGATTTTTCTAATTACTTGGCATGCGTGGCCATACCCGACGCTGAAGCCGGCATTGTAGCCAATTCGACGAAATCGTTGCGCGGTACAACATACCGAAGGTTCTGATAACCGATAACGCATCAAACTTCGTGTCTAAATTTTTTTCGGAGACATGCAAACTATTAGGAGTTAGAAAATTGCATATTACTCCATACCACCCGCAAGCCAATGGGTCGTTGGAACGAAGTCAGCGGCCTCTGGCCGAGTATTTGCGTAGCTTCGCCAAGGAGGATGGATCAAATTTGGACCAATGGCTGACTACAGCTATGCACGTACGTAACAACATTGTCCACGTTTCAATGAAGCAAGCACCGTTTAAGACGTTTTACGGATTTGACTTTGAAATGCCCAGCAACCTGAAGCGAAAGTGCGCACCGGTTTACAACGCTGAAGATCCGAGTAAAGCACGTAAGTATCAGCTCCAGAGAGCACATGAACTGGTCAGGGAGAATCAGGAGAAGGCAAAGAAAGTGGCCAGAAAAGCCTACAAGACTCTAAATCCAACCGTGTTTAACGTAGGAGACAGATTACTTTTGGAGAACCACACTAGGAAAAATAAATTCTCACCCGTTTGGATTGGTCCATATGCAGTGCAAGAGATCCCCAGCCCAGTTACAACTGTGGTAACGATAAAAGGTAAACCAAGGAAGCTGCACAATAAGCTTTTATAGCTTTTCCACTCAAGAACCTTCAGTTAGATAGTTTGTGCGCATACACTATTGCCTTAGCATAAAGAAAATCGATTTTTCTGTGTTAATGCTCGAGTTGCATCGCACTGCAAAACTAACATATATGTGTTCACATATAGACCTACCCCAAATCAAGAACATCAAAACTGCGGCTGTGGAATTAGGTCAAAACTTAATATTAAATAATATTGTAGAATAAAAGAAATTCAAGGGCAACGTCGCGTGAAAACGGTGGCGATAAAGTAATTTTTTATAAGCAAAAAATTATTCTTTATACACATATTTTGTTTTATTTTATTGCTGGTTCTCGCCAATTTGTTTTAATGAAATTGCAAAGTGAATAATCGCAATAATGTTGTATATATATGTTTGTACGACAGTGCACTGATCGACCGTGCTTATGGCTTACGAACACTGGTAAGTTGACACCACTGCGATTTTTCTTTTTGTTTTTGGTTGTTTCTTTAGCGTGTACCAGTGCAACGTGCATACGTACGGGAATGTATGTATGTTCGGCATAGCACATTTTGATATGCAGAGTATATATTTAAGTGGATAGGTAAATTTGTATATGAACACTTTCGGAATGCGCATGTATACGGATGCTCTGTGACGCCTTGGGTGGGAAAAAATAAAGCAGAATGTTGCAAAAGCAGAATAAAATAAACAAGTGATAGTCTTAGTGGCGACATTCTCTTGAGAGTACATGTTTGTTTCATGTTGATATTTAGATAAATTTAGATAAAAACTCACTTACATAGATACATGCTTTCGTATAAGGTTAATAAATCTAGTACAGAATATAGTTGAGCATAATTGCAAGGGATTCTAGGTTAGAAGATAAGATAAGTAAATGCCTTGCATAGGCTGTGGCGAGCGGGCACCATGCAAGTAGGCATATGATAGGCATATGGATTATAAGGATCTCAGGAAAGTAACTAAAGATGATAATTGCGGAAATAATTTGGCAAGTAGGTAGAAACGTAAATATGTAATTTTGCTGTACTAGTGCAGTTAGTGTGCAGGTATGGTAGCGAGGTGGACAGTAAACATGAATTAGTTAGTAATAGATTAAAGTAAGAATATTCATTCAGCAACCTTCATTAGTTGGGGGCAATATGCGCGTTAGGTAGGTCACAGGCGCATTTTAGGAGTTAGGTAGGTAATTATAGAATTAAGATATTATATAATCAGTATGATTTAGTACATTTTTTAAAATTTGAAACTGTTGAAAATATCGGATTAAATTTGTATTTAAGTAAGATGTGCCGATGGATAATTATTCTATGTAGGTATTTTTATCAATAAATGTACGAATATTTTAGTTTTTGGTTGCTGTTTGGCGTGCTGGTCTTAGCGGTGGTAATTACAGATGCAGAGGTAGAAGTAAAGCAGATGAATGACACCGCGGTATTCTTCGAAGTTGTTGGACAGGCATGGTTTTATACGGAGGAATGGACAATCCTATCGGACCTCAGGCCGATGAACTTGAGCGATTTCCTGAAGAGCACAAGGAAGTTCTTGCGCAAGGCAAGGTCGGTGTGTGAAGTTGCAAGGCGAAAATTTTCATCGGCAATTGTTGCTTCGTGTAGTGTGTCACTGGTCGAAACTGAAGCTGCTATAGCGACGCTTAAAAATAATGACCAATTACTTTAGACAATGTTCAGGAGCATGAGGGCCAAGAGAGCGGCCAACTTCATTGGGGAAATGTTCCATTGGGCATTCGGGGTGATAGATCACCGAGATGCATCGGAAGTGCAGAGTCACTTCTACACCATAGATCGGAGAGAGACCCAGACCTACGAAGTAATGAAGCATCAGGTCACAGTGATGGCTAGCAATTACGAGAAGCTAGCTGAGCCATTATTGGAGATCGTTCAAGAGGTGGAGGCCCTACAGACGGCCCTTGCTTCCACGGTCAAGACAGAAATGGAAGTGTTAAAGACAATGTTGTGACTATTGGAGTTACAGGTTTTAATAAACACTAGTTTACTCCAAATCCAGGCACAGCAAGGGAAGGAGGTTGCAATATTAAACGATCTACTTCTGGGAGTGCTGCATCCTTTCATCATTAGTGAAGAGCGGCACAAAGAAATGATGGGCTAATTGACTGTGCAGGGGAGACCAACCTGGTTCCTAGCCAGGACCTTCAACGTACACAGGGCGGCCAGCGTGAGAGCATTTCCGTCAGAAAAGGGATTGGGAGTAGTCGTTAAGATTCCATTACCGGAGCGGACGAGTTACTCCCAACACAGGGAAAGGGGGATGGGATGTGGGGTCGGAGCTCGAGTTTGCGTATATAGCAGAGTCTAAGGATAGGCTCAAGTATCTGGATCTATCTGCGATCGACAAGCATAAATGTTTGCAGCTTGGAGGTCTAGGCAATTCGAAGGACGAGGGCGCTTTATTGTGTAACCAACCAGCGCAGGTGATGACCAACCGAAACGGAAATTGTGAGGTTCAGCTGTTACAAAGACAGCCTACGTCCACTCGTGGGTGCACTCAATCGGCGGTACCAGCTAGAACAGAGCTGTTGATGAAGACGGAAAGGGCAAATAGGTGGTTATTCCGATTCCACAAAGCCACGCAGTTTGATTTAGCGTGCGAAGACGTTTCGGACCCGGTGACGCTTGTTGGGTTTGGATTGTTGTCCCTAAAAAACCATTGCAGCCTGAGAAACGATTATGTTGTGGTGCCATTCGAGAATACGCCAAGTTCGCGGTTTGAAGTTAAATTCCGCCAGTCCAACCACACAGAGTTACTAGAAGCGCTGAGAAGTAAGTGGTGGCTTGTGTTAAATAATGACACTGAAGACAACGGGACGGCGAGGGTAAGCATAGCTCGACACTCCGAACTACGGCAACAATTACTCAAAGGTCGGCGGAGCTTTGACACGCTGAAAGGCCGTCTGGACGCGAGTAACAGAGTGACTATATTCCACCAGGAGCAGCGCAGTTTCTGGGAGTTAACCACTACGGTCGTCACAACGGTCGCCGCACTGGTGGCCATAACAGTTGTAATATTTTCTGTGAGGCGCTACTGGGGTCGTTGTGGATGCTGGGCGAAGCCAACCGAAGTAAAGAAGCTGGGTGACACAGCTGGGCTCGAAAGGGTCCACATCTCCGGGCCCCTTGTCTGGTACAAGGTTGGCAAACCTTCAGGTCGATCAATACCACCGAGAGATACTCCACCGGAACTACCACAGCACAACACCGTCACTGTAGGCGCGGACGTGCATAGGCCGGTGAAGGGAAATAACGAGTAGAGAACATGGAACGCCGTGGGATGGGCATCACCAGGGCCAACAGCAACAGCAGAAGCTTAGGAAGGTAAAGTTAATATATAGTATAATACACCTAACATAAATAGTAAACTGCAAGTTGTCCGTTATACAATACTATGTAATCGCCGATGTAAAGAGAGTCTAGGTTTCACAGGAAAGATTGCAACGATTTCTTGATGAGGTGACTCGTCGCAGCTGAATACGTTTTCAATTATTGGGCCTGTATTAGTAAATTACTGAATTGTTTGTTTATTAAATATGAAATATGGCTTATTTACTATTTTCTTAGCAGTATTTATTGGAAGTGGTATTATGTGGAATAAGATATATGGTTCTAGTTGTTCACACCGCGAACCCTCTCCTGAAGGTGGCTTCGACCCTGTGCTAGCGTCAACATGCTCTCGTTTCAAAGTGTGGCATGATTTGGGAGAGAGTTCCCCATTTCGTGTCTTACCGGGAAACGAGCGTAAAGAATGAGTAAACGTGTGTCCGGGCACAAGCCATCTTTTTTACTCAACACAGCGAATTCGGCCGAACACGCCAACGTGGATCACCAGCACCCGACTTTCATTCTTATTCGTTTCTGAACCGTAGCCTCATCTACACCACCAAATCAAATTGAAGACAAGATCAAACTTAAAATTCGTAATAATTAGTTAATAAAGGCGGCAGATCTGAGAATTATTGAACCTATATATATGTGTGTGGGTATATCAAATGTGATAATTAAAAAGTTCTAAAAATATAGTGAAAAAAGTAAAAATATATCCACCAGAAAAACTCAACAAATCAAAAGTTCTTATATATATTTATATGCGACAACGTATGTATGTGCAATATATATATATATATATATATATATATATATATATATATATATATATATATATATATATATATATATATATATATATATATATATTTATATATATATATATATATATATATATATATATATATATATATATATATATACGAGGTGTGATCAAAAAATAAAGTATTTATTTATTCATCAACAACTATCTTGTCCCCTTTAAAGTTATTCCCCTCAGATATAATACACTTATGCCAGCATTTTTTTCAATCCTCGAAACACTTCTGAAACGCTTTTTTTGGTATCGCCTACAGCTCCTGTTTCGATTTTTCTTTTATCTCCTCAATCGTAGCAAAACGCTTTCCTTTCATCGGTTTTTTCAGTTTTGGAAAGAGGAAAAAGTCAGCGGGGGCCAAGTCCGGTGAATACGGTGGTTGAGGCATGATAACGGTTTTGTTTTTGGCCAAAAACAGCTCCTAAGCGATGTCCATGCGACGTTGTTTTTGCTCAAAATTTAGCAATTTTGGAACAATCTTCGCTGCCGCACGTTTCATGCCTAAAACGTCCGTAAAAATTGCTTGGCATGAGCCGAACGATATGCCAATATCATCAGCAACCTCTCTGATAGTGATACGACGATTATCCAAAATCATTTTCTTCACTGCGTCAATGTTTTCATCGGTTGTTGACATGCTTGGGCGACCAGGACGAGCATCGTCATTGACATCTTCTCGGCCTTCCTTAAACCGGTTATAACACAATTGAACTTGTGTTCTGCTCATAGTAGACTCGCCAAAGGCCACAGTCAACATTTCAAATGTCCTTGTGCATTTAATTTCATTTTTTACACAAAACTGAAGACAGTTTCTTTGATCCATTTTTTTCGAATAGTACAAAATCGAAGAGCACACCAAAACACGACTAACCTTTTTATCTGTCAAAAACAGACTGACAATCCAAAATGGTTGGTATTGCCAACATATATAACAGACATGTGTACCAACATAAAAAAAAAATGCGAACATCGAACATACGTAACTCACGAAAAGATGAAAATAACGGTTATCTTTTGATGACACCTCGTATATATATATATATATATATATATATATATATATATATATATATATATATATATATATATATATATATATATAATAATATATATATATTTATATACACCTATATATATAAATATATAAAATGTTTTATATACATATTTTTTAAATCATAGACAATTGCACATACATAAAATAATTCATATTTGTTCGCTTTGCTTTGTGCGGACATTGTCTGCCGGGAACCAGCAGTTTTGCCACGCTAATTGGGGCATTAGTGCCGCTGTGTGTGCTTTAGGCTATTGTTCAAAGCTGGTGCCGTTTTACACCTGTACTCTGGGTCAGCAATTCTTTTTGCATTTCACTGCCGGCAAGTTGAAGTTCTACCAGAGTCTCTACTGCATGTCATTAATGCCTGTGTTTGTGCATATGCAATTTGCGGCAGTTATTTTTCCATTGCTTGGGTATTGCTTTCTGTGTTGCTAAGGTGGGTGTCACACTTCTGCTTTCGATCGATTATGTGGGGATACCAACCTTTCCTTAAGTTCATTTGAGATCACGGGGTGACGCGCATCCCATCAGCTAGGCTATCCGATTAGTGTCTCTGTGAAACGTTTGCTCTACAATTTAGCTCCGCTCGCCATCCGAGAAGAGAATGCCACGGTGACCATGGAAGCACAGGGCATCAAGGATGCCAAAGAAGTGTTGGCCTCTATATGCCAGCGATTCGAGGCGAGCTATGACATATACTGCAGGTGTAACATCGCAATGGCTGAAATCTCTCAAGCGATAGTCAAGTCTTCACCTGCTCAGCCAGCTTACGAAGCGTCAGCACCCTCGGGACGTAGCATTCTTGTACCGCCCTGCGAGATCGAGCCTTTCGAATGGGCCTACGCCAAATGACCCACGTTTCGCGATTTGTTTACCGCGCTCTACATCCACAACAATCGATTGTCTAATATGGAGAAGGTCTACCATCTGAACTCTAAGACCCGGGGAGAAGTCAAGGATATCGTGCTCAAATCACCCCTTACCGATTTAGATTTTGAATATGCGTGGGGAAATTTGACAGATCGGTATGAAAATAAATGTATTCTCATCCATCAACAACTAACAACCCTTTTTAGTGTGGAACCGGCAAAGCGGGAAGAGGGGATCACAATTAAACTCTTACAACGTGAAATCAGTAACTGTGCGGCGGCGCTGCAGGTGTATGTGGGTGACGTAGCCGGTTGGGGAGATATTTTCTTTGTGTATTTGTGTTCTGTGCGTCTGCCAGAGGAGACTCTCTCTTTATGGGAACAAGCCCTGGGGGATTGGTCAGAAATTCCTACGTGGAAGGACTTAAATACATTTTTGACGCGACGCTTCTGTGCTCTCGAGGCAGTGTCCAATCTGAGCCCAACGGAATCGAGGCAGTCCAGGAGCATGCAGCCGAGTGCTTCGCGAACTCACATGGTTTGTAAGTGCATTGTCTGTCGACCTCCCATAAGGTGACGGCTTGTCCCAGAAGTTACTCGTGTATCCACTGCCAGGAGAGGCATCACACCATGCTGCATTCGGATCAGCCAAGAAGTTGACGTAAAAACAGCTAAACACGACCTCCCGCACCAGGGGGGAAAGGTCATAATGCAATGAGCCAACCCAACACCTCAAACCCACCTGCTTTCATATCCAGTGCCCACACAACGCTAGTCACACGCGCGGAAGATGAATCGGGACCCAGTCCAAGCTATCCGAGTGGTCAACTTCTCTAATAGAGTACTGCTGGGTACCGCCTTGCTCAACCTTGAACACCGGGGAGTCAGTTATATGGCCCGGGCTCTGGTAGATTCGGGATCTGAGGGGTCTTTTATTTCTGACCGTCTCCAAAGGCGCCTCAAGCTGCCAGTGCGAACCGTGCATGCACAAGTGTCAGGGGTAAGCAATGTGGTAGCTGTATGTGTCACGAAAGTTTGTAAAATAGTTTTAAGATCGGGTTACAATACGGTTCCACGTGTCAGCAATGGTGTTGCCAACCCTAACCGGGGAGTTGTCCCCTTTCAAACAAACTCAACGCGAGCACGAACAATTGGGAGGATCCACTTAGCAGATCCACACACCGACAACTCCGCACAGGTCGATGTCCTATTAAGAGGGACTGATGCCCATTAGTTCTGTTCGATGGGTTAGAAAGAAATATTGTGGGGTCTCTGCTCGGTCAAGAGACCATACTCGGCCGGAACCTCACGGGGCCAGTTCCGGAACGCATAATCTCGGCCTTTGCCACGAGAGTGAAAGTTGACGAATCTCAACCCCTTGAATCTCTTCCCAAACGATTTTGTGAAATCAAGGAGACGTCTTCCGAAAGGAGGAACACGCCAATAGACCAGGCATGCCTGCCTCAAATTATACTCCCAGATGACCCGTCGGGACCATTCTGGCCGATATATTTTACCTTTGCCCTTTAAATCGGATTTTGATCCTAGTCAATCCTTAGGTTCACCGCGTCATATTGCACTTAAACAATTCGAGCGTAATGAAATACGGCTGGGAAAATACCCAGAAAACAAACAACTATATGACGAGGTGATAGTTGAAATCATGAAGCTCAACAACATGTCCGAAGTTTCGCCTCCGACCGTATCCCCGGTGCCTCACCACTACCTACCACACCACGCAGTGTACAGAGCGCCGGAGAGCACCTCCACCAAGATCCGGGTGGTGTTCAACGCGTCGCAACAGACCACCAATACCATCAGTTTGAAGGATGTGTTGCACACAGGGCCAGCGTTGAAATCGGACCTGACCCGACTTATCAATCAGTGGCGTATGTACGTTGAGTACATACTCAACGGAGACATACAAAAAATGTACCGTCAAATCTTGGTGGACAAAACCCGGCGGCTCCCATAGCGGATTTAGAGCTAAAAACGGTCACCTTTGGGGTGAATTGTGCTCCTTATCTCGCGATAAGGACACTCTTACAAATGGCAGACAACAAGGGGCATAGGTACCCACTGGATTCACACGCGCTGCGCCCCTCAATGTACATTGACGGGCCTTGATAGGTACGCACGATATTCCCACTGCGATCCAAACGCGGAATGACTTGATAGATATCCTGGAATCGGCAAGGTTCTCTATACGAAAATGGACTGCCAATCACGAGCCTATCCTATCCGATTTACCGCTGGATCATTTACTCCGAGAGGATTTCCTCAAAGTCGAGAAGTCAAGCACAACTAGAATCTGAGGCATTCGATGGAATGCCCGACAGGACTATTTCTACTTCAATCCAGCAGCTTTGTCGACCACCACCATCTACACCAAACGAGAGGTGCTCTCGGTCATAGCACAACTTTTCGATCCGGCGCGATGTCTCGCTCCCGTTGTTATTACCGCCAAAATCTTAATGCAACAGATTTGGTTACACCAAATTGGATGGGATGACCCATTGCCTCCTTCAACTTTGGCCCGATAGGAACTATTCCAATCTCAACATCCAACGATATTCCTCATTCAAGTTCCTCGTTGGGTAAGATCCGCTACAGATCTGAAACTAGAGTTCCACGCATTCTGTGACGCATCGCAGCAGGCTTATGCGGCGACCTTATACGTACGTTGCCAAGGAAAAATACTACATCGACTCATCTTCTTGTAGCTAAGTCGCGCGTGGCACCTATAAAAACGGAATCTCTCCCGCGTTTCGAACTATGTGAGGCAACCTTGTTGGCTGAGTTGGTGGCTCCACTCAAAACAATCTTAAACATCTCCGAAGACAATCTTCATTGCTGGACTGACTCCACCATCGTGTTGGCATGGTTACGTAAGTCACCGATCACCTGCAAGGTCTTCCTGGCAAATAGAGTGACAACGATTCTCGATAAGGTGGGTACACGCAATTGGCAAATGTTCGATCGGCAGATAATCCAGCTGACCTTGCAAGCCGAGGGGTCCCCCCTCACGCCTTGGTAGTGACTTTCGTCAAATGTAGGTAAACGTGGAAACGATAACCAAGCCAAACGGACATATCAAACTTCTCGGGTTTTACTCCCTTTTACGCTCATTCTTTTATTGCATTTTATTGCAGCGAATGCGGCGACATATGATCGCCAGACAAACCCAAGCGGAAAGTCCAAAAGCAATTGAAACCGAAATAGTTTGACACATTTACCAAATGTGTTAGTCATCGCTTGGTTATTGTTTTCAACGCTATATAAGTAGAAGTAAGTTCATAGGTAAACACGAATGTCGGAAATTGGCAGTACTGCTAGTTTACCGGTTCTGTTTTAAATAAAATATAATAAAACACATAAAAACCACCGAGTATTTTTTAAACAAAATAACAACCCGTTTTGGTGGAATGGGCCGAAATGGCTTCAACAATACCAATCGAAGTGGCCGATGAACATCGATGAAACATTCTTGCACTCTGAGCAAGAAATGCGACCCATCCACACCCGCATGGTACGCATTTCTCAAAAAGACGACCCCACCTTACGCTTCTCAACCTTCTCTAGAGCTCTACGAGTTTTGTGCCTAGTGAGAAGGTTCATGGCATATACCTTGGCCAGATCTCGGGATACCACGCCCGAACGATGGGTCGCCCTTAGTAGACAAGAAATCGAGGCCACAATGATTCGTCTCGTCACGCTCGCTTAACATCTCTATTACCCAAAAGAATGCAGTGCTCTCCTCAGAGGAGACCCCATCCCTACCTCGAGCCCTCTGCTCACACTGAATCCCTTTGTTAAATGTACATATATTTGAATTCGATATTTTTAAGTTTCATTTAATACTGCAATTTTGATTTCTGTTCAATTTATTCTTTGCGTCAATAATAACAGAAGTTTGTTGCACTTTGCATAACAAAAGTTTAAATTCTCTTGCACATTAAGCAGAAGGAAATTCGTTTGTTTGTTGTTTTGATGATATGATGATATGATGATATGATAATATGCTACTCTAGCATATATGTTGTGCAACGTGCATCGAGCTACAGTATTGCTGATCATATGTACTATTAATATTATATAGTATTGATTTTAACATGTAAATTTTGTATAAAAATGCAAGCAATTATTTAATAAAGTCAGTTCAAAATTAGAACTCGAAAGAACAATAATTGATTTATTATTTCTTCGTGGTTTTCTAGTTCAAGTACTAGAAGGTCAATTTAAATTAACTTCAATTTTGTTTCGTCAAATTCAGATTAAATTCTTGAATTATTTAATCATCGTGAATTACCAGTTCAAGTACTGGAAATTCAAAACACAAATTCAAAACAGAAATTTGAATTAACAATTTGCTGACCCCGACGTGATATTTCAGTTTAAGTGCTGAAATACATACACCATGGCAAATGTATCGGAGTTTGCAGAACGGCAAAGATAGGTCGGCGAAGAAATCACGAGGATTATTCGGAACTTCAACAAGGATTCCGCAGTCAGAAAAACAACGTCCTCCTATAACAATGAGAAATTGCGTGGGAGGACTTCGATGAAACAGATGGCAAATAAGGGGCATTAACGGATCATCCGGCTGACAATGAATATTTCACATCCGGATACTACGACCAAATCAGCAAGTTAGTCGATACCTATCAGAGCCGATTTCTCCAGGAAGCCATCCGTCTCCAGGCAAACGAGGAAGGTGGGACTATACCAGGCGAAAAGGCGGCACCACCATCGGCAGCAGCAAGCTTACCGGCCATACTAGAACCCACCAAGCATCAAATTGAAGACATACCAACATCAGCTCCTCATGTAGCGCAAAGGACATCGTTCATGATGGAGCCTTCTAGAACCTCTCTACAACACGGCATAGTGAGGAAGTTGACTGCTCGCACAGCTACGTTGAGCCGAGAACTCGAAACCCTGGAAGCAGTCCAAGAAAACCAACCATTGCAATTTTATAAATTAAAAATAAACAGCATCAGTTATCTTTGGACCCAAATAGATGTACGACGAGCTTTGGTAAAAGTTGGAACATCCGGCACAAGAAGGCTTTGACCAAGCAGAGTACGATCAGTTAGATGAAATGGTACAACACCAGTTACTTGATCTCTCTATAAGAGCAGATCAGTGCCAAGGTATCAGAGTCAGTGTTTCAGCCGCAAGAGAAGAGCAAACATTGCGAAGTTCAGTTTACCTCCCAAAGGTAACCATTCCACAGTTCAACGGCGATTACTTGAAATGGCAACAATTCTTCGCTCTGTTTTCCCAAATGATCGACCAGCAGCCGTTAGCAGCGGTGCAAAAAATGTGGTAATGTTACAGGAGAAGCTGCAAAATTAATCAACCACTTCTCCCTGACGGAAGACAACTATGTTGCAGCTTGGCCGTTGTTGCAAGAGCGGTACAACAACAGAAGGGTAATAGTAGCTACGCTATGCGAAAAACTATTAAATCAGCCATCAGGGACATCAACTGCCTCGACAACTAAAAATTTGCACGACACAACACGTGAATGCATCTTGGCTCTGAAGGGGTTGATACGGTTGATACGGGTGCATGGGATCCGATTCTTCTTCATCTACTAATAAAGAAACTAGATCGATCCACACACATGAGATTTGAACAATCCTTAACAAATCCAAAGGAATTACATGGGGTGGATAACTTCCTGCTGTTCTTGGAAGGACAATTCCTTTCAATGGAAGCCATAGGTCCTAAGGATAAAGCTGCAATGGCACAACCACCCAACAGAGTTGTTTCCTCCATTGCCAAGTCGACCAAGAGCAATAGCTGCAAATTATGTGACAATGGCAGTAATCCATTGTATTACTGCAAGAAATTTCTACAGATGTCAACTACAGAACTCCAGTTGTGGGTAAAAAAGCAACGTCTATGTTTCAATTGTTTTAAGAACGATCACATTTCAAACAATTGCAAGTCGAGATGTTGCAGCAAATGTGACAAAAAACACAATACGTTGCTACATTTTGGAAATGAAAAACAACTACTTCCACAAATGCCGTCTTCAGAAGCAAGGCAGTCATCCAATGAATAAATAAATCCCATTCCAAATGCAACAGTTTGATCAGCAGCAGCAAGCAACGTATCAATTCAAGGATACGTACTACTGGCAACAGCAAGGATAAGAATTACTGCGGCCAATGGCAACTTAGGGGAATTTAGAGCAATTTTAGATTCCGGTTCCCAAGTTAATATCGTCTCAGAACGTCTCATGAAGAGATTATCCATATCTCCAATCAAAGCTTCCTTGTGCATTGAGGGAATTGGCGATGCGCAAAAGACGGTCACTCAGAGGATTAATGTCAAGATGCAATCCACTAGTGGGAGTTTCACAACTAATTTGGAAGCATTAGTACTTCAAAACATTATTTCCGCTCAACCAAGTAATCAATTTGATACTTCAATTTGGAAAATCCCGGCCAACACACAATTGGCAGATCCGAAATTTTGCAAGCAAGAAAAAATTGACGTCTTTCTGGGTGCCGAATTTTACCTGAGTCTCTTGGCACCTGGTCATATAAAGATGATTAATAATGGCCCGATCCTCCAAAACACATCACTGGGTTGGATTGTGAGCCGAAAATTTTGAGCGTCTGAACCATCGACGGAATCATTGACATGTGCAGTGTTCGGGATGAAAACAGACACCGATAGCAGGGATGGTCCACTGGTCAAGGCAATTGAAAAATTATGGAAGATGGATGAAGTCGAAACAATTGGAAAGAGCATGTCACCAGCAGAACAACAATGCGAAACACACTTTGCCCAAAATATGCGCAAAAATTACCTGGGACGCTTCATCGTAAAATTGCCATTTCTCAAAAATCCAACAGCTTTGGGAGAATCAAGACTAATGGCTCATAATCGATTCCTTGGTCTCGAACAGCGACTTCAGAAAAACGTGGAACTGCGAAAACAATATGTGGAGTTTATGAGAGGATACGAAAGATTGGGACACATGAAGAAGGTGAAGCTTGACTCAATGCTGTCTCCTAACTACTTCCTTCCTAATTATTGTGTTTTAAAACCCAATAGCACAACAACCAAATTGCGAGCGGTGTTCGACGCATCCGCCAAAACCACGACAGGATATTCATTGAACGATTTAATGTATACCGGGCCCACAGTTCAAAGTGAACTTTTTTCAATATTGTAACGACTCTTTTTTATAGCTGGGGTAAAACTCAGCGGCTCCAGGGGTCGTGTACAGAAAAATATCAAAAGTCCTGCGAGTTATATTAACAATAGCGTATTTATTTAATATAATGATGGGGAGCTCTTGCTCGAAACAATTTTATTTTCTTAATTCTACGTTTATTTAAATAATCTATTCAATGTGTACTTGTTTTCATGTCTCTACGTCCCGGTAAGTGTGTGTGTCTCTGTGACTCAGTGGAAGAACGATTAAAAAACCAGAGGCTCTCACTGAGTCCCTATCGTCTCTGTATGACTTAGTGGGAAAACGATTAAAGAACCAGAGGTTCCCCCTAAGTCCCTAAGTCTCGGTTGCGTATGTGTCTCAGTGATTCAGTGGGAGAACGATTAAGAACCAGAGGCTCTCACTGAATCCCTGTAGTCTCTGTTGCGTATGTGTCTCGGTGATTCAGTGGGAGAACGATTAAGAACCAGAGGCTCTCACTGAATCCCTGTAGTCTCTGTCTGTCTATGGCTTAGCGAGAAAACGATTAAAAAACCAGATGTTCTCGCTAAAGTTTTGTGTTCGTATTGTTCTTGGTATGGCGTAGAGCTGTTGTTAGTCAGGATGCTGGTGTCCGAAGAAGAGACCTACTGCCTGGGCTACGTGGTTTATATAGTCCCAGGTCGCAGCGGCTGACACATGTTGTTGTTCGCAGGCCACCGTTGTGTGATTTTACTTCCGTTGGCCAGTAGTCGATTGTTGTTGTTGTGGCAGGCTTGTTGTTGTTGCAGTCAGGCTTGTTGGTGTTGCCGTCTTTTGCCCTTGGGCCACCTTCAACTTCTGGCGGTCAGTCACCTCGCTCCAACGGTCCCTGGTTAGCCCGTAGTATTGTTGCCTGCCAGCAGCGCTGTCCGGAATCCTGTAGTGTTGTTGTTGTTAAATATTTAATTTAACTGACAATCAGTATTTCCCTCTCGTGCTTCGCTCTCGTTTCTTCGTGTTGTTAGTGTAAAATTTCCAAGCAAGTGCACTCGGCAAATTCCACCGCTGAGTTCATGCACTCACCTTCTCTTGTCCGGCATGTATTTGTTGTATTCCTCGTCGCTGTGTTTTTCCTCGCTCTTTGCAAGCATAGCGGTGATTGGCAAGATCGTTGGCTGTGGTGGTCGGGTTTTTTGTTGTAATTGCTATTATTCCAACTGGTCTAATATGCTACTGCTGATCTGCGCTCCGACCACGGCCGCGCTAATTGGTTACAATGCTTGTAGTTCTTTTCGTTAGGTTCTCACTGCAGTTGTTTCGGTTGGCATTGTGGGCGTTTCCAAGATGCAATTATTCGGTCTGTTCTTCATGGTGTTTGTGTGTATTTAGTGACTCTGTCACCTGTGGTGTGGGCCAAAATTTCCCACAGAAGATTTTGGTTCTTACACGCCCTCCCCACTTTACCGACGAGAAATTTTAACCACGTCATGGCAGAGGGTCACTCGGTACGCGTCTCGCATAAATCGTAATCGTCTTTGTGCCGGGTTCTCCTGTGCCTCTTTAGCTTTACGCAAAATTTCTGTTACTAAGCCCTGTGGTAGGCCAGCTCCTTTCGATTCCTGTAGCTCTTCTAAACTTTGGAATGTGACATGGTTCCATTGTGTGGCTGAGTCGTCTGTATTTGGCCTCCGTTTCTCTGTTGACGGGCTTCCTGTAGCACCGTTCCGTTGTTTACTACTGTTGCTGCGGTGGCTATGGGCGTCGCGTTCGTCTCTCTTGTCAATGCTTATGTTGTTGTTAGAGCAGCTAATTGCATGCTGTAGGTCCCTGGATCTGTCGGTTTGTCTACGTGGCATTTCTCGGGTTTCCCGCGCTGAAGAACACCTTGCGGAATAACTGGAAGATGCGCTGCTTGTCATGGTCGTTTGACGCCTTAATGTCGTGATCTCACTACCACTTGGTGCGCCCGTGTTCTTCTCCTGAGGCCCCTGTGGTAATTCGTTTTTGGTTTTCCCTCGGCAGAATCCGTGGCAAGTGAACGCGTTCGTGTGTGTAATACTTGTTCCTGGTGATGTATATTTGCTACTGCTGTGTCTCTGTTCTTTAGATTTTCTGACGTTAGTTGGCCTCTTGGAAGGCATTGATGCATTTACTTGTGGGAAGTTCTCAACGCGGATTGTCGTGCACGTTGCAAAGTCTCGTGGTTGCACACAACCGTTATGAGGTCCCAGCGTGATCTCCTGATCGCCGCACTTCTATGTCGTTCCCAGGCTTGTCATGAAATCCACTCCCAGGAGTAGATCATCACTGGAGTCAGGCATGATAAGTAGTTCTATCTGGCATGCCTGCCCCCCAAACCTTACATTCGTCACAAATGTCTCTTTGACCCTCCTAGCACTTCCGTCTGCCATAAGCGCTCTGGTATTGGATTTTTCCAATTTGCCGGTAGAAGCGCGTAACTTGTGTGCTAGGCGTCTGCTCATAAAACTGTGTGTTGCACCTGTGTCCAGCGTCGTGGTGACAGTTTCTGTGCCAATAGAAACGTTAGCGAAGATTCGTTGCCTGACACAGTGCAATGCGTTTTTCCATGGTAAAGTCCGGTGTCGGTGCTCTGCTCCATGCTGCGTGTCTGACGGTAGTCTTCTGTTGGGTGGTGCTCTCTGGTTGCAGCACTCGATCGTCCTAACTGCCCTACGGCCACACTTCCAACAAAACAGTATTTGCACGTTGCGACATAGCCGTGCTATGTGACCATTTTGGCCACAACGCCGGCAGGCTGTTCTAGGATCTATGGGTGCAATTTTGCTCTCTACCGTCACCTGTCGGTTCCTTACCTCTCGAGGTGGACCTTGCTCTGTTCGCCTTTGTGTGGGTGGCGCTGCTAGCTGTTCGCCTTCTCCCCGTATGCTCTCCAAATCCTCGGCCATCTCTATCAGTTCCTGTAGCGATACGAAATCTCTACGGCGCACGTATAGCTGATATTGTTCTGAAAGATTCTTTCCAGTTTCTGCTCCTCCGAATAATCCACGTGTCGCATAAGATTTTGCAATTCGAGTACATACTGCTTGAATGACTCTCGATGCCTCTGGTGATGCTGTCGGATCTGGTCGTCGAGTTTCTCCATGAAACGGGCCGGTAAAAAGAATTTCAGGAAGTCCTTCCTATATGTGCTCCATTCCCGCCACGCTCGATTGTTGTTTCTGAACCACATGAGTGCTCGTTCTCTCAAGAGTTCAGGCAAAGTACGCGGAAGGAAATCTTTGTTTATTCCGTACACATCTGCTAATTCCTCGACTCGCTCTATAAATGCTAATGGGTCACGCCCACCGTCAAAGTTAAGAGACCACTTCCGTACTTGCTCAATAACAGCGGCGTACTGTGTAGGCCCGTTGTATTGTTGATCCATTGGTGCAGGTGAAACGTAAGGATGCTGTGGTATTCCCCGTACCTCTGGATTCCACGCTGGTAGAGTTGCACCTGCGTATGTGCTTGGCCTGTCCACTTCCAGCGTTTCGCTGGGAACTATGGATGCAGCCGGCCTTGGTGATGTGTTTTTAACATGCCTGCGTTGTAGATTCATCAACCGGTATTGTTGCTCCTGAATCAGTGCCGTTTCTGAGAAAAATTCAGAAAGCCGCTTTCGGACGTCATCTACTGTGCCTGTAGTTTCCAAACCGATTTCCTCTGCAAAAATCACCAACTCATCTTTCCGTAGCACGTACACCCAGCTTGTTTTCCCCATCCTGTGACTTTCCTGGTTAATGGCGAAGACTATGGGTGAGCGTCAGATGCGTTGAATTTCCTTGTTTTCAAGTCCCTGCTCGGGCGCCACTGTAACGACTCTTTTTTATAGCTGGGGTAAAACTCAGCGGCTCCAGGGGTCGTGTACAGAAAAATATCAAAAGTCCTGCGAGTTATATTAACAATAGCGTATTTATTTAATATAATGATGGGGAGCTCTTGCTCGAAACAATTTTATTTTCTCAATTCTATGTTTATTTAAATAATCTATTCAATGTGTACTTGTTTTCATGTCTCTACGTCCCGGTAAGTGTGTGTGTCTCTGTGACTCAGTGGGAAAACGATTAAAGAACCAGAGGTTCCCCCTAAGTCCCTAAGTCTCGGTTGCGTATGTGTCTCAGTGATTCAGTGGGAGAACGATTAAGAACCAGAGGCTCTCACTGAATCCCTGTAGTCTCTGTTGCGTATGTGTCTCGGTGATTCAGTGGGAGAACGATTAAGAACCAGAGGCTCTCACTGAATCCCTGTAGTCTCTGTCTGTCTATGGCTTAGCGAGAAAACGATTAAATCAGATGTTCTCGCTAAACTTTTGTGTTCGTATTGTTCTTGGTATGGCGTAGAGCTGTTGTTAGTCAGGATGCTGGTGTCCGAAGAAGAGACCTACTGCCTGGGCTACGTGGTTTATATAGTCCCAGGTCGCAGCGGCTGACACATGTTGTTGTTCGCAGGCCACCGTTGTGTGATTTTACTTCCGTTGGCCAGTAGTCGATTGTTGTTGTTGTGGCAGGCTTGTTGTTGTTGCAGTCAGGCTTGTTAGTGTTGCCGTCTTTTGCCCTTGGGCCACCTTCAACTTCTGGCGGTCAGTCACCTCGCTCCAACGGTCCCTGGTTAGCCCGTAGTATTGTTGCCTGCCAGCAGCGCTGTCCGGAATCCTGTAGTGTTGTTGTTGTTAAATATTTAATTTAACTGACAATCAGTATTTCACTCTCGTGCTTCGCTCTCGTTTCTTCGTGTTGTTAGTGTAAAATTTCCAAGCGAGTGCACTCGGCAAATTCCACCGCTGAGTTCATGCACTCACCTTCTCTTGTCCGGCATGTATTTGTTGTATTCCTTGTCGCTGTGTTTTTCCTCGCTCTTTGCAAGCATAGCGCTGATTGGCAAGATCGTTGGCTGTGGTGGTCGGGTTTTTTGTTGTAATTGCTATTATTCCAACTGGTCTAATATGCTGCTGCTGATCTGCGCTCCGACCACGGCCGCGCTAATTGGTTACAATGCTTGTAGTTCTTTTCGTTAGGTTCTCACTGCAGTTGTTTCGGTTGGCATTGTGGGCGTTTCCAAGATGCAATTATTCGGTCTGTTCTTCATGGTGTTTGTGTGTATTTAGTGACTCTGTCACCTGTGGTGTGGGCCAAAATTTCTCACAGAAGATTTTGGTTCTTACAATACTGCTACGCTTTCGATTGCCACGCTTTGTGTTCACAACCGATATCGAAAAGATGTATCGGCAGATCATAATACATCCAGAAGATCGACGTTATCAAGTCATCGTATGGAAAGAGGATCCAAGAGCCAACATTGGGTACTATCAACTAAACACCGTTACATATGGAGCACGGGCAACACCGTACCTAGCAACTAAATGTCTGCAACAAATCGCTAACGACAACATGATAAGTAATCCTTTGGGAGCAAAAATGTTACATGACAATTTGTATGTGGACGATGGACTTGAAGGATCAGACAGTTTGGCTACAGCCATAGAAATGCAACGACAGCTGCTAAAAATGCTAAGCACACATTGATTTAATGTGCGAGAATGCTGTGCAAATCATCCCCACCTATTAACAAATAGTACACAAGGTGACCAGGAAGTGAATTTACATTTCTCTACTGACACTAATGACTCAATAAAAATGCTGGGGCTATTGTGGTTGCCGAAATTGGATGTAGTCTGTGTCAGATCAACGCTGGATCCTGTGCGGGTAATCACTAAACGAACGGTCAGCTCCGATCTAGCACGTCTGTTTGATCCACTTGGACTACTGGCACCGGTGATCGTCAAGGCAAAAATATTCACACAGCATCTATGGCAAATAAAGTTATCCTGGGATGAGGTTCTACCATCATAACTCAACGCTACATGGACGGCATTCAGAGAAAATCTTAACCACTTAAACAATCTCCGAATAGGCAGACATATATTGAAGAGAGAACTATCATCATCAACACAACTACACATATTTACTGATGCTGCCGAAAGGGCCTTCGGCGCGGCAGCATATCTACGAGCAACGCTAAAGGATGGTAGGAGAATGACGCGGTTATTATGCGCCAAAACCCGGGTTGCACCACTAAAAACACAAACTCTACCTCGATTTGAACTTTGTACGGCACTTGTAGGTGCCCAACTCGCAGCTCGGGTAAAAAAAGATTGGCAGATAGAGGATAAACCAATCTTCTTTTGGACCGATTCAGAGGTTGTGCTTCATTGGATAAATGCACAATCATCAGCATACAAAACTTTTGTGGCAAATAGAGTAGCAAAAATTCAAATGTTAACTTTACCCGAGCAATGTCGACATGTCAGTTCAAAGGAAAATCCAGCGGATTTACTGTCAAGAGAATGTTCAGCAAAAACATTGGCTGACAGTGCAGTCTGGTTTCAAGGACCAATGTTTCTGCACGCCTGGCAAGAGCTATGGCCCCCCAGTATGGTCAAATTCTGACATCGAAAAGAAAAGGGAAACAGCCATTTCATTGCGCACTGGGTCAGATAAATGTATTTATCATATAAACCATCGCGACGCGTTTGTCACACTTCAAATAATCATTGGATATGTCTTACGATTTATAAATAACACAAAGAACAATGAGAATTTTAGAGTAAAAACCATTACTTTAACAACAGTCAAACAGGATCATGCATTAGCAGCCATCGTTAAGACTATTCAGGCAAGTGACTTCAAAGATGAAATCCAAAATCTGAAACAACACAGTGAAATTAAAATTAGCAGTGCAATCAGTAGCTTATCGCCATCTTTAGATTACATGAACATTCTTCGAGTGGGGTGACGATTAGAAGCTGCTGCACTGCCATTCGATGCTAAACACCAAATGTTGCTGCCCTAAAACGACCCTCTGGTCAAGTTACTCTTCATTCAAGTGCATGAGGAACAAGCACTATGTTCCTCAAGCCTTGTTGGGAAACTTAAGGCAACGATTTTGGGAAAAAGGGAAAAACAACAGCTCGATCAACTGTTCAGCATTGTATCCGATGCAATAAAGCTCCCCCTCAATTGGCATAACAAATGATGGGACACCTGCCAGCTATAAGAGTGACACCAGCTGGACCATTCATTAACACTGGTGTTGACTACGCTCGACATTTATGGGTGCATTATAAGGTCCGAGGAAAGAAGCAAACCAAAGAGTTCTTAGCTGTATACTGTTGCTTTGCCTCTAAAGCTGTTCATCTGGAGTTGGTAACGGATCTGTCGACAGAAGCGTTTATTGGAGCCTTCAAAAGATTCATAAGTCGAAGAGGTCGCTGCCAAAACCTATATAGTGATAACGCTACCAACTTCGTTGGAGCAAGACATCAATTGACAGAGTTATCATCAGCACTCCATTTATCAAGCGCTCAAGACAAAATTGGAAAAACATGCAGTGAAAATGGAACACAGTTCCATTTCATCCCTCCCAGATCCCCGCATTTCAAAGGACTGTGGGAAGCAGCAGTTAAATCTGCGAAACATCTTCTACTAAGAAGTGTCGCATCGGCTTCATTGACTTATGAAAAATTGGAAACTGTAATTGTGGAAATGGAAGCCATATTAAATACCCGGCCACTAATGCTACTATCATCGGACGCTTCGGATTTAACGGCACTAACGCCAGGTCATCTCCTCATAGGAGATCTTATTTTATTTTTTTTCTTGATAACGTACGTCAACAGAGACGGTCGGTCAGAAATTTTACCAAATCGCGAGTTAAAATTTCCTTCAAACCAATCGAATCTTCTACAATAGTGCAAAAGTGTAGTGATCGGTGAGAACCTAGTTCACGATTACTAGCTGGGACACATAATATAAATAAATTTTTAACAATAATTAGAAAACAAAAATACAAATTAAAATACAAATAACAAAAAACAACAACATAACTAAAATGAGTGTCTCTGACACTCACCAGCAAAAAACAGTAACTAATAGAAATGCATATTTCTCATTTGTGTCCACACAGGGTAACGGCGGCAATTTGCCAGTCGAAGCAGCAGAGAGCAGAGCCAGGTCCTGCTCTCCCGCTATCCTAAACGACACCACTACGAATGCTTCACTACCTTCGAGTGTCCAATGCGCGACACCCTCTAATATTATGGAACATTATCCACCAAACACAACATCAGGAAGAACAACAACAACACAAAGCGCTTGTACTGTAAACATAGCCGCGACAGCGACAAGTAGAATGCAAAATTCGAGCGCAATGATCATGTCTACTGACACTACAACACCAATTACAACAGCAACAATTAACAGCAAGTACAAAATTCAAATAATAGAAACACTAACAAAACTTCAGCGGAGATTAGCCGAAAGCGAAACCGCGAAAAGCAATCGCCAAAAAAAATTAACGGACCAAAATAGCAACAACAAGAGACAGAAAAACAAACCACTGAGCGCGACACAAGCAACACTAAAAGAATATTGGCTGAGTAAGTCAATCGCTCCAAATACATCAAACAGGTTCGAACTACTAACACTAAATGACAGAACTGATGAACAAAATAACAGTGGGACAAAAACAAATTCAACCATACAGAAACAAATAACTAAGCATCCTCAAAACCACCACCCATATATATATAAAACGTAGAAAATATGAATGCACTAACTAAAGCTCTAAATCAGCTACCAAATACAAATTACGAGATGAAACCTCTGAACAAAAACGAAGTCAAAATACAGCCGACTGAATCTGTGCATTACACAAGCATAATAAAATTGCTTAAGAAAAAAGAAACCAAATATTATACATTTAAGCCAAAGGAACAACGTGGACTTAAGGTAATTTTACGAAATATGCATTACTCAACGGAAAAAGACGACATTATAGCTGAACTGGCAGAGTTAGGACACGAAGCACTAAACATTCACAACTTGCAAAATAATAGACAACCACTTCCTTTATTCTCTCTGGAACTTAAACCAAACGATAACAACAAAGACATTTATTCCTTAGACCATCTTCTACACTGCAAAGTAAATTTCGAACCACCACACCAAAAAAGAACTATTCCACAATGTACAAATTGCCAAACATATGGACACACTAAAAACTATTGTACTAAAGACCCTGTGTGTGCCAAATGTGCAGGTAACCACAGCACAATTAAATGTAATATCCAAAGCGATATGAAACAGCAAATTAAATGCGCTCTCTGCAATGAAAACCACATAGCACACTACAAAGGCTATATGATTTACAAATCACTACAATTTAAAAAATATCCAACTATACGTAAAAAGAAATCCCTCCAACTCAAGAACAAAATTTTGCTGAACCATCTATAAATATACCCACAGTACAAACACATAAAAACTACACACCTGGAATGTCATATGCTAAAGTAGCAGCATTAAATACAGCAGCAGACTTAACTCAAAACCTTAACGCAGCAGCAAACAGCATGACACCAACACAGAATAACGGCGATCTATCAGATTTAGAAATAATGATGAAACAATTAATAACTCAAATGACAAGTATGGTGAACATTGTGACAAAGCTTGTATCAAAACTAGATGGGTTCCAGAAATAAAATAACTTTTGCTATTTGGAACGCCAATGGCCTATCAGGCCACTTACTAGAACTTAAAACGTTTATGTACGAAAATTCAATCGATATTATGCTAATATCTGAAACGCATACTACTGATAGAAGCTATAATGACATACTAAACTATAATATTTATTATACACACCATCCTGACAATCGAGCCCACGGAGGGACAGCAATTATCATAAAAAAATCTATTAGGTGCCTAGGACTAGAAGGATATAAATCACATCATATCCAACCAACCTCAATAGAGATAAGTGACTTGAGAGGGCCAATTACTGTGTCAGCTGTATACTGTCCACCCAAACATAACAACACAAAGGCTCAATACATAGACTATTTAAAATCATTGGGTAGTCGTTACATAGCTGGAGGAGACTATAATGCAAAAAACTCCATATGGGGCTCAAGACTGACAAACGTGAAATGCCGCCAACTACTAGACGCTATAAAAGAGAATAATAGTCGCTTTATTAGCACGGGAGAACCAACTTATTGGCCAACAGACAACAAAAAATTACCTGATTTAATTGACTTCTGTGTTACAAAAAACATATTGCACGACCACTTAACAATAAAAACATGTCTAGATTTCTCATCAGACCATTCTCCAATTCTATTGTCCCTTCAAAGCACACCGGATACAAAAATAGCTGCTGGCTTATATAACTACAAAACCGACTGGAACAAATTTCGCCAATTAATGGAAAATGACACGACAACAAACATTTCATAGAAATCTGATAAGGAACTTGACACAGCAATAGCATACCTAAATGACAACATCGTCAAAGCAGCAACTCAATCAACCCCAATTCTAAGCCCATCCCAAATTACTACTGTCCCAGCTCACATTAAGCATAAAATAAGACAAAAAAGGAAACTCAGCAAAAGATGGCAAAGCACTAGACACCCAGACGACAAAGCCAAATTCAACAAAGCGGCAAATGAACTGAAGATAATATTGAAACAATTTGAGGAGAAAAAATTTGAAAGTTACGTAGAGAACTTAGGAACGACAACATCAACGAACTACTCATTATGGAGGGCAACCAAAAAACTAAACAGTGCAATACCACATAAACCCCTCATAAAAACACTAGATAATACTTGGGCAAAAACGAATAAACACAAAGCAAATACTCTTGCAAAACATTTTGAAACGGTATTCAGAAATGACATGGACAATGAATTACCAAGCTTACCAATACCGAAAGTACCCGAAACACTGCAATAAAAATGACAACGATATCAGAAATCAAGAATCAAATCAAGAATTTAAAAAACAAAAAGGCACCTGGATATGATCTTATTAACGGAAAAATAGTGAAAGAACTACCTGACATAACAATAGTCTATATTAGAAATGTATTTAATGCTATAATAAGGCTTAACTATTTTCCAATCTTGTGGAAGGTAGCACAAATAACAGCTATCCCAAAACCAAATAAGGACGCAACAAGAACCAGTTCATATCGACCTATCAGTCTCTTACCAACTCTTTCAAAGATATTTGAAAAAATATTATTTGACAGAATTGAGCCTATCTTGATACAACAAAAAGCTTTGCCAATCCATCAATTCGGCTTTAGACGAAACCACTCAACTGTGCAACAAGTTCATAGAGTTGTGAACAAAATCATGGATGATACTGACAAAAAGAAGTACTGCGTGGCTGTATTCCTGGACATTGCGAAAGCGTTTGACAGAGTGTGGCACAAAGGACTTCTGAATAAACTAAATAATATTCTACCTTTAAACTATTATTACTTGCTAAGCAGTTATATCACCAACAGATACTTTTACATTAAATATGACGATGAATGCTCTGAGATCCTAACAATGACAGCGGGAGTGCCTCAAGGCAGTGTGCTGGGTCCACTCCTATATCTAATATACACTGCAGACATTCCAACCCCAAGGACACAAGGAACCATGATAGCAACATTCGCGGATGACACGGTCCTCTTAGCATCCAATCAAGACGAAAAAGCGGCGACAGACATACTTCAACAAATAATAAAAAATATAGTCTCGTAGTTCGAGAAATGGGGAATAGAAGTTAACAAAGAGAAAACTGTCCAAGTAATATATACGAATAGAAACTCTGCTAAACACCCACTCACAATAAAAGACGAAATTATAAAAATTTGCCCCAGCGCAAAATACCTTGGCATTGCAATAGACGCAAAACTTACATGGAGACAACATATATTAAATAAACGAAATGAAATAAAAAGTAGATTCAAACAATTAAACTGGTTACTAGGACTTAGTTCAAAGTTATCACTGTATAATAAAAGAATGATTGGCGATACCAAAAAAAGCGTTTCAGAAGTGTTTCGAGGATTGAAAAAAATGCTGGCATAAATGTATTATATCTGAGGGAATTACTTTAAAGGGGACAAGATAGTTGTTGATGAATAAATAAATACTTTATTTTTTGATCACACAATAACGGTTCCTTTTTGATCACACCTCGTTTATAAAGTATGTAGGAATTATTATGGTAGGAAAAGGAAGAATTTTGCAGATGTATTAAAATTTTTTATATTTCCTTTATATTAATACATTATTTACAAATTAAAAATTAACTTAAATTAATATAATTAAATTAATAGCATTATAATATATAAAAAAACATACAGTTGCATAGAAGAACTTAGACAGCAAATAATTAAAAACTAAAACTAAAAAAAAAAGTCCCAAATATTATTCACGAATGTAGGTCAAGACCGATTATTTGATTTAAAGTATTTTCTATATATGTATGTAAGTGTATACACATCCAAAGACAAGTTCACATACATAAAGAAGCACGAAGCAGTAAGAAGTTTTTGCACATTTTTATTAGATTCTCTAACTCAATTCTCCACGTCAAAACGATTGAGTTGCCGGTTGTAGTATTTCGAATGGCGTTTGTGAAAAAACATGCCAGCAAGTCGACTTGGGTAAGCCCTGCACACCTCATGTAGACATTTTTTGAGGTAAATGTCAAATGTAATGGGAAAAAGACGCCGCACCTTATGTTAAAATATGTTTTACTAAACATTATTTATCATAATATAAATTCAAAATTTCTTGGATTTTTAAATACTTGAAATAATTTTTTATAGATTTTTGTATATAATAATTTTCGATTATGAAGTGGTAAAATGCATTGAAACACAATCATGGTTGAACTACATTTTTCCATTGGAAATAAATGTTTATATATAGTTTATTGCATTATATACGGTTTTCTTTACAAAACTTTGTAAATCAATGTATAACAAGAACATATGCATTTAATACTAGATATTGAAGTTCATAAAATTTACTTCAAACATGAAAATTATATACTATGTAAATGCGGAGAATCAGTGTTCATAGATATGTACATACATATGTACATATTCATGTGCGTACGAGTGGTTTAATTTTTAATAGAATGTGGTTATAGTATTTCATGTGCGTACGAGTGGTTTAATTTTTAATAGAATGTGGTTATAGTATTTCAAACTGATCTGACAAAGAAAAAAAAAAGGTTTAAAACCTTGATTTTTTTTACTGTACTCTTAATCTAAAAATTACTTAGATAAATTTTCTGATGGAATAGGCCACAGACGAACATAAGAATATTAAAATATTAACACTAATTTTATCAAAATTGGTTTTTTGTGCATAATTATTCTTTCTTCGGAAAGCAAATATGAAATATAACATCGAAAGAGTAAATTGTGCATACTACAATATTGACATATCCAAAATTTCACGACAAATTGAATTCTAATTCTGCTTCACTTCACTCGTATATTTAAAGAAGCCACACCGCAAATCATACAACAAAAACTCCTATGCCAGAAATGACGCTTTTATTTTCATTTCATTATTTTTATGGCACAATTTGCTACCTGACAAATGATCAGAAGACAAATATGTGCATATATGTACATTCATATGTATTCGACTTTTTTGTATCCAAAGGTGTACCAAAAACAAACACTTCCATGGAATCGTGCCTGGACCTGTCATCAGATCACTCACCGATAGTTCTAACAATTAGCTGTGAGGCTCAGATCAGAGCAAGAACAATCTGTCTGCACAACAAAAGCACAAATTGGGAGCTGTTTAGACAAAGCATTATCGAGACTCTAGTCACCAATATTCCTTTAAAAAACAAAACAAATATAGACGATGCAGTAGAACTTTTGAACTCAGCCATTCAGCATGCTGCATGGACTTCCACATTGGAGCCCAGCTGTATAAGTAATTATCGTGATGTAAGCCAGGTTGTAAAGGAGCAACTAAAAGTAAAGCGGAGACTGCGTCGAATTTGGCAAATGACCAGAAGCCCCTATGACAAAAACCGGTTCAATTGCGCTACAAAGCAACTCAAAAACGCCCTACGGTCAACAAAAAATTCAGAAATACAAAGCTATCTCAGCAGCTTGTCACCTTCACAGGCTTCAGGTTATTCTCTATGGAAAGCTACAAAAAAACTAAATCAACCAACATCACATGTGCCACCTATTAAAACGAAAGATGGCGGATGGGCCAGATCTGACAAGGAAAAAGCACAGTCATTTGCTCTTCATTTATTAGAAGTATTTGCGCCGTTTCCAAGCAAATATCCACAAGAAGACATAAAAATAGCTGAATTACTTGATGCCCCATACCAAATGGATATTCCGATCCAGCATTTTAAACTAAAAGAAATTAGAGGGATTATCAAGAATACGCTAAAAGACAAAAAATCGCCGGGATATGACCTTATTACGAGCAGAATCCTAAAGGAGCTACCAGATTGCGGCTATAAATTCATTGCACAACTATTCAATGCGATTATCCGATGTGACCACTTCCCAGGCCAATGGAAAGTGGCTCAAATTATCCTTGTTCCCAAACCTGGGAAACCGGCAGAAGTGGTCACCTCATATAGACCAATTAGCTTGCTTCCGATACTTTCCAAAATGTTTGAGAAACTTCTTTTGAAGCGACTCCTCCCAATCATCGAGTCAAAACAACTTATACCTTCCCATCAATTTGGATTCCGAAAGCATCATGCTACGATAGAACAAATAAATCGAGTATATGCATTTGCACAGAATGCACTAGAAAATAGAGAATACTGTTCAGCTGCATTCCTGGATATCACCCAAGCATTCGACAAGGTGTGGCACCAAGGGTTACTGTACAAATTGAAAATGCATTTACCCTATCACTACTTTGCCATATTAAAGTCCTACTTAGAAAGCAGATTCTTCATGGTCAAAGCTAACAGCGACGTAACTTCCCTCCATCCAATCAAAGCTGGTGTTCCACAAGGGAGCGTTTTGGGACCTGTGCTCTACACACTATTCACGGCTGACCTGCCGCTGACTGTTACCACATATACCGCAACTTTTGCAGATGATACTGTTGTAATGGCCTGCAACAAAAAACCCCGTGTTAGCCTCGAAACATTTGCAGGAGAACCTGAACCAAATTGACTTATGGCTAGACAAGTGGCGAATAAAAGCAAATGCAATAAAATCAGTGCAAACGACTTTTACCCTACGTGCAGGTTCTTGCCCTCCAGTGACACTAAGTAACTCCCAATTGCCACAAGCAGACCATGCAAAATACCTTGGGGTGCACCTGGATCGGCGGCTTACGTGGCGCTATCACATCTTCTCCAAACGGAAACAACTTGGAATAACGCTTAGGTCTTTGTTCTGGCTACTTGGACGAAGGTCAGCCCTAACACTTGGAAATAAAGTCCTGATATATAAGGTAATACTGAAGCCCATATGGACTTATGGTATTCAAATTTGGGGATCAGCATCCAAGTCAAACCTGGACATCCTACAATGATTCCAATCAAAAGTCATACGACTGTGTGCTAATGCACCTTGGTATGTCAGCAACGACATCATTCATCGGGATCTAAACATCCCAAAAGTAAATGATGAAATCATGAAATATAGCCACTCATATCGCAAACGTCTTAGAATCCATCCTAACAACCTAGCGGTAGAATTGATAACCAGCGATACCAGCGCGCGAAGACTAAAAAAATATGTACCATCGGACTTACCATTCAGATTTACCACCTAAGATCAAATTAGAAATAAAAAAAATAAAAAAAAAAAAAAAAAATTTTAAACTAATAATAATAAGGAATGAATGAAATTAATATATATAGAATCTAACTTTGTTAAATTAATGTACCTAATGTATTGAATGTTACTGAAAATTCATACACATGTTTATAACCAAATATAATATAAGTAGTACTCAATGTCCAGCTGGACAGATTGTAGTTAAATAAATGGAGATAAAAAAAAAAAAAAAAATAAAAATATGTATGTATGGATGTATATGATTTGTCACGGTTGAATTTCATAATACTCCATCTTCTATAACAGGCATGAAATAATTCTGCTGTAGTTTTGGTCCAGTACTGGTTAATTTATGGAAGATAGTAAAATACTTTTACTACTACAGGGTGGCCCAAATGAGACCTAGTGATGTTAAACACGTGTAACTCCTGTAATAACGGTTTTTTAAAAAGATTTATTTTAATACATTTTATGGAAATTTAACGTGACTATGTGTGAAATATGACAACAGACAAATGACCACCATTTTGCTCGATACAGGCATTGGCTCTTTTTAGCGCATTTTGCATTATACGGCGTAATGTTTCTGGTTGCAGGCGCCGTATTTCGTCTCGAATATTCTGCTTGAGCTGTCCAAGTGTCTGTGGTTTGTTAACATACACTTTGTCTTTTAAATATCCCCATAAAAAGAAATCCGGCGCAGTTAAATCTGGTGAACGATGAGGCCAAGGGAAATCTGAATTTCTTGAAATTATGCGTTCACCAAAAATTTCACGCAGCATGGCAATAGTTTGCCTAGCAGTATGCGCAGTGGCTCCATCTTGTTGAAACCACAAATTAGGATGTTGCTCCACCATTGGCCGCAAAAAGTTGTCGATCATTGTTCTGTAAGAAGCCCCGGAGACCGTTTCTGGCGTTTCATCCTCATTCTCAAAGAAATATGGGCCGATGATTTTTGTGGCCATAACACCGCACCAAACAGTGCATCTGATTGGGTGTGACTGATGCTGATGTATTGCCCTTGGATTTTCGGAGCCCCACAACCTACAGTTTTGTTTATTCACACAACCACTTAAATGGAAATGCGCTTCATCCGTATTTCGCTGCGTCAGAACAATTGATCGTTGAGAAGAATAATAAAATTCAATAATTTGAATGCGTTGTTGTGGACTGTACGTATTCATTTTAAATTTCCAAGAGTTCAGTTATAATCTGCAAAAAGAAAAAATAAATTATGGTAAAAAATAAAAAAGTTATTTGTGTTTCACATCAGCTGGTCTTATTTGGGCCACCCTCTATTTATAAAAATGATTATTAATATAAAAAAAATCCGATAAAACACAGCATTTGTTGGGGCTCGAACCCTAAGCCACAAAAACTTTAGACCAACCCGTGAACCATTGAGCTAAAGACATCCATACTATATTTGTTGATTTTGGAGTACATTAGAGAGTCAAATTATTTGTGGTGCAATTCTGAATTAACTAAAATTTCTATAATTCTGTACATAACATTCTGCAAAAAATAATTTTTAGTCTTCTGCTGGTGCAGCCATGAAGTTTTGCTGTGCAATTCGATGCTGGCTCTTTTGGGGATAAAAAAATAAATTAAATAAACACATATTATTATTTATTAATCTTATACACCAATTTTTGCTTTTTTTACTAATTACAATATAAATTTTAAAAATATTACCATAATTAGTTATAATGCCTCGTCTTCGATTGCTATGATTGAAATTCGTTTTCATTCCAATCCCAACAAATAAATAAGTAACATTTTTGCATTCATATCCATACACACATATGCATGCCGTAAACATGAAAGCAAGCATAGAAACATTCGCACATGTAGTAAGCACACACGAATATATAGAACGCAAACACCAGAATATGTATCTACATGTTTTGCCTTTGCATTGCCGAGCACACTTCGGGTTTTGGCCCAATAGGCAGCCACGGTTTTCTAACTCATTTCGTTGAGTGAAGAGAACGATGTAATGTCTTTATAGTATATTGTCTTTGATACTACAACAAGTCCTACTATTGTCTTTGCTATTGCTTCGTTCTCATTGAAATTCGTTTTCATTCCAATTTCATCTTCAGAAATAAAGAAAAAAAAAACATACCCAGGCTCATATACTTGTACATACACACATATGCATGCCGTTGGCTATTTTTTGTACAGTGTAGGAACTTAATTTTTTTATAATATAGGGATGTGCCAGGCTAAAAATTTTCTGCTTTGTTTAATAGAATGAGGAGTTAGTAAATGTATATTAGAATCTTATTGGTATTTACTTTTTTGCAAGGGGGGCCCAGCAGCTCAAAGAAGGTTGCTGGGATAGGTCGTTTAAACCCGTCCGTCCGTCTAAGCAGGCCTTTTACGAAAAGAAGGCGGCCTTCAAGGTCCTGGCAAAATACGAAGCTGTTCCAACTGATCAGCGCAATGAGGAGTAGGCCAAATATGTAGAGTAGGCAAGGGGTGTGCTATCCGGCTTGGGCAAACCGGCGGGTACAGCCCCAAAGAGACAACGTTCGGCTGAAGAGACGGGTGAGGTCGCAAAAAAACAAAAAGTCGGCGGCCAGAAATACCCATCCAACAGCGAAGTTGTCAAAGGTGGGGGTGAGATGCTGGCCATCATTGACCGGAAGGAGGAGGAAGGGCTCATACCCAAAGAGAAGTGGAGGTAGGTGGAGCAAGCGATTGCCGCAGCAGGTCAGCCAAACTATGCAAGATCGCGGTAAGCAAGGTTGGCGGGATTTGGCCGGGAGCCAGGCTCGATGCCGTCAGCAGGGAAGAAGTTCCCAACAGACCCAGAGCCCGGGTATAGATCCCGGCTAAGCCAACTGAACCGGCGAAAATAGAGGAGATATTTAGATCTTGTAATAGAGAGCTACCAACCCATAACTGGATGGTAGCGAAACTCGAGGAGCCAGAAGGTAGGAGACAGGTTTTGCTAATACTCAATGCTGAGTTCCTTGCCCCACTGGCAGAGAGAAGAGGGGTAGTCAGGTTCGGGTTCGTTGACGCCACCGTTCGGATCTACCCCAGCGACGAGCAAGCTTTGGAACCGGAGGAAATAGAGGGTGACAAGGCTAGCGTGGGTGCCGATGGTGAATATGGGTTGTCCAGCAGCCAAAGGTCGACTGCCTCAGAGCAGCTGACCGGGGTCAGAAAGTTCTTTGCGGAGGATGACCTCCTTGACTACACCGAAGGAAAGGAGGACGAGGACGTTACGACGGTGGAGGTAAGAAAGCCAGATTCCTATGAAGCTGATTCAATTAACCTCCATCATTCTAAACTCGCCTCCGCGAAATTGATGGTCCACCTGGGTTCCGGTGGTTTTGACGTGGCCCTCATTCAAGAGCTGTGGATATGCGACAACAAAATCTGCGCTTTGAAGATGAGAGGTTTCAAGATGATAGTCGCTCAGAGCACAGGTAAGCCTCGTGCCTTTATATTAGCAAAGGATAACATTAACATCTTCTTGCTCCCACAGTTAAGTAATGGCGATACGGTGGCGGTAAGCATTGAGCTGCAAAATAGCAGTCTCTGGGTAGGCTCTGCATATATGCCACATGACAAGGACACTCCACCGCAGGAGGTTCGGGCATTGGTCATGGAGGCAGCCGCAGCCAACAGAAACTTTGTTGCCTCCAGCGACGTAAACGCTCACAACACATTGTTGGGAAGCTCGAATACTAACGCAAGAGGTGAGTCAGTTTTAGATTTTATTATAGCAAATAAGCTTAGTGTCCTGAATATAGGCTCAGAGCCAACTTTTATAACACAAAATAGAAAGGAAGTGTCAGATATTACCCTGCCCTTCGATAATTTTGCTAATAATGTAAAAAGATGGAGAATTTCGAATGAAAATTCCTACTATGACCATCGCTATATAGAATAAGAATGGAAATTCCCAGTATCTCGAGTTAAGACCTTTAGACCTTTACTCTCAGGGCCTCACTGTCAAGAAATCCCCCGTCTGATCCCACAGACCCTGTGGAATTAGACGAGCTGATCAATTAGGTAACCACGGCTCTGAATAGTTCACTGACAGCCGGGTGCCCGGTTGAAAAACTGAGAAGCAAGAACAAACCACCTTGGTGGTCAATGGATCTAGGCCATCTCCGGAAGTCCAATAGGCGGTTATTTAACAGGGCTAAAACTTAGGGTCTGCCCACGGATCGGAAAGCCTACAAGGCTGAGCAATACAAGAAAGCAACCAGAACTGCCCAACGACAGACCTGGCAAAATTATTGTAGGGATGTGGAAGAAACTTCGGAAGCAGCTAGTCTAAGAAGAATCCTAGTGATGACACCACACAACCTGGGCTCCCTTAAAGGTCGAGTGATGTATCGAGTGAAACGAGCAAGGAATCTTTGGCTCTTCTCTTAGATACGCATTTTCCAGGCAGTAGCACAGTTGAGGGTGATAACTCGACACCTATGGGCGGGCAGTCTGAGATAAGGAATGCGACATTTACAGTCGAGAAAGTTGAGTGGGCCATTAACACCTTTGGTCCATATAAATCTCCGGCTCCGGATGGAATTTATACAGCAGAACTGCAACAATTACGGGACATAATTATGCCCTGGACTGTGACTGCAATTAGAAGCTGCCTTAACATGGGCTATATTCCGCTAAGATGGAGAGAAACGAAGGTTTCCTTCATACCCCCGGGTAGGTCCTCACATGTAAATCCTAAAGAATTCAGACCAATCAGTCTCACGTCTTTCCTCCTAAAAACACTCGAGAGATCGATGGATGCACACTTATGGGAAGCTATACCAACTGGTAGAATCTCCTCGGCACAGCATGCATACACGAGGGCAAATCGACAGAGACGGCGTTACACGTACTTATTGGTATATTGCGAAAAAGCCATCCAGCAGAAGGATTTTGCACTAGCGGCTGTCATTGACATAGAAGGCGTTTTCAACAACATAAATGCGAACGCCACTACGGGAGCGTTAGAAGCTCTGGGCGTCGATCCTAATATGGTAGCGCTGATAGAGACGATACTCGTCAGCAGAAAGGTAACTGCCAGCTTAGGTTCTTACACCTTAAGCAGACAGGTCAACAGACGCACTCCTCAGGGAGGAGTCCTCTCACCCCTGCTCTGGAATTTCGCGGTAAATTCATTACTGCTAGCCTTAGCAGTAATGAAGTCGCCTATGCTGACGACTCTGCAAATGCGATGCGAGGAAAATATCCAAACACTATTATAGATATTTTGCGCTCTAGCATGGCCACGCTTACTGGTTCCACTGGAAGAAGGGGATTAGGGTTAAACCCCGATAAAATGGAATTAATCTTCTTTTCCAAGAAAAATATATCTCCTAAGGTCTCCCCGCTAACTTACAAAAGGTGTGGAAATTACGATGAAGGAGATAGTTAGATATTTGGGACTAGTACTAGATAGGAAACTTACCTGGAAACCCAATATTGAAGAAAGACTCAGAGAAGCCAATAATGCTTTATACACATGTAAAAAAGCGGTCGGAATCAGGTGGGGGCTCTCCCCACGAATTATGCACTGGCTGTACATTTCGGTGGTCAGACCTATATTGCTATATGGAAAACTGGTATGGTGGCCAGCCACTCAGAAACAAAGCTATTTGAAGCTTCTGAGCTAGGTCCAAAGAACTGCTTTTTTATGCATCTTGGTGCCTTAAGGACCACGCCTACTAAAGCTTTAGAAGTAATACTCAAGCTACCTACATTAGAGCTAGTAGGGAAACAAGTGGCCGCCACATCAGCACTAAGGCTGAAATGTGCGGCGTTATGGCATGATCGGCAGATAGGTCACTCGACTATTGCGCATACTTGGAGTAGTTATATCCAACACATTGACCACTCTATACCTAATCTCAACTGCGATAGGCACTTCCAGACATATATTCAGTCTAGAAGAGAGTGGCAAACACCAATGCCATGGAGAAGGGGGAACTTAATTTCTACACTGACGGATCCAAACTTGACGATAGAGTCGGTTTTGGAATTTTCTCACAAGAACTGGGACTGGAACTTTCTTTCCGTCTCCCCGACCACTGCAGTGTTTATCAAGCAGAGGTCCTAGCCATAAAGGAGGTAGCCGTCTACTTAAATAAACATGTCGTAACAAAAAATATTATAAATATCTACTCGGATAGCCAGGCGGCCATCTTGTCAATGAACTCGGTGGCACTGAAATCAAAGGTAGCTCAGGACTGCCGAGCAGCCCTAAATGATATCAGAACCGTTTTTAAGATACGCCTTATATGGGTTCCGTGGCATAGGGTTATTGAGGGGAAATGTAGGGCTGATGACTTAGTCAGACGGGGTACCAACCTTCCTTTATGCACGGACAGATGCGAGCTTGGAATACCAATTGGCACCTGTAAACTGATGCTGAAGGTTAGAGTCGTGCGTGAGACCAACGGGTCTTGGGCACAAGAGGGCACTTGCTTAACGACTAGGCTAGTGTGGCCGGAACTTAATAGAAGGAAATCTAGAGACCCGTCGAGACTGAATATCTCTAAGGTCGTGGCTTGTGTAACTGGTCACTGGCTGTTCGGCAGACATACTCTCCGGCTGGGAGTATTCTCTAATGAATACTGCAGAAGCTGTGGGGATGAGGAGGAGGAGGAGATTTTGGAACATCTCTTCTGTAGTCTCTCCGCTCTGACTAGAAGCAGAGCGGGCTCTTTAGGCAAATACGCTTTTAGCTCTCTTACAGAGGTGTCTAGCGCGATGGTCAAACAAATCCTTCGCTTTATTAGGGCTTCGAAAGGGTTCGACGAGTGAATCGGAGTTGCGTTGTTACGCGGTGGTATCATAAGGGACCAATGGTTGTCTGAGTGAGCTGGTCCTTAGACCGGCTGCCACGTTATCCTAACCTAACCTAACCTACCTGAATTCATTGAATCAAGTGAATTGATGGTGTTTATGGCAAGTTTCCCGAGTCAAATGCAATGAATGGTGTACAATTGGACACACATGCTGTTTAGGCCTATTGGGGAGACAACATAAAAAAAAAACCCGCCACTTACTCTACCTGAGTGGTGTGGAAAAGAGACTCTACAAACTTTGGTTATGCAACTATAATATTTTAAAATAATAATTTCCTTTAAGCAATGCACTTTATTAATATAGCAACTAAAGAATAATAAAAATATATTAAATACATACGAATATGTATATAGGTGAAACAAATATTATACTGCTATTTCATATATGTATAAAATATTCAAAAGTATGTGAAAATGGCGATTGTTTTTTTCCAATGTGGTTGCCATACACTTGAATATGTTGATTTTCACTCAAGGGAGCAATGAAAGGTCTTTCGTTGTCTTGGCACTAAAACTACAAGCAAGCATCCAAACATTCGCACATAGTAGTAAACATACATGCAAATTTACAACTCGTAGCAAAAGGAAAATCAAGAAAGTATGCCCACTGGTTTTGCTCTTCCATTGCCGAGTAAAGTTCGGACATTGAGTTACATAATTATGGCATAGTCAGCCAAGCAATTTTAACTCATTTCGTTGAGTGAAGAGAACGATGTAGCGTCTTTCAAGTATATTGTCTTTGGCGAAAGTGATGATTCGAGTGAGGTTATTCTCATTTTGATTTTTTGGGATTCACTGATAACTTTCAGTCGGCCTAGTCTATGGGAGGTGAATTCATTCGTGTGGGTAATATTTCTTCCTGGTGGTGTTTGTTTCCGAAAGCGTTGGTTTCTGTGTATTCTCTGTTGTGTATCGGCTGTTCAGAATTTCTGCTTTCGGTAGGCGTTTTGGAAGGCATTGTGGCATTGACATGTGTGAGGTTTTAACACTAATAATAAGAAAAGACATGCATAGCTCCAAGGCACACGAGCTACGTTGGTTTGCCATGAATTAATATCAAAAATAAATTAACACAACCAATATAACTTTTAAATAATTTTTTATTATAATGAGTATTACAATTCAACTGCGAGAATCATGGTAATTGACTATTATTTATATCTTAAGCTCTTTCATATTTCACTGCATTTCTCTTTATGATTTATTCTTCGCTAGCCTTGAGCTGTAAAGTTCTAAGTATATGGATGTTGGAATCACCTGAATGGTGTGAACTGAACTGAACTGAACTTACGTTATTAGCAAATTCGGACTGAGAAAATTTGTTAGTGGATCGTCATCGAATATTGTGGTTGAAAGTTGGATTAGCCAAGTTTGGTTAACTGCAATTGAAGATTGCATTAGTATGGATAAAACGATAATTATAAAAATATTGTTTTTTTTCTTGTATAAAATTTGGAAAATAAATTAGTTTCTCGAGTCCTTCGTAATTTTCATTGAATCCAATGTGACCTGTTTCAAATTTGTGGTATTGTTGGATTTTTATAAGCTTCTTCTTCATTACTGTATGATAAGAGCATTTTTGTTGGACAATATTGTATTCATGATCTGTATATATTCCAATCTCTGCCGGTCATATATATCTTCGCGAATATCTGATAATCTCTCTTTTAGGTCGTCTGCATTGATGTAAATTTTTCTATTTCCGTGCTTTATTTCAAATTCTCTTATCTTATTATTTGTAAGAATGACTTGGGTTTTAAATCTATTAACTACTGTATCTAGTATTGGAATATGTTTTTTAAGATTTTCCTCTTGGGAATGTATAGTAGCTATAGTTACTTCATCTACGTTGTTTCGCAAGAACAATTTGTTAGCTAAATCCGAGTTATCTACGTTTTATTCAAGTGCATTGATCTCATTTGTATCTATATTAATTCTTCTTAAAAAACCGGTAACCTTCTTTTCTTTTCCTTATATATTACTCCACGGTCATATCGTATTATTCCAGTTTTAGTATCCATCTTTGTATATGGGTGTTTATATACGAGTATTTATATCTTTTGTTCTTAGCATATAACCAATCAAGTAGTTGATCCGTAAGAATATCAAATTTTAAACCATAAAAATACGGTGGCGCAGACATTTGTTAAAAATTCTTTTTCCTTTGTAGAATCATTGTATTGGTATTGATTCAGTGTTCTGCTGGCATAGCAGACTGGATGTTCATCTTGTTGTAGAATGGCTCCGATTGCTAAATTACTTGCATCTGTTTTTTTTAAATCATTATATTTAATCCTCTGTTATAATTCTCTTCAATTTCTCAAATCATTAATATAATTTGGATTTTTTTATATAGATCTTTGTGGCCTTCTTTAGGATTGTTGTGTAATAGGTTGTACGACTTTTCCATAATCCCTAATGAACTTCCTATTATAACCTGTTGCTCCTAGGAATTATTTTTTTTTGGCAATCTTAAGTTGAGTATGTTTTTTACTTGATCGAAATTTGGTTTGACTCTTTCAGGTGTCAAGACATGGCGTAAATATTATGTTTCTTTAGCAAAAAATCCACATTTATCGAATTTTATTTTTAAATTTTGTTTTTCTAGCTTTTCAAAAATTTTTCTTATACTTTCCCTTAATATTAAGATGTCGTCAATCTATAATACACAAATTTTATCTATGCATTCTTTGAGGACATGGTTCATAAAGCGCTGAAATGTCGCCGGAACATTTTTGAACCCGAATGGGATTCGCACATACTCGTAATGACTTAGAGGCGTAGAACAAGCGGGTTTCTTTCGATCCGCCACTTTTACAAGGATTTGGTTAAAGCAGTTTGCTAAGTCTAGTGTTGTAAAGTATTGTGCCCTGTTTATCCAAAATATTGTCCATGTTTGCTCTGCCATATTTTTAGATATTGTACTGGCGTTTGACAGAGTTTGGCATGCAGGATTAATATATAAAATTCAAAAACTGTTACCAGTTAATGTGCATATGCAACTGGAATCGTATTAAGATAACTGAAAGTTCAGAGTAAAATATGTGGAATACACCACAAACGACTTTGATATTAATGCTGGAGTTCCACAAGGTGGTATTCTAGGTCCTTTACTATATGTATTATTCGCTGCAGACATCCCCACTGATGATCATCTAGTCACTTCAACAATCGCTGACGACACTGCTTGTCTTAGTATACATAGCCATCCAATAGTGGCTTCGAAACGCCTTGAGGAGCATTTGAAGAAAATAGAAGTGTGGCTGGCAAATTGGCGCATTAAGGTAAATTAGACTAAAAGCATTCATGTTACGTTTACACTTAGGAAAGAAACATGCCCTGTGATCACACTAAACAATGTTGCTATTCTTCAATCGAATACTGTAACATTCCTAGGAGTCCATGTAGACAGACGACTAACTTGGCGGAACGGTATTGAGGCCAAAAAACGCATATAAAGTTAAAGGCCCATACAAAAAATTGGCTACTCAACTCCACGTTAAGGCTGCGATTAGAAAAAAAACCTCTATTAAACAAGGCAGTGATCAAACCAATTTGGACCAATACGGAACTGAGCTTTGGGGAAATGCTAGTAATTCGAACGTCGAGCTGATAGAACGAGTGCAAAGTCGAAAATCTTGCGTGCAATCACGGGTGTGCCGTGGTACATTAGAAATGCTGACACCTAGAGATGAGCAAAATTTCACTGCCGGTTATTTTTAGCAACTTTTATCTAATATACAAAGTTACAGCGATTTGATCAAAAGAGTGATTTTTAACAGTCCGTTCTTATTTCACAGTGATTGAAAATCGCTACTTTTAATAAAAACGTGAAATAATAGCCGCGATTGATTTCACGCTTTGATATAAATCACTGTTTCTGTGGCGCTTTGTAAGTGAATACAGAGGGAGAGAGAATGGTATTATGTGAATTTTGGCTACATCCATGCACCCTTACACATTTAACATTAAAGAAAGTTTATGCGAATTTGAAGCTAATCAACAGAGTGGGACAGTTTCCTATTATTTCAGGTGTCATTTTAAACTACAACGAAAAAGAACATAATGTAAAATGTTAGTTTGTTTCTTGATTGCTGTTACTTTTAATGCATTTGAATTCTTTTAAATAATTAATAAAGTTTTGAATTTAATTATACAGGGTAGCTGACAATAATGGAATTTCTCAATGGTGTACATTTTGCAGTTATGTTATTATTAAATTTATTTGATTGAATAAGTAAATTTCGTATATTGGCATTGTAGAAATTGGACACATTCTGATATACATTCGAATGTAAAACTAATCAATTGAACGATTGGTGCATTGCTACTGACATATCTCATTCAATAACTTACAAGTAGTCGTTTTAATATCTTATCGTCTAATAATTAAATTATGATATTCAGCTGGAAAAATACATTTTATTATTAATAATCTAATATTAAATTATAAAATGATTGTAACAATGTATCGATCAATTTAGGAGGGTTGATCAGAATATATTACAATAGGCCGGGTCACAATTCCCCGTCTACGACACGCACTTTCCCGTCCGGACCTGCGTGCGTGTGGTTAATTCGGCCGAGAAGCCAATCATGATGCGCTAAGTCTTCCTGTATAACGACAAGATCCCCTGTTGTGATGTTCGCTTAAATGGTATGACATTTGCTACGTCGCTGACAGTCTAGCAGATACTATATTTTCCACCGAGCTGTGAATTGCTGCGCAAAGGCATGCATTTTCTGCCGTCGGTTCAACACCGAAGGGTACGGTCTCATCTCCTCCGGTCCTGCGGAAGCCAGAAGGGGGCCTCCCACCAAGAAGTGTCCTGGAGTTAGCGGTTGCAGGTCCGTCGGGTCACCTGACATCGCACAGATGGGCCGTGAGTTAATGCAGGCTTCAATAAGAGCTAAAAGAGTAGAAAATTCTTCGAATATTTGTTTTAGATGACCCCGATGCGCATAAAGTGGTGTTTAAAACTCTTCACCGCGTCCTTCCACAGTCCCCACATATATGGAGCATGAGGTGGAATGAATTGCCATTGCAATTTCCCTTGATCATAAGCGGCGATGGCTCGGTCCTGCGTTTCTCGGACTACTCTTTCAAAATTGCGGCGAAGTTCCTTCTCTGCACCTACAAAGTTTCGCCCATTATTGGAATGAATCCGCAAGGGGAACCCGCATCGGACAATGAGAAACGCGGGGGCCTTAGATCGTTGGTAGCTTCAAGATGATTCGCTTTGGTAGTAAAACACACAAAGATACATACGAACCCTTTCGTAAGGAGGCACCCCCGTACCCTATCGTTTTTAATATCAAAGGGCTACGCAAGTCTGCTACGGTGTTTGTGAAGGGTCGAACGAACGTGGTTCTTGTATTGGGTTTGAAGCATGCGCAGCAATAATTGGTTCCCTCCGTGTAGCGAGATGAGGTGAGTAAACTTGACGACCAGACGAGTAAAGTAGTTGTAATAAGGTAGAATGGTCTTATACTTCTCAGAAAAGGTCAAATTCACGGTTAACGCCAATCGACCTTTCACTCCGAGTGCCCAGTCGGAATGCAGGAAGGGTGTTAATTCAAAATTCTGTTTTGAATTTGTGTTTTGAATTTCCAGTACTTGAACTGGTACTCCACGATGATTAAATATTTCAAGAATTTAATCTGAATTTGATGTTTTGAATTTTCAGTACTTGATCTGAAAATTCACGACGAAACAAAATTGAAGTTAATTTAAACTAACCTTTTAGTACTTGAACTAGAAAACCACGAAAAAATAATAATTCAATTATTGTTCTTTAGAGTTCTAATTTTGAACTGACTTTATTAAATAATTGTCAATCAATAATTATCAATAATATATAATAATATATCAATATAATAATATATAATGCTAATGATGAGCAATAGTTCGATGCATGTTCCACAACATATGTGCTAGAGTAGCATATTATCATGGGACTAAAAACAACGAACTTCTGTTATTATTGACGCAAAGAATAAATTGAACAGAAATAAAAATTGCAGTATTAAATGAAACTTAAAAATATCGAATTAAAATATATGTACATTTAACATTCTCCCCCGCGTTGAACGAATGTTCAACAATCAAGTCTACAAGTCCACGCAGAAGCTACGAGAGTACCGCGGCGCTGATTGTGGTGGGGCGTCTGGAGTTGTCTCTGATAGTGGGATTTCCTCTAGTGGTGAGTTTGCTTGCGAAGCCGTTGATTGAGCTACTCCACGCTGCTTCTCTTGCTGCTTTTATCTGATGAATATTGCCATAATGATGACAATACTTAAGGCCAAGGCCGAATAACCCACTGCAAAGCTATGATATTGATGGATTTGCAGTTTGTTTGGAAGGTGTGTTTCCAAAATTCTTGTAGCTTTGACAATTCCTTTAGTTGTGGTTCATAATCAATCTTTGTGTTGTCCAAAACTGGAAGTTTTAGTTTTAGTAAGTTTTATTATGTTTATATTGACACCATGTCCAACTGCAGTGTAGGAAGTGCTTGTAAATGATGATACTATTTGGTTGCTTGTTATAGTTAAGAGTTGCTATTATAGTACACATCCTGCCGTCAGCTCGAAAAATGCGGACCCTTCCAGTGATATTTGCAAGACCTGGTTATTACATACTGCTGTTACTTGTATTGGAGTTGCCAGAGCGAACATCCATTTATTTCTTTCATTGGTTTGTGCCCACACATTATCTCCGCTATGCTCAAGTTTACAGTGGGATCTGGTTTCATTGTTGAGTAAACTGACCTCGCAGGCACATATTTCTGATCCCTTGTTGTATATGGGTTGCTTGTTGGCACAAAGATATAATTCGTTTTCTATTCTGAAACAAGACTGTAGAGTTTCAATCGTGGTTGGAAAATACTGATCTCGATGTAAGTTGATCGCCAGAATTGTTGAAGATAATTTTATTGCTACCATAGTATTATTTATTCTTGTTGGAATTGGTATTAATCGGTACAAGTTAAAATGGTTCAAACTGGTTAGCGGTACAGTTATCTGAAAGATTGCGTGATTCTCTGTTATTGCTGCCTTAACTTTCATCAACTTGTATATCGATAGGATGTCGCCTTGATAACCTGGAATTTGCATTGTTGGTGACAAATGAGCTGTGATTTTTAAGATTTCATCATTAAGCTGTTGTGGTGATAACAACTGAGGACTGATCTGTCCGTGATGAACATTTGTAAGAACATTTATGAGTGCCGTTTGAATATGTTGAACGTTTGATGTCATGCGGGAAAGTTGAAGAGCTATCGATAGGAATGTCTGGAATATATGTTCCTTCTGTGCCTCCAGTTCATTATGAAGTATTTGGTTTTTGATGTCTCTCAGTTTTCGTTCGAGTTTTTCGAAAGATATTTGAGCGGAGGTTTGATAACGTTTTATGATGTTAATGTTTGAATCAATTACTGAGATTTGTTGCTTCATCATGCTTGTCAACTGTTGTTCATTGTCACTGATGGCCCCTATTGTTTCTGACATCTGAATTAGCAACATTTCCCACCAAATTAAGTGCACCTCTTTTCTGACGATGGCTTGCTAACAAATTTGTATCTAAGTCTGCATTAGTGTATTGAAACTGTGTGACTAGTTCATCGCATATTGTTGTTGGCTGTATTTCTTCGCACATGTGATACATAGCCGAGGCGCCATCTTTCAATAGTTGGATTTCAGTACGCAACGGTCTGAGATCATAATAAATAACCAGTTTCCACTCACTAGCAATCATTTAGCTTGTTCCGATATGTTCAAAATGAATACCTACAGTTGGATCAAATTTTGTAACCTTGATTGGTTCGCACAATACCATTGGCAACATTAGCAATATCGCCAATAAGGTTATTAGGCTGAACTGTCGTGCCATTTTTATTCCTCTTGATGGCCCTTCATTCATTTCGTCCTTTCGCTTTCTTGTAGTCGCCTCTTCGTTAGATTCTGAATCAGTATCTGCGCTTAGTGTGTAGTTGAGCGAGGCGATGTATTGCACGTTTATAAACACCCGTTGCCGTCTTAGCCTCAGCAGCGCGTACTGCTCCATCTGGTCCGTTATATACATATACTAATCGGCCAAGAGCCCACTGCATAACAGGAGCATTGTCTTCTTTGATGATAACCATGTCGCCGAGTTTGATGTTATCTCTCTGTCTTATCCACTTGTGTCGTTGTTGGCGTTCATTGGGATATTCATTGGACCATCTCTTCCAGAAATTGTGCTTTAATTGCGCCACCAATTTCCATCTTGACAACAGTGATTGCTTTGTTGAGTCTGCTTTGCTATATACTTGGGAAGCACTCATCGCTTCTCCTATTTTTTTAAATAATTTTTGCCCCATTTTTAATTACATTCTGTTCGTGAACAATAAGTAATTTTTAAATGCTACTATGGACCTTAATATGTTCTTTAGTCATTACCACAGATCATAATTTAATTTAATTATATATATGATTAATTTATATACGAAAAGTGTCGTTTAAAATATTCTATGTGGAAGTTCTGTGGGTCCAATTCATTTGAGTCTTCTTTTTGTTTTTTCCATTGCCGGCAATTGGCGCACGTCTCGGTTTTGATGAATTTTTAGGCGCTCTGTGTATTTGCTGCTACATTTTTTAATAGTGTCTTCCACCGAGTCAATGTTGAGATCGTGGTGTATGTCTTCATTTCTTATATACCAGTCGGTTTTGTTATTGTCCGCAGTATTTTGCATTGTGTTCTTTGAATCAGTTGTATATTCGTTTTTCTTGCTATCCCCCATACTTCGATCCCATATTTCCAGATGGGTGTTATCCTGTTTCGATTTTTCTTTTATCTCCTGAATCGTAGCAAAACGCTTTCCTTTCATCGGTGTATTCAGTTTTGGAAAGAGGAAAAAGTCACCGGGGGCCAAGTCCGGTGAATACGGTGGTTGAGGCATGATAACGGTTTTGTTTTTGGCCAAAATCAGCTCCTGAGCGATGTCCATGCGACGTTGTTTTTGCTCAAAATTTAGCAATTTTGGAACAATCTTCGCTGCCGCACGTTTCATGCCTAAAACATCCGTAAAAATTGTTTGGCATGAGCCGAACGATATGCCAACATCATCAGCAACTTCTCTGATAGTGATTCGACGATTATCCAAACTCATTTTCTTCATTGCGTCAATGTTTTCATCGGTTGTTGACGTGCTCGGGCGACCAGGACGAGCATCGTCATTGACATCTTCTCGGCCTTCCTTAAACCGGTTATACCACAATTGAACTTATGTTCTGCTCATAGTAGACTCGTCAAAGGCCACAGTCAACATTTCAAATGTCCTTGCGCATTTAATTTAATTTTTTTACACAAAACTGAATACAGTTTCTTTGATCCATTTTTTTCGAATAGTACAAAATCGAAGAGTACACCAAAACACGACTAACCTTTTTATCTGTCAAAAACAAACTGACAATCCAAAATGCCAACATATATAACAGACATGTGTACCAACATAAAAAAAAATGCGAACATCGAACGTACGTAACTCACGAAAAGATGAAAATAACGGTTATCTTTTGATCACACCTCGTATGTAGCATATACGAAAAACAAAAACTTCCTGAAACTGCACATATTCATTGACGAACGAAATGTTTGATTGGATTAGATTTTGTGAAATTTATGAGCTTCTTCAGACGAATTGCGCAAAAGCATCAAAAAACCAATATAAACAAAGGTATTGAAATCGTACAAAACTAACACAATTTCAAGCCCACATAAATTTATGTATGGGAGTTAAGAAACACCGTTATGACTATTTTTAGAAGATATAAATTTCTTTGCTGTAATGATCTTCTATAGCAGCAATTCAATGTGGTTTAGTAAAATTATTTAATACTGGATAATTTATGCTAAAGTGGAAACTATTCTTAATATTTTTTATAAAAATAATGATTAGTTTGCTTTCAAAAAAAAGGATGAACAATTAAAAAAAGTAAAAAATAAACACATTTCTCAGCGGACTTGAACTCGGCATCATAAAATTGATAGACCGACGCTTCACCACTTTGCTATCGATCTTTATAAAAGATCCTATGCTTGCATATTTATTTTATATTGTCAAGTGTTCTAATATGCACGCATTATGCTTTCTCATGACATGGCAAATCTTTCTTATACGCAAAACCACAAATGCTTTGTTTTAAGCCCCACTTTCCGTATAAAAAACCTTTGCCGTGCAGAAAATTCATTCTTGTGTATTTTACCCCAGCCACATAGAACAGAAAATAAAAATTTGATTTCAAATTTGTCGCTTCTGCAGTGAGCACACACACACACACACACACACTAAATTATTCATACGAATGAGCGAACAACAATAGCCATGTGTGTGACTGCCGATGGATACATACTCACGACTGCTTCGTGAAATTGCCTATCAGAATTCCAATGTGGTTGCCATCAATTTCAATATGTTGATTATCACTCAAGAGAGCAATGAAAGGTCTTTCTGTATATTGTTTTTGGTACTGATGTGTACATGCATTTTGAGTGGTTGTAGGAAAAGAAACAATCAACCAAGTCGACTTTGTTGACCCCTGCATACATGTAATTCATATATAAGTCGTAATAATACAAATGTTCTTATTCGACAGTGTATATTAAATGTATTCAAGAGCCGTAGATTCACATTTTTTCATAAGTCTAAATAATATAAATGCAGTTGCACATTTTTTATATGTACTCGTATATTAATAATTATTAATAAATGGAACTATATTTACGATGGAACTACATTGACGTCGAGTAAACTCAAAAAATTGCCGGTCTCCAGACCTAATGGGCATTTGGATAATCTTAATAGTTTTATTGAGTTTATCCAGAGTTTGAAATTGTTGTTCCTTGTTACAATACATTGCATTGACGGGTTACTCTACACCCTATGCAGTATACGAGCACTCTGCAATGATTTGTTTAGCGACGAGTCAGTTAATTATGTTATGATTGGTAAGTTGAATCAGGGCTATCTAGAAAATTTATTTTCCGTACTGAGATCTAACCTTGGAGACAATGTTAATCCCTCAGAAGGAGAAAAGAAATATCTGACGGCTAGATTATTATCTATGAAAATCGTCACACGGTCATTCTTATTGAATACAAACTGCACGATGATCATGATACTAATCTGGACTGGAACTTCTCACTGACATCGGAAGCTAATATTGTATCGTATGACCAAATTATTGATTAGTTATGCATACTTCCGGACAATCTTGATAATTCTAATATTCACGGCGAAATGACACCAAATCTGCTACTTAAAAATTCTCCTAATATATTTTTCCAGATCTGCCAAATACACTTTAAGTATTTGGAGACATATTTCCTCTCATCTGTTACACAAGACATTTAAAACAGCAAATAGTTGTATCGTGTGTAACCGAAACTAATAAAAAGGAGTACAGTCTGAAGACCGGCTTTACGTTTTCTTGTGCGAGTTATGGAATGAGGATGTCTGCTACATAAATCATCATTAGGAGCATATCGACCTCATTTCTTGAGAATGGCTTTGTAGTGACAATATAACTACTAATATAAAATTAGTCCAAAAATATTGCATAGGTCGTAAGTTATAATAATATGTCAAGAATATGCGTGGCTGGATAAATAACATGCCCAATTTTTGTGTGCTGTTTAAAGTTAGTACCAGCAATCTTCCTGTGAAATTTCGTTGCTAAATCTTTAGTAGGAACCTAGTAATGATTTTTGGTTAATTTTGGGCGTGGCAGTAGTATTATGATATCCATATTCTGCAGGCACACTATTATGGACCCTATGTATATTTCTGCCAATTTTTTTTCCCGAAGGCGTCAATACAACCATATGTAGACTAATTACAATTTTAGACCCTAAATTTCCTTATGTGAAAAGTGGGCATGTATTTTCTTTGATCAAGCGTGTTTGTTCCTTCCTGTAAAATTTCCTCAAAGAAAGCTCTACCAGATCTTCAGTTATAAATATTTGTTAATAGTGGGGGTGTCAGCTAATATATACCGCACAATTTTTGCACAGTATTTAGTAGGACCCACATCTCCATAACTGCAAATTGCGTCACTATTCCATCAATTGGACCGAAGTTATAGTAATTTTAGAAAAGGTAAGAAAAGTTGCTTATATGGGAGGTAGGCGTGGACTTTGTCAAAATCGGCCCATATAGCAATCTAGTTCTGTATCTTTGTTCAGGCTATACTTTTGCGAAATTTCATTAAGGTGGCTCAAACGGTGTAAAAATTGCTTAGAAAGTGATTCTGATCATGTCTGTATATATATGTCTATACCTACCACACGTCCTTCTTAAAGTTGCAACCCCTCTCAAAAGCACAAAATTAGTATACCCTATTTACCTTTTTTAAAGGTGAAGAGTATTAAAATTGATGGTATATATTATAATTTGTTTAAAATCTGGCTCATAAGTCTGTTGGCCGGAGTCTCTTTAACCGTCGACTGATGGTGTTTTCTTTTCAACTATATGGCTTAGTTCATTGTTATGGTGCGAGAGAAGTTTATATCTGTAACTAATGGGTCTTATCTCCTCGCTAATCAGTGGAATTTTTAGATCACAATGTATTGCGTCGCTTTGTACATACCATGGTGCATTTAAAATTGTTCGTAATATTTTGTTTTGAAACCTTTGGATACTTTCAACACTCGCTTTGTTGGCGGTGCCCCATATTTTTAGCCCATAGGTCCAGATTGGCTTTAAAATTTGTTTATATATTAGTAGTTCATTGTGGGTTGTAAGTTTCGACTTTTTTCCTAGGAGCCAGTATAGTTGTCCGAACTTAAATTTCATATGCTCACGTTTTCTAAGAATATGTTGTTTCCATGTCACTTTGTTATCTATATGCATTGCAAGATATTTAGCGTTGTTTTCAATATCCAAAAGCTGAACCAATCCATTAATTTGTCTAAGATTTTTTGAAGGGTTGCTTTTGTAATGCAATTATTCGATTTAAGAATGACAGTATCCGTTCGCAAATGTTCCAATCATAGCGGCGTTTTCATTTGGCTTGGGGTTATCAGATTTGAATATCAGGTATAAATTTGGTCCTAGTACACTACCTTGAGGGACGCCAGCACTTGCTTTATGTAATTGCAAGAATCTTTTTTCATCCAGGTCTGATATGATTTTGTCGGTAACTCTATGTACTTATTGTATCCATATTGGTGGTCAGGTATAACTTTTTTTCCAGGAAGTTAAGGAATAGCTTTTCACAAAGTTTTGATACGGTAGGTAAGAGGCTGATCGGTCGGTATGAGGTCAATTTCATTGTGTCTTTTCCTGGCTTTAGGATGTGTATTATTTTTGAAACTTTCCATACCTTTGGGAAGTATTTTTGTCTTAATATATATGTTACTTACCTTTCATAACATATTGCACAGTCTGGTAGTTCTTTGAGGATATCTCCAGTTATAAGGTCATATCTTGGATTGGTGTTTTGAGGGCAACGTTGAGACACAATTTCTGCTGGACTATTTTCTAAATGAATCCCAGTCTTTTTCATCAAACAAGTGTAGTGCTGGGAAAACTAATTGTAGGCTATTTGAGTATTCTATAATGACTGGCGAGTTGTCTGAAGATGGTTCGAAGCACGATTTAGCTACCATACTTTTTACATCAATATTTGTATGCAATTTACCTTCAAAAAAGGCAAAAAGGCTATACTAATTTCATGCTTTAGAGAGGGGTTACAATTTCAAGAAGGAGGCGTGACAAATATGGACAAAGATATGCAGATACGAATGCGGATTGATATTGAAGCTACCTAGCGCTAGATGGCAGCACAAATACATAAACTTTTTTTTTTACAAATTACGATCTGTCAAACGTCAGCTGTTAAAATTTCAACCAAATTCATCGATTAGTTTATTTGTTGTAGTCGTTTGAAGTAAGCAACTTCTGTGTTTCTTGAAAAATGGAAAAAAGCGTATTTCGTGCAGTGATTAAACACTACTATTTGAAAGGAAAAACGGCGAAAGAGACGAAGAAAAGCTCGATAAACATTACGGTGAGTCTGCTCCGTCAGAGTACATGGTAAAATATTGGATTGCTGAATTTAAACGCGGCCAAACAAGCACTGCAACTATACCATCAACAGGAAGGCCAAAACAGGTGGTTACTGAAGAAAATATCAAGAAAATCCTCGATATCGTTATGAATGATCGCCGAGTCAAGTTGCGTGAGATTGTTGAAATGGTAAACATATCATATGAACGTGTGCTCAACATTTTGCATGAACATTTGCATATGAAAAAGCTTTCGGCAAGATGGGTGCCGCGTTTGCTCAGTGTCGAACAAAAACAGGTTCGACAGACCACTTCACAGCGGTGTTTGGACATAATAAAGCGTAGTCCTGTTGATTTTTGGCGTCGATTAATAACTGTTGTTGAAACGTGGGTCCACCACTACACACCTGAAACCAACAATCAATCGAAACAATGGGTGGAAGCTGGTGGAAGTGCTCCGAAGAAGGCGAAGGCAGTGAAATCGGCTGGCAAGGTTATGGCCACTGTATTTTAGGATGCACACGGAATATAGCTCATCGATTATCTTGAAAAAGGATCCACAATCACAGGAAAGTATTATCGTACATTATTGGATCAATTGATTGATGCAATCAAGGAAAAACGACCACATTTAAAGAAGAAAAAAATGCTCTTTCTTCAAGACAACGCACCGGTTCACACAGCATTAGATACGATGCTAAAATTACGTGAAATAAACTTCGAATTGGTTAATCATCCACCTTATAGTCCAGATTTAGCTCCTAGTGACTTTTTCCTGTTTACAAACTTGAAAAAATGGCTCGCAGGAAAAAGATTCATCTCAAACGAAGAAGTGATTACCGAAAATTAAGCGTATTTTGAGGGGTTCCCGAAATCGTATTATTCAGATGGTATAAAAAAGTTGGAATATCGTCTTACTAAGTGTGTCGAAGTAAAAGGAGACTATGTTGCGAAAGAAATGGTTTTTGAAAAAAAAAAATTTTTTTTACTACTTAGGTAGCTTCAATATAAATCCGCCCTCGTATCATCAGAATCACTTTCTAAGCAAATCCGTCTGTGGCCACGATTTTAGAGCTATCATAATGAAATTTTGCTAAAGTATAGTATAAACAAAGATACAGAATCAAATTACTATATGGACCGATTTGCACAAAGACCACGATGTTGTGAGTCAAACTCACAATGTCCGCTAAACCCAAGTAGTTATTAGATTATTATTTATTATTAATAAAATAATAAACGTACATAGCCCCAAGGGGCACGTATAATACAATAAAAATATTACTATAAAGTAAAAGTCGATTGCATGATTTTATGTGCACGCATTTAACAATTGAACTGCAATGAACTTTCACTACAGACTGGTCAGCACTTTCCCATAAGTGTGCCACTCGATTATTGCATTAGCAGACAATTGCACAATGTGCAAACTAAAAAGTCGAGCAATTAGAAATAACAATGAGGGCAATTAGAAATATTAAAGTAGAACGTTAAGATACAACAATGTAAATAGTATATAAGCAGGTGCGGGGGCGTTCAAGGGCGTTTCTATTCGCGCGGTTAGTAAGTGGACTCAGCTGCTGATAAGCGCCCAGCTAACGTTCCTCAGTGCATAAATACAGGGATAAAGTTATATCCAACGGGTAAGATATATTCGGCAAACACAGATATAATTGGCGCAACCGGTAGGATGCGGCTAACATGAGGATAATTGTCGAGCATACTTCCAACATAATTGAAGTAACCGGTAGGATACGGCCAACATGAAGATAAATGTTGAGGATACCCCCAACATGATTGGCGCAGCCGGTAGGATGACCTACGGTCCCACGAACATCAAAAGAACAATTGAATGGAGCCATCGAAAAATTGTAAGTATATATTTATTGAAGCGTACTTTAAGTAGATACTTCTGCGACCCTAAAGGCGCGTATCGAGATTTATCGATAGTGCTGTAATCATTCTTTGTGTTTGAAAATTTTATTTGATGGGGGAAAGTATGGAGAATAATTTCATGAAATCGATCACCTTATTTTAAATGGGTTCATAGAAAAGTAGTAACAAAATAAACGTTAATATTTATTGGTATAAATAATCTTTATTCACATTCAGTAGCTGTGCAATTAATTAAGTATAATTTTTATACCTATGTAATTTGAGTCATTTTGTTTTCTTTACGGCATTTCGCCACAGTTGTATTTCTATGTTGAGCAATGTTTGATTTACTAAATAATAAAACTGAAAACTTATTGGTATACTGTTAAGCGTTTTAGTTTACAAATTAAACCTTATTACCTTCAAATGAAGCTAGGTTAATGATAAATATTATAAGCGGAAACAAGAAAACGAAATCAGGTCAAATGGAAAATAATTTTAGCGAAGCTATAATTACGCGGCTATGATGAGTTTATGAGGTTTATCGTGGGGCGGATTTCAGTTGGTATAAATTGAAGCCGATGTTGAGTTAAATAATACAGGATAACGTAATCATAGCTTGTAAGATGTTTATACTGGAGGTTGCTCATGCGGTGGAGAAGTTAGTGCCCATGTTCTCAGGGGTCGAGCTGTATGATCTGAGAAGTGAGATCAGGCACTTCAAAGAAGGTTGTGATTTAGCACAGCAGAGTATCGCAGGGGCAGACAGGGAACACTTAATGAAGTGTATTAGGCAAAGAACCTCAGGTGATGCGTTTGATTTACTAGCACATAGCTCAGTAAGCCCTCTGTCGGATTTGTTTGCACTTTTAGACAGAACATATCTGAAACAGAAATTTTATGTCACCCTCATAAAAGAGATCCAGGAGACAACCTAGAAACCCGTTGGGGTCCTGAGAGCCTGGGGAAGAAGGCTTAGATCATTGGTGAACGCTGCTTAAGTGGAAGCCAACAGGCAGTTTCCAGGAAATATTGCAGCATACAAGGCTCAAGTAGAATGGGCTATGATTTCTGTATTCACAGCAGGCCAAATAAATAGGGATTTAGCAAATTACACACTTAAAATAACAGAGAGGAGTATGGCAGAGTTGGTTGAAGCGGTCTCTTCTATTCAAGCAGCAATCCAACAGCGAACGACAATAGGTGGAATCTGCTAGGCAGGTGTGGTACAACAACGGGTCACTCGAGATGTTGATAGATTTGTGGGCCAATTTCCACAGCAATGAGACCAAGTATTTCCGGTCGAGAGGTTCCAGCCAAGAAAACCCATTTACTCATTCTGCCGTTAGCTAGGTCATACCAGGGATGAATGATTTACACGTAAATATACCCCCTACTGTATATAATGCCGAAATATGGTCATGAGGCATATCGACAGTGCCTGGGGGGCGCAGAATGTTATCGGTATAGGAGCCAGCCAGCGACGCGGTGGCCAGATCCGCCCAGGCAAGAAAGTGTATATAATTTCAACAGACCAAGAGTTAATTCCACAGAAGGATTTAGCCAAGGAACACCACGGGGAGCGACCATATTTGAATTCAAGAAGTGAAGCGAGGATGAACAACACCGCACAGGGGTTGAATGCTTCTCATGTGGACGAATGAGACATCGAGCAGCAGAATGCAGGCAAAAACAATCCTAACAAAGGGCCTAGGGAAACTTCGAGCTCCCCAGTCGAAGCCAATAGACTGGAAAGCCAAGAAGGACAAAGCAAATAGCAGTCCGAAAGTAGCAAGGAGAGTGGATCGCGTGTCAAGCGATGTAGGGGCGATGGCCCAAGAGAGGGAGGAGCATGAGGAACTCCATTTCTCTATTTGTAGTAGTAGAGTTAAGTTTTGATAAAATTAGGAAGTATAGGCCGGTAGCCGTAAAAACCATAGAGGAATACAAGGAGAAGAAAGCTAGGTTAACACGTAAGGTATGTATATATAAGGAAGAACTAAAACTCTTGGTGGGAGAGTATCAAGGAGTTAGGGAATAAATACGCATCCATTTTGGGAAGGCGTTTTTTCGTGTTTAATAGAACAGCCGATGCGTTTATCGAGATAACCTGCAAGGAGGCAGCTAGTTGTAAACTATTGCTTTTGGTAGATACAGGAGCGGACAGAAGCTTCGTTTAATCTAGTGTTCTACGAAAAGGAATGGCAACTGATGAAACGAGTGTGAAGACTCTTATCGGTGCTTTTGGGGGGTGTATTAGAACGCTAAGCTCAGTTAATGTGAACCACACCGAGTTCAAAGACATACGTTTCAGAATGAACGTGGTGAAACTTGAAAAGGAAGGTGTTCCGGCTGATGGTGTAATCGGTCGGGATAACATTTGGGGCCGCAGCATTCTGGATGCAGTAACTAAAGTGTTATCACTATTCGGTAAGAACAGAAATAGGTTTCTGACTCTTCCACTAAGGTTATGGTAGGTTTAAGGATAGTAGTCAGGATATGGTAGGCACGAGGACAACGAGAGTTATTACTCTCCGTGTGAACAGAACCTTCGGACAGTTGTTTTGCACAATCAGTAGCTATCTAGGATAGAAGAAATCCAGGACCAATTAGGACATAATAGATACTTTTCCACGCTTGATTTCGCCAGTGGCTACCATCAGGTTCTGGTGGACACCCAAGATAAGCAGTAAACCGCGTTCAGTACCAGTTTGGGGCACTAAAAGTTCAATAGGATGTCTTATGGAATAATAGGAGCACCGGCTACCTACCAGCGGCGAATGAACCATGTGCTAACAGTCTTTCAAGGGGTAGATTGTTTCGTGTATCTACATGATATTGTAATCTAGGGGAAGAACTTGCAGCAGCATTCGCAACACTTGTACAAGGTGCTCCAGAAATTGTGAGAATACAATTTGAAATTGAACACAGAGAAGTGTAAATTTTTGCGAAGAGAAGTGGTTTATTTAGGCCATCGTTGCTCAGAGGCAGGAGAACTGCCTGACCCGCAGAAGATGGAATGCTTAAAGAATTTAGCAATTCTAAGAAATAGAAAGAAGTGCAAGCATTCTTAGGACTAGTGAACTATTATAGAAAGTTCGTAGAAGCACTAGCCATAGTGTGGGTTACGAAGAATTATAGGGCATATTTGCTAGGACGCCCATTGAAAAATTATACCGACCGTCAACCGTTGAGAGGCATCGCCAATTTAAAAAACCAAACGTCTAGGCTAGCCAGGTTCAGACACAAATTATCTGAGTATGATTTTGAAATCATATACAAGCCTGGGAAAATATGTAAATGCAGACGCACTAAGCAGACTGCCTGAAGAGCAAAAGATATAAGTAGTTCAAACTAAAGCAATGGCAAAGGCCGACAGGGAGAAGGCCAATGTTAAACGGTCAATGACACAGAAGCCCCAGAAACTAAAGAAACGCATGAGGAAAGAAGAAACAGCTAGCCAACAGGATAGAGTGGCTCGAGAATGACAAAGATATTCAAGAAGTACTGAAGGGTTTCCATGATTCACGTCTAGGTGGACACCAGGAATATAGGAAAACCTACGGGAGAATCAGACGGGTATATGCCTGGAAAGGTATGCTAACAGACAAAAAAAAATTTTAAAGAGTTGCCCAAAATGTCAGGCCAACGAGAGTTCGAGGCTAACAAAGATGCCAATAGTGTTAACTAACACACCTAAACAACCTTTTGATAAAGTTCACATGGATATTGTAGGTATTTTACCTTAGACAATTTCGGGAAATAAGTACATCTTGACGTTCCAAGAAGTTTTCAAATTATTTGGCATACGTAGCCATACCTGATACATTATAGCACGTTACAACATTCCGAAAGTGTTGGTGTCCGACAACGGTTCGAATTTCGTGTCAAAATTATTTTCTGAGACGTGTAAAATGTTAAGGATAGAGAAATTACACACTAATCCCTATCATCCGTAAGCGAACGGTTCGGTAGAACGAAGTCATAGACCTTTGGCAGAATACTAGCGTTGTTTCGTCAAAGAGGATGGTTCTAACTCGGACCAGTGGTTAGCTGCGGTCATGCATATATACAACAATAAAGTACATGTATCAACGAAGCAAACTCCGTTTAGGACGTTCTACGGGCTTGATTTCAACATGCCAGTATACAATGCTGATGACCCAAATAAAGTGCGGAAATAACCCTGCATTCCACACAACATGCCGACGACTTTAAGATCGGAACATATTTTCCAGTTGTGATGCTCATATTGAATGTATTTTATCAAACTGGCCATTGTGGCATATAATTATTTAGTGTTGATGGCATGAGCGATGGGAATAGAAGGTTTCTCATTTCCAATATGCAGTAGGACTGCTTTCAAACTCTCCTTACTACCGTCAATGAACAAGCGCTTTACCAATCAAAGATCCGATTATACATGTTTGTTCGTCATCTCAATACCTTGAATTGGGTACCAAGAACAACCCTGACATTTCTAGCTCGAGATATGATTTGTCACGTGAAAAAAGGTCGAAAAAAATACAAAAATTACAATATCTCAAAAACTATTCCATGAAAAAAATATAACCTTGATTTTCGAATTCAGCAGATGAAAATACATAAGAAAAGTCACCTCTCATCAAATGTACACGAAAAAAAACTAGTGTAATTAGTGTTGAAAAAAATGTGAGATGGAAAAAACACAGATAAGAGAATCAAAATTCAACGGAAGAAAAAATTTGAATAAAAGATTTATTTAATGCATTTGGGCAAACCGCAAGTGCATTGCAAAACCCAATTGTGCAAAGCGCAAAGTGGAGCGCATGCAGAGTGGAAATGATAGCAGTATTCGTATACCTGTGCATTCGTAAAAACTTTACATATAGTATGAAGATGGAGTGCATGTATGATTGTAGGCGTACATTCGTACAAATATGGTACATGATATGAAGGTGGACAAAATCTGTCCCAATAGGAAACATTGGAATGAATCAGTGGGTACGCATTCTAAAAAGTAATTATGATAGTAAGTATATAATTTTTTTATTGGACTAGGTCGAAAATACGTTAGCAAGAATAGACTTTAGAGAGAAAAGGCAAGATAGGTTTATGAATAGTTAACTTTCGGTAAAAAATTGGGTCAATATAATTAGGAATAAAAATAATCAATCAGTAAGGCAAAATAAAAAAAAAGTAGAATTTACATACATAGCCGAAAGCCAATCACAACAACAAGCATTGGTCAATCCACAAAGAAAGCGAAAGATTATCGGGTTGTTATCTAGCAAACAATTACGATATCACCCGGGAGAGTTGCTCACTAGAATAATATACAATGTAGAGCATGAATGGTGTGAAGTAGTGGCCATTCTAACATCGACTGGAGTTCTAGTAGCCAAAAAATCAATAAATATATGACCCTATCGTTTTGACGAACCAATAGTGGTTTCGGCGGTATGCTCAAGCAAAGCAACACGAATGGGCACAGGCTATAATACGATTGGCGTGTAATTCAAAGCGCGAGATGAGTCAGGGTACAATTTATCAATTTCCCTCATCAGAACAGGCGAAGCATCATGAAAACTCCAGGAGTTACTGAATAATTTCTTATACAAAGGCACTAAAACGCAGTCTCACTACACCAGCAGCCTTTTCGTTATTACACCATCAGGATCTGTGGAAAACACTGAATAACGATAGAAGCAATCAGCGACTTGGTTAAGGAGGTTGAAACCGAAGAGAAAGTAGCGGGCCTCACCGAGTCCTACATTAAGAAAGAGGGGAGGGGTCGGCACAACCGGAATTTTCCGAGTAATGAGAGTAACGAAAGTATTCTTGACGAAAATTACGCAAAATAAGAATTTTTCTCCAGGACGTCATACCAGCCCTATCGACAACAGAATGCAGATTTCACCGAGGAAATGCAGCAGGCGGAGGACGCAGTGTTAGTATTAGAATAAATTATAGAAATAAATTGTAAAATGAAAATAAGAACAAAAAGAAAGGAAAACGAAAAGAGAAAAAAAAACAAATAAGAAGAAAAAGAAACTTAAATGAGTCCAATATAAAAAACGAGTACAGAAGTCTGAAGTCGGGTTAGACCGACTTCGAAATACCCTTCACCTTTTTTTGTGCGTGCAAGTTCAACAATGGGGATGTTTTCTTAATAAATTATCTTTAGGAGCATATTCACGGTAATTTTAGGTAGGGTACCTTGAAATGATTATATCGGCTCCATTTCTAGTATATGGCTTTGTAGTGTCACTATAACCACTAATATAATGTATAGGTCGAAAGTTATACAGATATGCCAATAGTGGGTGTGGCTGTAAAAATAGCACGCCCATTTTTTGTGCGGTGTTTAATGTTAGAACCCGCAACAATCCTGTCAAATTTCGTTGATAAATATTTAATAGGAAAATAGTAATGATTTTTGGTTAATTGTGGGAGAGGCAGTAGTAATAATCTGCCCATATTTGGAATGCATGCTAGTACAGACCCATGGTATACATCTACCAATTTGTTTTCATATATCATCACTAGAAGCATAGATAGGGTATGTTTTGTTCCTAACTTTGATTCCTATACAGGCACTTTAACCTGGATAGGAGGTAGGAAATTGAAATAGTTGTTGCAACCACTTGAACTTGAACAACTTGCTGGGATGAAATAAACTTCACTTGTGGTAAGCTTGGTTATAATTCACGATTTTATTTGCCAGTTATGGCCTTAAATACAATTCTAACTACAATTAATTACAATAACAAAAACTTATGTGGTACGGTAAAATGAATACACAACAAAATATTAAAGAATGCAAATGCAACAAAGTAAGGCTATTGGCTTGTGGGTAAGGAACTGGCGTTGACTCAAGGCCAATGCAATGTTATATTTGTTGTCAATATGCATGATTATTTCTGCTGACTCGCCATCATACGGGTGTTTCTCCTACTTCTACCAAAGGTAATTGACTTGGCGCGTGCTGTTATGTAGCGGATGACGCTATTGTTGTGCATACGAAAATTACTTTTCGTACATTCTCCCGCGTTGAGCAATTTTGGTCAACTCGCTTCTAAGTTAACGATGAATGATGGTGGGTGTTGTCGCGGCGTTGGGTTTGGCTGAAATTTCTTGGACCTTTTGAATTTCCATATGAAGCATATGATGAGAACTGTTGCGGATACCAAAAGGGCGGTGTAGCTGACCACATGGTGGTGGTGACTGTTGGACCTTGTTGTTTGGACCGCGTTTGGATTGCGGTGAAGACGTCCAATTGAGTTTTAAATGTAATGTTTTTCTCCTTGGGGGTCGTGGGTACTTCGTAAATGGTGTTGATGGTACTAAAGTCTTTCAACCTGGCGTAGGATCTGTATATGGAACTGGAATTGCTGTAGTGACCTTGAATTGTGATTACTTTAGTTTTAGCGATACAGTTAGGATGCATGGTAATTGTTAGTTGAGCAATCTGGGTTCCACTCTCTGTTGACAGTTCCGTTTCTGATGTAGTGGAGAATATCCACTGATTCTTCTGATGCAATTGGGTTCACATAGAACTTCAATGCGATTTTGTGATGCTACAATCTGTTGCAGCTTTCTTGTTGAATAGATTAATTTCGCAGGAAAATGCTGCTGATTCTCTTCCATTGGTCGTATGTTTGCTTTCACATATGTAGGCACCTTCCTTGGTTGTGAAGCATTTGTCCAGTTCATGTGAACTTAGTGGGAAGTACTGATCACGGTGAGGGTAGACTGCTAGAAAGGAGGTATCTGGAGCTATTGTGTACTGTAACGACTCAAATTTATAGCTGGGGTAAAACTCAGCGGCTCCAGGGGTTGTTACAGGAAATTACTCGGGCGTTGTATTGTTTCAGTTTTCTTTATTCAATATTTATGCTTATCACTAGGCTTACACGTTATTACAAAAAATGATGGGCTTTATGAAGGCCGCTCCTGACCTTGGTGCTGTGTCGTCCTGTCTCCAGTCTCAACGGTGGTGGATTGAGAAACCACTTCCACCGGTTTGACGCTGAGAAGCAAGTCCTGGTTTTCTATGAAGGCGGATTGAAAAACCCATCGTTCGTAGCAAACTCAGTTCTTCTTAATGTCTCGGTCTGTGCCTTTAGTCTTTTGTTTCAACGGTGGTGGATTGACAAACCACTTCCACCGTTTCTAACGCTGACGAACCAACTCTGGTTTACTATGAGAGTGGATTAAAGTCCAGCACTCGTAGTAAATGCAGCGCTTGTGTGTGTGTGTGTGTCCGTTGGTAATGTTTTCTTGTTTCGTGGCGTCTGTGCGGCTACGTTTCTAAGGTACTTACTTGCCCGATATGTTAGCAGGAAAAGAGACCGTATGTCAGGGTGCAGGCGCTTTTATATCCTCCTGTTGCCACTCTAGTTGTTCTTCTAGTCCCGTTTCTCCGACTACCGCTTCCTGTTGCTAAGGCCAAGGCATTGTTGGTGTTTTCCTCTTGACCTTAGGCGACCCTCATCGTCTTCCTGGAAAAGTCCGGCTGTTGTCAAGCGCGTAGTAGTTGCAGCGGCACGTTGTTGCTGTTGCACGCCCTGTTGTTGTTGTTGCACGCATGATTTCTTTCTGCTGGTGGTTAATATTATTTAAATTATCCACCAGCGTTTGAACACTATTTGTGAATTTCTCCTTTGTGTGATGTCCGCGCAACTTGTCTGCACAGCGATTGTTATGTCGTTCTCTCTTTCCGTTTCATTCGTTTCTCGTGCTGTGGTTCTTCTATTTCCCGAGCTAACGCACTCGGTAAATTCTACCGAGTCGTGTTGTTGTAATTAACGCACGATTAATTGAAGTTTGCTTGTAGTGTTATTGTTGTTGTCCATCAGTGCACACGGCTGGCTTGAGTTCGCCAAGTCTGTCGGCGCATTCGTGTTGGTATAATTCACATGCAATTCCTTTTCCTTGTCTTACGCAAGCGGCTGGATTGGCTTTGCCAATGCTGCTGTTGACATTCCGCGTGAGTAGTTGTGGGGTACAATTTGCATGTGATTTATTGACCAACGTTTATAATTTTGTGCATTTCATGCGCTCCCGCTTTCGCCGTGGTTTCTATAGGTGCGAAGTTATTCTAATAATTAATATTAAGCGTTGATGGGGCCGCGCAAGCTGATTGGTTAACGCACTCAAACTTCTTCGTACGCGAGTGATGCTGGCGGTCCATTTTCGCAGTGACTATTGCTTTGGGGAATTATTGTGCCAGCAAAGTTAGTCAATAATTTTGCTCGTCACAGTACATTGATTCGTTCCTCATAATTGGAATCGGGATGGGTTGGAACAGGTCGAAATGTTATTGTTCGATTAGAGGTTCCCTGATTAGAAATAAGACCTTGCTCTTTGTGACTGCTCCTTCTGCTTTCATTATTTTATACAATTGTACTATGCTGGATTGTTCAGTGGGCAGTTGTCGAGCTAATGGAAGGTGCGCCTTAATGGTGCTGATCTGAGCTTGTAGTTGTTGCGGTGTGAGTAATGTTGGACTAATGCTACAATGGTGTGTATCTGTGAGCACATCGATGATGTCTGCCTGTATTCGTTGAAGGTTGGCCGCCATTAATGACAATTGGGTTGCTGCTAAAATCAATAACTGCACAATCTTAATTTGATTTGTGTTGTCGATCACGCTGTTATTTATTGCGTCTATGTCCTTCTGTAGCTCAGAAATTCGTAACCTTGTTACTTGTTCGTCCTTTTTGATGACATTAATGGTAAGTCAATGATGGAGGTATGATTTTGAAGTTAACGTTGTAGATGATTTTCGTTGTTTTTTACTTTATTAATTGTGTGAGACATTTCTTCTGCGTAGTCTGAGTCGAGAACACCGAACAGGGTGCGAGCGACGTTTCCAACTAAATTGAGTGCCGCTCTTCTTGTACGCCCAATCGATAGCATATCTTTGTCCTGCAGTAACTCATCCCTTGTCTGATTTAGGTTTCTGCTTAAGGCGTAACACGTGGAATTTTGTTCTGCTCTTGTACATAAGTTCGGACTGCTAATATGCCGGAAGAGAAGGTATCGATTTCTGCCCAAAATGATGCCAAGTCATAATACAGCACCATTTTCCATTCTGCTGTTATCATTCCTGTTGCCTTCGAAATATATCCCAGGGTCCTTACCAAAGTTGTTGACATGGACTGAGCTGCTTAATATTTGCTGGGATCAGTAGCAAAGAAACAATAACTGTTACCAGGAGAGAGCTGGTCGGTGAAGCTCGCCTCCTTTTTATTGGTATTACATTCGAATCCGTTGAACGAGGCTGGGTGGTTGTGAGATAGACGCTGTTTAGTTTATTATTGCTGAGCTGGGAAGGTACACCGAAATCGTTATCCGCATCAGGGTCCGTTACTGGAATGGGTGCGAGCCTGTGGATTGGACGCTTCCAGACTCCAGCCACACGTACTGCGCCATCTTGGCCTTCGTATGTTTGGAATATCCTTCCTAGTGGCCAGCGAAGGGGTGGTAAGGTGTCCTCTTTGACTATTACCATCATACCTGGTCTTGGATTATCCACCTGCTCTCTCCACTTGTGCCTGTATGGAAGTTCATTCAGATAATCTCGAGACCATCGGTTCCAGAATTCATCCTTCAGATGCGATACTAGCTTCCATCTGGTTAACAATGAAGCTCGAAGGTCGATGTGGCAGCCGTGTCAATTGGTGCTGTTAGAGGTTCGCCAATTAGGAAGTGTCCTGGCGTTAATGCGTGTAGATCCTTTGGGTCGGTTGACAAGAGTGTTAATGGCCGAGAGTTTAAGATGGCTTCTATTTCAACCATCACTGTTTCCAATTCTTCATACGTTAATGAAACACTGCCCACACTTCTTATAAAGAGAGTTTTGGCAGATTTGACTGCTGCTTCCCATAGTCCGCCAAAATGTGGTGCTCTTGGTGGAATGAAGTTGAATTTGTGCCCTTGTTGCTGCATGTCCTGATTACAACTTCTTGTGCCTGTTCCCCATGGACTGCTTCTTTTAATTCTAAAAGCTGATTTTTGGTGCCCACGAAATTTGTTGCGTTGTCGTAGTACAAATTTTGACAGTGCCCTCGTCGGCCTATGAAGCGCTTTAGACATCCAATGAATGCTTCTGTGGTTAAATCGCTGACTACTTCAAGATGCACCGTCTTGGTGGCAAATCAGCAAAACACTGCTACATAAGCATTGTGTGGTCTTTTCCCTCGCGCCTTGAAATGAGTCCAGAAAGGGCCGCAGAAGTCTACTCCTGAATTGATGAATGGTCGTGCTGGTTGGACTCGTTATGCAGGTAACCTCCCCAATATTTGTTGGAAAAGTTTAGGCTTTGCTTTGGTGCAGCGAACGCAATGCTGTACAATTGACCGTGCCATGGATTTGCCTTTTATAAGCCAGAACCGTTGACGAAAGTGGGCTAGTAGAGTCTGTGGCCAACAGTGCAAGTGTTCTTTGTGATACTCTGTTACGAGAAGTTTTGACAGGGGGTCGTTGTATGGAATAATTATTGGATGCATGGCATTATATGAAATGGTGGCTGCTTGAAGGCGTCCTCCCACACGCATTATCCCTTCGGCGTCCACAAATGTATTGAGGTTGGCTAACTGACTGTTTTTGCTCAGATTTGTATTTTTGGCGAGGGCCTTGATGACTTCTTTGAACTCAGATACTTGCATGGCGTGGATGATGACTGTTAGAGCTTTGCTTTGTTCTTGAGGAGTTGGCGCAGTGTGACTGCTTCGTTCCTTCTTCATAGTCTTTGAATGATTTATAACTCTCAATACATAGGCTTTTGTTGAGTTTTTGTGGTTAATTTTGTAGATCATATCCTCTAAGTCGTTTGCAGCCGTAATAGTTGCTGTTACCGCTGTTCGTCTCCTTTCGATCGTAGTCTCGATGGCTGGTTCTCTTGAGTATGGTTTTGGTCAATTGTCCATTTTTCTGTGAAGGAAGATAGGTCCATAAAACCACATATTGCAGGTGGTTAATTCTGACGTTGCTAATCCTCTGGATAGTATATCTGCTAGATTTTCCTGAGAACGGATATGTCGCCATTGGGAGGCAATAGAGAGCTCTTGAATTCTTGCAATTCTGTTAGCGACAAAACATTTGGAATGACGTTGACTATGCGTTGATCCATGAGAGAACAATTTGTGAGTCAGTCCACAGATACTTTGGGACATCGGTTAAGCTCAAGTCCTCCTTTTCTCGTGCTGCTAACTGGGCACTGAGTAATGATGAGCAGAACTCCAGCTGTGGTGTTTTTTGTGCTTTCAGTGGTGCTATGCGAGATTTTGCGCATAGAAGCCGTACGACAATTGTTCCGTCAGGGTGGATTGTTCGAGCCTAAATAACCGCACCGTATCCCTTCTCTGAGGCATCAGCGAATGCATGTAATTGAAGTGACCTCTTAGTGCCTTCTGAAATATGTGTCTGGCAATGTGGGTATTGTTGAGTTTGTTCACGCTACTACGGAATGTGGTCCATTTAGTATGTAGTACAGTCGGCAATTCGTCAACCCATGATAGCTTTGTCTGCCAAAATTCCTGAATGAGAATTTTAGCTGTTACCACAATTGGTGCCAGTTCACCCAATGGATCAAATATGCTGGCTATATCCGAGACTATGGTTCTTTTGGTGATTCGATTATGAGTAGTGAGATTCATTTTGACGCAGGGTTTTGATTGCGTTGTTGGTGTCATTGTTGAAGTCGGGATTAACTTCCTTGTCTTCGTTTGGAACAGATTGAAATAATTTTGGATGGTTGGCGCACCATTTCCGCAATTGAAAACCGCCTTTGAGTAGAATGTTCGTGAGCTGTTTTTGCGTTTCCATTGCTGTGATTAAACTGTCGGATCCAGTTAAACAGTCATCCACGTAGAAGTTGTTTCGGAGAGCTGCAGCCCCAAGTAGATATTGAGAACTATGCTCATTTCCCAATTGTTGAAGACACTTGATTGCCAAGTATGGTGCTGACCGAGTTCCGTATGTCACCGTGTTTAGTTGGAAACATTGCAGGTTTTCGGTGGGATCTTTCCTCCAAACGATTAGCTGGTACTTTCGATCATCCGCATGAACCAAAATTTGTCTGTACAGTTTTTGTATATAAGATATGAAGACAAATCGTGGACATCGGAATCGCAGTTAAATCGTAAAGAGTTCGCTTTGAATCGTTGGCCCTGTGTGCATAAGTTCGTTGAGAGCTAAACCTGTTGACGTCTTCGCTGAGGCGTCAAACACGACTCTCAACTTCGTGGTGCTGCTTTCTGGCCGCTTGATACAATGATGCGGGATGAAATAGCCGGGTGATGTTATGCTGTCGAGATTTGTTTTTGTCATGTGCCCCAATGATTCGTATTCGTCCATGAATGCGGTATACTGAACCCTCAAGTCCTTATCTGCTGCCAGGCGTCTCCCCAGCTGATAGAATCTATTGGTTGCGATTTTCTTTGAGTCGCCTAGAGCGGATGTATGTTCTACGAATGGAATCTTGACTATGTATCTACCTTGATGGTTTCGAGTGGAGTTCAGTGCGAAATGAGTTTCACATAGTTTTTCTGTGGCAGACATTGTTGGCTTTGTGTCTTTCATTTCTTCAAGGTTCCAAAATTTTTCAATTGACACATCTAACAGCTTATCCTCATTTGTCAGTACCCCGCATGTTGCGGTGGTGGAATCTTGAGTGCCAATTTTTCCAGCTGCCACCCAACCAAAAAAAACCTGTGTTTTGTAGGATTGGGAGATTTTCTCCTAACGTTATTTGCCCGGTTAGGAGTAGCTGATGGTGAAATTCAGCGCCAAGCAAAACGTCGATTTTGCCAGGGCGTGTGTAGTGAGAATCGGCTAGTAACACTTCTTTTGGTATTCTCCATGATGTGTTGTTCAGAGATTGTGCCGGTTGCATTGGGACAATATCTGGCAATACAAATGCCTCTAACCTTGTAAAAATACTGCTTGTTCGTGACTGGAGTTGGATGTTGACGCGCTCTTTTGCCGTTTTTCTGCTGTGACCAATGCCTTCAATGCGGAGCGTTGCATTGCTTGGAGTAATTGCTTGATCAGCCCCTTGATCTACTTTGAGGGTCTTGATGCAAAACATGCTGAACATTCTCTATAAATGGACTACTGACTATGGGTTGGGGGTTAATCCGACCAAGACTAATCTGGTACTCTTCACTAGGAAGTATAAAATTACTCAAATTATTGCTGCAAAACTAATGGGTGTAGATATTGACATTGTCGAGGAGGCTAAATATCTGGGCGTGATCCTAGATAGGAAGCTGAACTGGAACGCTAATATAAGCGAGCGCATTAGGAAGGCTCAGGTAGCTCTGTACTATTGCAAAAGATTTATAGGCAAAAAATAGGGGTTACAGCCTAAGGTAGCCTAATGGATATATACAGCTGAGATACGACCAGTCCTTTTCTATGGGGTGCTTGCTTGGTGGACAGCCCTAAGTAAGTCCACATACAATAGGCTGATAACAAAGGTACAAAGAACGGCAGAGGTATTCATAAGTAGTGCCATTAGAACGACTCCAACGGCAGCATTGGACATTATGCTCAATCTGCTGCCTGTTAGGCTTTTTGGCGAAAAAATGGCTGCAAACTCAGCTATCAGGCTAAAAGCTACGCATTAATGGGTTGCCCGGAATGTAGGTCATGCGTCCATTTTAAGACATTTTGAGGGTATTCCTGACTCTTTCGACTACATCACACCAATGTACGCCTTCAATGGTATGTGCAAGATTTCCATTCCCTCCAGGGACGAATGGAAGGATGGCATCCCCCCTCATGTAGAATGGGTTCGCATCTACACAGATGGTTCCAAACTACAGAGTAGGGTGGGAGGTGGTGTATTCCCAGAAGATTTGGACATGTTTTTAACAAGTCCTTTACGATGCCCGACCACTGCAGTGTTTTTCAGGCAGAGGTCGCGGCTAGAAGCAGCACTGTCTTGGCTATAGAGGCAGCACTGTCTTTGGACAAGATAGCTAAGCAGACCCGTCTGCATCTGTGCTGGGTTCCCGGTCACAGAGATATTCCAGGGAACTGCAAGGCGGATGAACTTGCCCGTGAGGGTACTACCATACCGAATGAACCAGATAGGTCGCAATTCGGTATTCCTATTGCCACATGTAAGCTCTTAGTAAATACAATATCCTTAGGAACAGCGGGCAGGCGCTGGTCTGAACTTTCAGGATGTAAAATAGCTAGACAAACCTGACCAGAGATAAATGTCAAGCGCTCTAAGGACCTACTGGCTCTAAATAGACAAAGCATAGGTCCCGTGATTAGCGTCCTAACAGGACAGTGGACTCTAGGCACACACGGGTGAAGGCTGGGGATCGTCTCTAACGACTTCTGCAGGAGTTGCATGGACGAGGAGGAGGAAGAGTCCACTGTTCAGCTATTGTGCATGTGTCCAGCTTTGTCCAGAAGGAGGCGCACTTTCCTAGGTGACTACTTTTTGGACTCCTTGGGTGATATCTTCAAAAAAAAAGGATTAGCTCCATCAACTGCTTCATTAAAAGCTCCAAATGGCTGGACCTTTGAGAGGGATGTGACCTGTTGTCCCATGCGGTATCACAAAGGGTCAATGTTGGCCTAAGTGCGCCCTTTTCGGGTGGCCGCTTTACCTACCTACCATTATATAGCTTATATTGTTTAAATGACAAGAATATAAATTAATAGGAATATTTGGTGGTATATAGGATACAATAATAAATATTACAACGTATTTGGAAGTAGAAATTCTTACGCAAAGTTTTTCAATTGGTTTGTCATTCCTTGACTGTAATTGGACAAGTTTATTGGAAAGATTAGCTCTTACCGATATCAAACTCCCTCCACCGCGTTCATAGCCGGAGGATATTGGGCATCGATCGCATCGATAAACACAATATTCATCATCAAAGAGTTCAGCTGAATTAATGCCTTCGTTAAGCCAAGTTTCTGTTAGCGTTATGATATCGTATTCTTGGAGACATATAGCAAGCTGGAACTGGGATGTTTTTGTTCTTACTCCTCCAGCATTTTGATAATGAAGCGAAAAACAAAATTTTTGTTTTTGTAAATTGGATCGAGCTTCATAAGTGTGCTTAAGTTGCTTTCTCTCTTGGCTTGTGTTGGTTAAGCAATTACAGGACCGTATGTTATTCGGCGATTTTTGGAAAAAACTGAATAGTACGCACTTTAACGTTAGCAGGCCATAGATGCGCAACCAGCAGCTTTTCGTAGAATAAATCAGCTACACCCAATTTACAGTTGACTCTCTTCAGTAAATCCAGTGAAACATCCTTCTTCACTAGTTTATAGCATGAGAGAAGATGTTTCTCAATCCCAGCATGATTTGAAACTGATGATGATAATGATATTCTCAGCTGTTACAGAGGGAGAAACTGATGCCAGGTGTACCCACTTCAATTGAACAGCTACATCAAATTCAGAGTTAGCATTAGAACCAACAACAAGAGGTTTTTTCACTTGTTATTTTTCTTCACCCTGATCCAATCTGAGTTACGCTGAGAAGGCAGTAAACGAGAAGGTGTACTCGGGCTGATAGCAGAGGAATTGACATACTGTGTTTCTTTAATATCAGCATTCAGAATGTGCGAATCAGTAGAAGCAAGATTATTATTGGTAACTATCTTCGAAGTTGTATAAAATATAGCGTTAGAAGTAGCATCAGCTGGAGAAATAGAAGCTGCAGCTGCGGCTGCAGCAGCATAAGAAGTCGATGCACCTTCGAGAGGAGCGGAGAGAGTATCAAATATCAGCAACGGCGACACAGGGGCAGCACAATCATTAGCTTTATTGTATTGCTTAATTCAATGAATAGTTTTATTTTTATCACTTTTAACAAAAAAGTCACGAACATTTGCTTGTAGGCCTTTGATATCGTTGCTAAGACAAGATATTGCAGAAACAAAATCATATTCGCATAAATATCTCTGCACGGTATGGAGTTCTGATTTCTTATCTTCAATTTTTTGTACTAATAGTAGTTTATCCGCTTGGAATGATTTAATTACAGATAAAGCATTCGAATTTTCTGATCTCAATGTAATTTCCTTAAACAACATTTGCAAAGTAATTTCTGATTTATTACACTTTTCTTGCTGTCCTAAAACCGGTTTAGATTGCTGTTGTTGTTTTTGTATAGCGGCACAAGCGCTTTGACTTTGAACTTGCTGCGATAATTGTGAGTCTTTAGAAGAGGTCAAAGAACACAAATTAATATTTGTTATTACATTTTTGGTATGGTATCAGATGGAGTCGGCGCACGAATAGAGTTTAAGCGCGCTGCAGCACAATCTTTACAGCGAAAATGACTATCGGAGTTTTGCAAACATTCGAGGTCTGCTGGCAAAACTTTCATACATTCCATATGGAAAAATTCACTGCAATTATCACACTGTATTTTAGGCTGACGACGATCAACCTTTTGCCCACAGACACATGGCATTATGATGCAATTAAAATTCGAAACTAAAAGTGTCCATGTAAAACGATCAAATCAAAATGAAACGAATCGCTGCACTCTCGAACAAGCAGAAAAAATAAGTTTAAAATTCTCACTACACAGAGCTTCGAAAAAACACGTCTGTAATCTACGAGCAATAGCACAATTATATATTGTTCATTTTCTGCTAGAGTAGAATAAAATAAAAAATTTTAATATTGCTAATTAGATAGAAATAAAAAAAATAAGCTATTTTAATTTTTATAACTTATTTATTCAATATATTTTAATTATAATTTGAAAATATAGCATTTCCCTCCTCTGGACTTTCATTTAAGAATTCCGTGATTCTTCTTCTAGGTCTAACCAATATTTTCCTTGCTGCATACCTTTCACGATATAGATAGTGTTAAGACAGTTATTAATGTAATTTATCGCATTCTCAATCACTGTATTAAATCGCTCAGGTAGCGTACCAGATGGTAGGCGAACGGCCTCCGATACTTCCAGGGTCGTACACCCGGAAATTCTATAGAAACTAATTGAAATCAATTGTATTCCATACTTATCTTGTTTATTACATTATTCATATCAATCAATAAAGAGATATCTAGAAAATTGTGTTTTTCCAATTTCCTTCTTTTCCTATTATCATTACTAATACTATCACGACTATTAAAGTTGTAAAATTGTTTAATTACACTGCTTCCGCCTTTATTTACTTCTACCTATTTCCCTATTGCTCTTCCAAACATACTTACTCTTAACTTAATGCTCCTACCCCTACGACTATATCGCACTAATAAAACAATTAAAATATTACTCCTAAACATATGTATGCAAACCACCATGTATCATATTCAACTTACACGCTACCCGCGCTCATACTTACTTATTGGCATACATACATACTCGTATGTACATGGCACATAAGCTTGTCATTATAGCATATTACCCGTGGACGTTATGAGTGGCTACAAATTTAATAACGTATTCCATAAACGCCCCGGTAATGGATTCTGCTGCGCATGCGACTGCCTAAACCGCACAAAGAAACAAAAAATTATATGCATTTGTTTCCCATTTTTTCTTCATTCTTTATTGAAGTCATATTTTCAGCTCGCAAAAATTATTTCTTTTACTACTTCACGCGGGCATTCGTACACTGTCTCGCCCTTGAATCATAATATATGGTTTCATTCTTTCATACCGCTGTCTTGTTTACGTTTAATTTTCTTCATTTTCAAGGTTGAAGATATTATTTAATAAAAATTTCAATCACTTCAGCCGTCACTTTCCGCACGAACTGAATTTTGGGGTAGGTCAAGCAAAGAAAGCCTCCTCTTCAATTCACTCATCATTGGAACCAGTTTCACACTAAAACTCTTAATTCGATCTGTAGGGCTTCAACAGATTGTTATGGAAACGTCTCACTTTGTTTCCTATCCTAACTGTCGTTACTCGCCCCATAATGTTCTCTACTTTATATGGCCCAAGCCAAATATGAGAAAATTTGTTCTTCTTGTTACTGTTACGCAGTAAAACATTGTCCCCAGCAACGAACTGCACGGGATTAGCGTAAGCATCATATTGCTTCTTGGATACCTCTTTTGCCCTTTCCTGCTCCTTCCTAGCCAACTCGTGCCCTTTCTGCACTTGATAACGTACCAGATGTGGGTAGTCGTATTATATAGAGGCGCTGGCTTTCGTTTCAAATTCGATGGCATTTGAGGTTGGAAACCATACAACGTGAAAAATGGCGTCTGGTTAGTGGAAGCGTGTACCGTGTTGTTGTGCACATGCATTGCTGCCTCCAACCACTGGTCCCAGTTCGATCCATCCTCCTTCACAAAATGGCGCAAGTATTCAGCTAGCGGTCGGTGGCCATTTTGAGGGTGATACGGGGTGAAGTTTCTTCACTTTTAGCAGTTTACATGTTTCAGAAAAAATTCTCGAAATGAAATTAGTGCCGTTATCTGTTACCAGTATCTTTGGGGCACCTAATTTTGCTACAACTTCCCCAAAGAAAATCCTAGCTGCCGTGGTTGCCTCCGCATCCGGAATGGCAACCGTTATAAAGTTCTTGGATAGGTCGTCCTGGAATGTTAGGATATATTTATTCCCAGACGAGCTCTCGTTTCCACCATATCCATGAACACCTTTTCGAATGGTCTGTTGGCAGTATCAGTTAGCTGCATAGGCATCCTTGTTAGTCTTGATACCTTTTTCTTCTGGCAGCTTTCACACCAAGCGATGAGTTTCCGTATATCCGACATCATTTTAGGCCACCTATAGTTCTTGCGTATACGCAAGGAACCTAGTAATGATTTTTGGCTAATTGTGGGCGTGGCAGTAGTATTATGATCTCCATATTTTGCACACACACTATTTTGGACCCTTGTATATTTCTTCCGATGGCACTCCGATATTATTCCGATAGCATCAATACGAGCATAGGTAGGCTAATTTCAATTTTAAACCCGAAAGTTCCTTTGACCAAAAGTGGGCGTGCCTTTTCCCTCATCAACCCCAGATAGCTTTTTAATGTCCACATCTTCCTTCCCACAAAAATTTCGTCCATAAATCTCTACCAGATCTTAAGTTATGAATGTTAGTTAATTGTGGGCGTGGCCGTTATTATATACCGCCCTCATTTTGCATAGTATTTAGTAGGACCCACATCTCCATAACTGTCAAATTGCGTTCCTATTCCATAGATTGATAAATAGGACCGAAATTGTAGTCATTTTAAAAATGGTGAGAAATGTTCCTTATATAGGAGAAAAGTTCGTTAGGATGTAGGCGTGGTCCTTGTTAAAATCTGCCCATATTTGTGTCTTTGTACTGACTATACCTGTGCAAAATTTCGTTAAGATAGCTTTAACGGTGTAGAAAAAAAGTGATCACAGACGGACAGATGGACAGACAAAATAAGAATTGCTTACAAGTAAGCAGTTAATAAATAAATAAATAAATAAATAAATAAATATGTCCATACCTACCACGCCTCCTTCTTGATATTGCAACCCCTCTCAAAAACACCAAATTAGTATACCTTTTTTAGTTTTTTAAAGGTAAAGGGTACAACAACACTGAGTCAAAAATGACAAATGCGGCTGAGACGTTTTTTAGTAAAAATCTTGTGCTTCTAACGCCATCTAGCATAACCATTATACTGCGTGAGATAGAGATTGCGAAAGCCATATATTGAATAAATAATGGAATTCTTTTTACTACACCTATTAATAATTAGGAAATTTTTTTTTCATATATATAATACAAAATATTTTTATTATTATTATTATTATTATTATTAGTATATCTTACAACATAATTAATTATGAGTGCAAGGTGTTTGGGGGAATGAGTACAGTTATCCCCCCCACCTAAATGCTATTTTTGAGTTTATTAAATAATGTTAAATTCCTGACCAAAGCAACGCCTTGGTCAGCATAAATAATTGTTTATACTTTGTTTCCGCTGCAACAGAACAGCTCATATTACATCTGTATTATTCTAAGTATCCACACAGCGAGCGCTTATCAGCAACCGTTTGTGTGAAGTAAGTTATTTTTAAGCTCCCACACTTTTTGTATCTTTAGCTTTAAGTCAATTTTGAACAAATAAAGTTTTCAGTCTTCATACAAATATTAAGTGGCGCAGTCGGCTTAAGAACTGAATCGTGCTAACCGTAACCGATCTTAAGGTTTCGTAAAAGATACAGTTTCTATAAAAAATTATTAATAAAAATTAAACAAATTCAACAAATAAAAAGTTTATAAAAAAAAAAAAAAAACAAACCAAAAATTAAACAGTTTAAAAGTTTCTATTAAAATAAATTTTAAGCGTGTTTTTATTAACTGTGTTTAAATAAAAACCCACACAAACAACAACTCTTAAATATAAACTCTCTTGAAAATTAATAAAACTATTCAAGTGTAGTAAATGGAATAACTATTCAAATAAAACAAAATAAAACGTTTAAAATATTTGTATGAAAAAGGAGGACTCAAAAACAAAAAACCAAAATTTAAACAAAGTGAGAACAACAGGAAACAGGAAGGAAAATTTACACAACATTTGCAACAAATCCGAATCAACAAAAATCAACAAGAAATAATCGGAGGAAGCATTATCGAAATAGTTTTTGAAGACCAACCAAGGAAGATCAACCATGGAACCAAGTAGTTATTTTAATTATATGTCTAAGCGTATTGAACAAATCGATAGCTTTTATGGTGATTATTCAGATTTATTTAGGTTTTTAAATGCCATCGAACGGTATAAAGAAATAATGAATACATTAAGTGCTGCAGAACAAAAATTGCTTTTGTTTGGTATAATTGACAAAATAAAGGAGAGTGCTTATAGGGCTATTGAAAATGAATCATACGAAGATTGGAAGGATATTAAAAATATTCTTATAAACAATTTTCAAGATAGACAAAGTATTGAAAATTTAACTGCACAATTGAGAACATTATCGATGAGGGATGGAATGACCATCCAGGAATTTTTTAAACAAATAGAAAACATACTGTGTAGGATAAATTCAAAAGTATTGCTAGAAACACTACAGGGAAAAGAATCTCAGTATAGTAAAGAGTCGAATGAAAAAATGGCGGTTCGTATATTTATGGATAAGATTCCAATAGGGACGAGGAACATATTGTTTGTAAGAGAAGCAAAAACGCTTGCACAGTGTAAGCAATTAGTATTTGAGGCTAGGCATGAGCTTCTAGATAGAGATGGAAATTTTAAAAAGAATTCCAATTCGATTTATTCAAATAAAAATATAGGTATATCAAAATCAAATAATAAATCAAATATAAATCCGGAAAATCAATTTTATAACCCAAATTATAATCGACAATTAAACAATTATAACAATAACAACAGAGACTTAAATCCTTCAAGAATCTTTAGAAATGCAAATAATAATAACCCATCTTTAAATGCTAGGAATTTTACAAATAATAACGTAAATCCTACAACGAATTTTAAAAACGTTTCCAATGTAAGAAACATTAACCCTACTGGAAATTATAGGTATAACCAAAATAACTATAATTAAAACTATCAGGAAACAAATCAGAATGTTCGAAATAATAGAAGTCATGTAACAAGAAATAGTACAGAATCAATGGACGTAAACAATGTGTACGAAAATAACAACAGTGATAATAAAAACAACACTCCAATAAATTTTTGTCTAGTGACACCGACAGACTTCCCTATATAGTAATTAATACAAAAGTTAAACGTTTAAAATTTTTAATAGATTCAGGTGCTTCCACAAGTCTTGTGTCACCAGGAATATGTAATGAAAAATATTTAATTCCATATCAAAATAATATAACTGCTCTAGGAAAAAATATCGAAGTAAAGAACATAGCTCAAATCCCATTGTTTAAAGAATTTAACCAGCCCAATAAAACTATGCAGCTAGTTGTATATAAGTTTTCTGATAACTTTGACGGAATTTTAGGAAATAATTTATTAAAACCACTAAATGCTATAATAAACTATAAAGAAAGATTGTTAATAACAGATAAAGCGAAAATTTCCATTTGTTTTAATGAAGAGGAGGAAAATGAATCTCTTCTTTATTATGAACAAATAAATAGTGTAATAGAAATGGCTAATAAAAATGATGATATTTTTAATGGAAATTCGAATTGTTTTAGAACAGATCATCTTTTAGAAAAGGATAAAAGTCTACTACTTAATTTACTTAGGGATTATAAAAAATCTTTTTTTTTTGAAGGAGATCAACTAACCTTTACTTCTGAAGTTAAACACGAAATTAAGACAACGACAAGTAGTCCAATTTTCTCTAAACTATATAGGTATCCTGAAGTATATAGAAACGAAGTCAATCAACAAATTGACGATATGTTAAAACAAGGAATTATTGTCCACAGTAATTCTCCTTATAATTCTCCGTTATGGGTAGTTCCAAAAAAAATGGATGCCTCCGGAAAGAGGAAATTTAGGGTAGTTATTGACTATAGAAAGCTCAACAGTGTGACAATCGATGACAAGTTTCCGATCCCAAACATGGACGATATACTAGATAAACTAGGTAAAGCTATGTATTTTTCTACTTTGGATTTGGCAAAGGGCTTCCACCAAATCGAGGTGAATCCCGAAGATAGACATAAAACCGCATTTTCGACCTCCCATGGTCATTATGAATTCGCAAGGATGCCATTCGGTCTAAAGAATGCACCTGCGACTTTCCAAAGAATGATTAATTCCGTATTAAAGGAATACATTGGAAAAATATGCTTCGTTTATTTAGATGACATATTAGTATTTTCCACAACAATAGAAGAACATCTTGAATCACTTAAGAACATTTTTAAGAGATTACAGGAAGTTAATTTAAAAATCCAACCCGATAAATGTGAATTTTTGAAACAAGAGAGCGAATTCTTGGGTCATATAATTTCAAGGGAGGGGATAAAGCCAAATCCAAATAAAATAGAGACAATAAAAAAAATTCAATTGCCAAGGAATCAAAAACAAATCAAGCAATTTTTAGGTATCACTGGATTTTATATAAAATTTATTAGGGATTACTCGAGAATTGCGAAACCTTTAACCATATATTTAAAGAAAGATACTAAGCTTAATTTAGGGGATGAGGAATATATTGAGGCTTTTCATACATTAAAACGTCTTATATCATCGGATCCGATACTCATACATCCTGATTTCACAAAAAAATTCACTCTTACAATAGATGCGTCCAATTACGCAATTGGCGCTGTTCTTTCGCAAAACTCTCATCCAATCGCCTATGCGTCGAGAACATTGAATACTCATGAAATAAATTACAGTACGATTGAAAAAGAATTACTATCAATTGTTTACGCAGTTAACTATTTTCGCCCATATTTATATGGAAGAAAATTTAATATAGAAACCGATCATAAACCACTTATATGGTTATCGAACTTAAAAGAGCCAAATTCAAAGCTACAGCGCTGGAAAATTAAGCTAAACGAATATGATTTCGATATTAAATATATAAAAGGCAAATCAAATTATGTAGCAGATGGACTGTCCAGACTAGACATTAATCAATTAAATGACGAAGATGACACGAATGAAACTATTCATACCAGTAGAAATGAAGATAGTATATATTTGATTCCGATATCAGAAAAACCACTTAACTTATTCAAATTCCAAATAACACTTAAATCTGGTAGAAATTCTACTACAAAATCAAATTTCCTGAATAAAACTAGAGTAATTTTATCAAGAGAAAATTTTAACGATGAAGAAATACAAAAAATTATGAGCGAACTTCCATCAAAGGGACTTATAGGACTTCGTGTAGACGACCCTAGGATATTTGTTAAATTTCAAAATGCATATAAGATTTTTCAGAATGAAAAACATCGAATTTATAAGTGAAAATTTAACGAACTAAAAGAACTCATTCTCACCGAACACACTAAAAACAATCATAGAGGAAGCGACGAAACGTACAAAGAAATCAAGGATATTTATTACTATCCAAACCTCTATAAAGAGATAGAGAAGCTACTTGCTAACTGTCAGGTATGTCATTCTGCTAAATATGACAGAAGAAAAAGCCAACATCATCATTACCTAACAAAGACACCAACAGACGAAAGGGAAATAGTAATGGTAGATATTTGGTATCCTGGATCAAAAAATAACATATATTTAACATTTTTAGATAAGTTTTCCAAGCATTTGGTTATTAAGAAAATCAAGGATAGAAATCATACAACCCTAATAGACACATTTAAAGAATATTTTTCACACCAAGGAAAACCTTTGGTTATAAAAGGGGACGGAGAGTTTGGTAGCAAACTTATTCAGGAATTCTTACAATCGGAAAATATAGAATTAATTATTTCTCCAGCAGAATGCTCAAATGCAATATCTGATCTAAACAGAACACATAATACATTGAACGAGCACTTACGTTTATATAACAGTAGACCGGAAAAGAAAGACCTTCCTTTACACACGAAAATTACAGAAATAGAATACATATATAATAATACAATTCACTCACATATACAACAACGTCGTATGCAAATGTTGTACGTAACAATACTCCGGTAGAAACCAATACGAACCTAACCACTCCGCTCAACAATCCAAATACTCAACTGAATGAGGATATGACCGAGCTAAAAACCATGCTTAAAGCATTGATGGGTCAAGTGAGTACTCTACTTAATCTACTAACCACAGTCGTAGCAAATATGTCGAAATGAATAAATTATTAAAAATCGCAGTCTGGAATGCCAATGGGCTCAGTCGTCATATCCATGAAATATCAGCTTTCTTAGCAGACAAAAATATTGACATTATGTTGATATCTGAAACCCATTTCACTGAAAAAAGTTCCGCAAAAATTCCGCAATATGACCTATACTCCACAATCCACCCAGCTGGCACTGCGCGTGGGGGAACTGCTGTAATTATTCGCAACAGTATTGCACACGTGGAGCACGAATGTTATAAAAAGAAATACCTGCAATCAACGGTTATAACAATTGATGATTATAAAGGCCCCATAACAAATGCAGCGGTATATTGCCCTCCCAACCATCCAGTTAGCTGCGAACAGTTCCAAGAATTTTATAACTCCCTAGGATCAAGATTCATCGCTGGGGGTGATTATAATGCTAAGCATCCACAATGGGGGTCTAGAATAACAACTCCTAGAGGCCGTAACCTATATAAAGCTATGCAACAAAACAGCCTGTCCCACCTATCAACGGGTGAGCCAACCTACTGGCCAACGGACAGAAACAAGCTTCCAGACGTTATCGACTTTTTTGTATCCAAAGGTGTACCAAAAACAAACACTTCCATGGAATCGTGCCTGGACCTGTCATCAGATCACTCACCGAAAGTTCTAACAATTAGCTGTGAGGTTCAGATCAGAGCAAGAACAATCTGTCTGCACAACAAAAGCACAAATTGGGAGCTGTTTAGACAAAGCATTATCGAGACTCTAGTCACCAATATTCCTTTAAAAAACAAAACAAATATAGACGATGCAGTAGAACTTTTGAACTCAGCCATTCAGCATGCTGCATGGACTTCCACATTGGAGCCCAGCTGTATAAGTAATTATCGTGATGTAAGCCAGGTTGTAAAGGAGCAACTAAAAGAAAAGCGGAGACTGCGTCGAATTTGGCAAATGACCAGAAGCCCCTATGACAAAAACCGGTTCAATTGCGCTACAAAGCAACTCAAAAACGCCCTACGGTCAACAAAAAATTCAGAAATACAAAGCTATCTCAGCAGCTTGTCACCTTCACAGGCTTCAGGTTATTCTCTATGGAAAGCTACAAAAAAACTAAATCAACCAACATCACATGTGCCACCTATTAAAACGAAAGATGGCGGATGGGCCAGATCTGACAAGGAAAAAGCACAGTTATTTGCTCTTCATTTATTAGAAGTATTTGCGCCGTTTTCAAGCAAATATCCACAAGAAGACATAAAAATAGCTGAATTACTTGATGCCCCATACCAAATGGATATTCCGATCCAGCATTTTAAACTAAAAGAAATTAGAGGGATTATCAAGAATACGCTAAAAGACAAAAAATCGCCGGGATATGACCTTTTTACGAGCAGAATCCTAAAGGAGCTACCAGATTGCGGCTATAAATTCATTGCACAACTATTCAATGCGATTATCCGATGTGACCACTTCCCAAGCCAATGGAAAGTGGCTCAAATTATCCTTGTTCCCAAACCTGGGAAACCGGCAGAAGTGGTCACTTCATATAGACCAATTAGCTTGCTTCCGATACTTTCCAAAATGTTTGAGAAACTTCTTTTGAAGCGACTCCTCCCAATCATCGAGTCAAAACAACTTATACCTTCCCATCAATTTGGATTCCGAAAGCATCATGCTACGATAGAACAAATAAATCGAGTATATGCATTTGCACAGAATGCACTAGAAAATAGAGAATACTGTTCAGCTGCATTCCTGGATATCACCCAAGCATTCGACAAGGTGTGGCACCAAGGGTTACTGTACAAATTGAAAATGCATTTACCCTATCACTACTTTGCCATATTAAAGTCCTACTTAGAAAGCAGATTCTTCATGGTCAAAGTTAACAGCGACGTAACTTCCCTCCATCCAATCAAAGCTGGTGTTCCACAAGGGAGCGTTTTGGGACCTGTGCTCTACACACTATTCACGGCTGACCTGCCGCTGACTGTTACCACATATACCGCAACTTTTGCAGATGATACTGTTGTAATGGCCTGCAACAAAAACCCCGTGTTAGCCTCGAAGCATTTGCAGGAGAACCTGAACCAAATTGACTTATGGCTAGACAAGTGGCGAATAAAAGCAAATGCAATAAAATCAGTGCAAACGACTTTTACCCTACGTGCAGGTTCTTGCCCTCCAGTGACACTAAGTAACTCCCAATTGCCACAAGCAGACCATGCAAAATACCTTGGGGTGCACCTGGATCGGCGGCTTACGTGGCGCTATCACATCTTCTCCAAACGGAAACAACTTGGAATAACGCTTAGGTCTTTGTTCTGGCTACTTGGACGAAGGTCAGCCCTAACACTTGGAAATAAAGTCCTGATATATAAGGTAATACTGAAGCCCATATGGACTTATGGTATTCAAATTTGGGAATCAGCATCCAAGTCAAACCTGGACATCCTACAACGATTCCAATCAAAAGTCATACGACTGTGTGCTAATGCACCTTGGTATGTCAGCAACGACATCATTCATCGGGATCTGAACATCCCAAAAGTAAATGATGAAATCATGAAATATAGCCACTCATATCGCAAACGTCTTAGAGTCCATCCTAACAACCTAGCGGTAGAATTGATAACCAGCGATACCAGCGCGCGAAGACTAAAAAAATATGTACCATCGGACTTACCATTCAGATTTACCACCTAAGATCAAATTAGAAATAAAAAAAAAAAAAAAAAAATAAAAAAAATAAAAATAAAAAAAATTAAAAAATAATAATAATAAGGAATGAATGAAATTAATATATATAGAATCTAACTTTGTTAAATTAATGTACCTAATGTATTGAATGTTACTGAAAATTCATACACATGTTTATAACCAAATATAATATAAGTAGTACTGAATGTCCAGCTGGACAGATTGTAGTTAAATAAATGGAGATAAAAAAAAAAAAAAAAAAAAAAAAACAATTCACTCTACCACGAACAAACGACCAATTGACTTTAAAAATAACAAAATAACACAGGAAGAAAAAATCAAAATAATAAACACAATGAATAAAATAAAAGAAAAATCAAACATGTATTTAAATAAAAACAAAGGTAAAGAAGCCAATCTAATTGACCAACAGGATTATTTTGTAAGACAAAATTATAAACACACGTTTAATGTTTCTAAAACCCAGCCTCGATATACTCAAAAGAAACTTTATAAGGATAATAGATATTTTACATACAAAAATAATAATAGTCATATAAAAGTAGATAATAATTTTATAAAACCCCCTTTCAGGTATCAGAACAATAATTCTAATTCTATTAATGAGCCAACCGAGCCATCAACAAACAATCCAAATCCAACATAGTCCCGCTCAGGAAAAAGGATATATTATAATTAAAAAGGAATATATTCAGATAATAAACGACTATAAAACAATTTTAAACATAGTAAATTTAACAACAAGAGATCTGCAACGACAACGAGTTGAGCGAGGTCACTCAAGAAGATCAGGAAAGGCCGACTGTAATGAAACATCACCCTGTAAGGCCAAAGCCTAGTTCGACTTGCAACGTTTGACTGGAAAGGCAGCCATATTTATAGTCAGTCTTCGCCCAACGTTAATGCAGTCAGCACGAAATGTGGAGTTTATTTCAATTTTATTTTGACATTGTTAATTTGTATTCTATATTGCATTTAATTTGTTAATTTGAAAACCAATTAATATAAACTGGATTAAAAAATATATTGCGTTTTCAGTTCAGAAGTGGGATAAATTTAAATTATTTAACTAATTAAAATGAGCAAGACCAAGCAAACGCTTTGAAAAAAGGAAAAAGCCTGTAGAAAGAGTGTGAAAATCACGTGAGCTAGAACGAGAAGCAGGACAGCATGCTCTATGTATACATGAAAAAAAATTAAGCACTAAAAAAAACAGTAGCAACAGCGTCAACTGGAACACAACGATAAACGGCAAATCATTTTTCATCTGTCTTTCTACGATCCATTCCGACAACACAAACAAACGAAACAAAATAATGAAAAAGAGCCAACGTCAAACGAAATAATCAGCGTGTAATTTGCAACGAGTAAGGGAAGAAGTAGGAGACATATCGAATGTCAACGAAGGCAAGCAAAATAGAAACGATTATTAGCGGAACGAAACGAAATTAGTGAGTTTTGAATGTCAAAATCAAAAAAAAAAACGTCAAACGATTTAACGATAAACGAATGAATTAAAATAAAAACTTCAACAAATAACAACGATGCCGAAAGTGAGCGAATTAAAAATTGATCAGCTAAAAGTCATCCTACGTGAAAAAGGATTAGCTGCGTCTGGAAGCCGAGCAGAATTAGAACTACGTTTAATGGAAAACATCGGTACTGATGAAATTGAGGCTCCAACGGTTTTGCATTCTAGTTTGCAGGAGCAAATCAATGATCTTCGCGGTATGATGCAAACTATCGTTGGCATGCTTCAGCAGAACAGACAGCAAGAAGTTGTCACACATGTATTGCAGTTAGATGGGAATAATCAGCACACGAACGAAAATGTTAGTCAAGTCGTTACTCCATCAGTTTCTACAGATGCAGATGCACGTAGTTTTTATACAGTAAAAGAAATATCAGATGTGATTCCAGAGTTTTATCCATCTAATACGCAATCACTAACAGTTCAGCAGTTTATTGGTCGTGTTGGTAGTGTTATGAGCGCTTATCAACTAAATGAAAAATGTGTGTTCCTAGCGGTTTATGGTCGTCTAAAAGGTGTAGCTCGTGTCTGGTTGGATGCACTGCCTACTGTTCACACTACATGGGATGATTTTTCTGCGGAATTGGAAAATGAATTTAATGTTTTTTATGATGAAGCACAAGTGCATCGTATTATGAACGAATCTGTACGCAAAACAAGTGAACGTATATCTGATTATTATTTTAGGATTTATGCTCTTGGCAAGCGTTTTAAGCTGAGTGAAGCTGCTATCATTAATTATACGAGGCAGGGGTTGAACCATCGTGATTTACAAATTGCTATAGCAGCGCAAAGATTTGATAGTGCGAAACAAATGCGCGAAACAATTGAAGAATGGCTAACGAATCGTGTCAGAAATACCAATTTTAAACAAAATATTGAAATTAAATCCGATTTTAAGAATGTATCGCGTCCGCAGGCTGATGAAAGCAAAAAAAATGGTATGTTACAATTGCAATGAGATAGGTCATATATCGAGCAATTGTAAAAAATAGCAGAGGCGTTCAAGATGTGCTGATTGTGGTAAGGTTCACAAGCGAGAGGAGCCGGTTAACTGTGGTCGTAAGCAGTCTACTTATAATGCTCGAAAAGCTGACACGACGAAAAATGAAAAATGTTTTGTTAAGCAAATTAATGTAAATGGTAAAATATTTCAAGCGTTAATCGACACTGGTAGTGAGTGCAGCTTAGTTCGTAAGTCAGTCGCGGATATATTAAGTATCAAACGGGAAGGGTGTTGTACACATTTAAATGGGATAAGCGGAGGCAGGTACATGATGCGAGAGAGGTGCATGCTCGAGATAGTAATTGGTGATGCAAAAATAAGTACGTTGGTATATATTGTTGATGGTAACATGTTGGAAACTGATTCTACTGGGTCAGGATGTGATAGCGCGTAAAGGCTTGATGTTTAAAGTGGAAAATGGTCAATCAGAATTTGAAGCAGGGTGTCGCAATAATGGTGCGTTGCCTGATGACAATTATTTTACTAAATTAACGAATAATGTAAGTAATGAAGATCAGCGTCTTAAACTTCAAGCGTTATTGGAAAATTTTAACGATGTGTTCTCAGACGGTCTTATTGGTATTGGTGAGTCACACCTTATTGAAATGCAAATTGTTTTAAAATCAAAAAAAGTTATTGCGCAAGTACCATATCGAGTGCCGGCTCCAAAGCAAATGATTATAAGGCAAATGATTAAAGATCTTGAAGATAATGACATTATCACAAAATCAACATCGGAATTCGCGAGTCCTATTGTTTTAGTCAAAAAGAAGGATGGCAGCGACAGATTATGCGTAGATTATCGTCGCTTAAATATGATTGTTGAAAAAGAGAATTTTCCTGTACCAAATATTGAGGAGCAGCTGCATCAAGCCAAACAATATAAATTTTTTACCGTACTTGATTTGAATAGTGGGTATTACCAAATCCCAATTGCACCTGAGAGCTGCAAATACACAGCATTTATTACCCCTGACGGCTTGTACGAATTCAAGCGCATGCCATTTGGGTTAAAAAATGCGCCCATTGTTTTTCAACGCTTAATGGCAAAAGTTAAGGAACAAGTTTACGAAAACGATCTTATGATATACATGGATGATATTTTAATTGGAAGTCAAACGTTTGAGGAAATGTTAGAGAAGTTAAATCGAGTTTTAACAGCTGTACGTAATGCGGGTCTCACGCTTAATATGAAAAAGTGTGAATTTATAAAACGAACCATAACATTCCTTGGCCACGAATTGACACCAGAAGGAATTTTGCCAGGTAAAATCAAAACGCAGGCTGTAAATAATTTTCCCACACCAACTAGTGTGGCAGATATACGCAGATTTTTAGGCTTAAGTGGGTATTTCCGTAAATTTGTCCCCGGATACGCCGTCATTTCGGAACCATTACGCAAACTTTTACGAAAAAACCAAAAATTTGAGTGGACAAAGGCACAAGAAGTCGCATTTGAGCAATTGAAAGCTAAGTTAGTATCTCGACCAGTTTTAGTAGCATATCGTTTAGATGCTGAGCATGAGTTGCACACAGATGCAAGTGCACTAGGCTTGGCAGGCGTATTAATGCAGCGTGAAAAAGATGATGTTAAACCGATTGCGTATTACAGTAGAGCGACAAGCGCTGATGAGCAAAAATTTCACAGTTATGAGCTCGAGACTGGCTGTTGTAGAGTCCCTCGGACGTTTCCGATACTATATATATGGTAAAAGAATTAAAGTCAAAACAGACTGTAGCGCACTTAGGACGACCATGCAAAAGAAAGAGCTTATACCTCGAATCGCTAGATGGTGGCTAAAGATACAGGACTATGACATTGAAATAGAACATAGATCGGGTAATAATATGCAGCATGTCGATGCTCTAAGCCGAAATCCATACGAAGAAGCACAAACAGTTGAAGTTGCAGATTTGCGTACCGATAAAGCGATAATAAATAAAGATGACTGGCTTTTTAGTATGCAACTTCAGGATCATCGCTTAGTTGACATAGTAAACAAACTCAAAACAAACAGCGACATGCAAGACAAAGCGTATGTACTACAGCACGGAAGACTTTTGCGAAAAGTTGACGACAAAATTCTTTGGGTTGTCCCACGCGCACTACGACATAAAGTTGTTCAAGATTGTCATACACAAGCAGGACACATGGGTGTCGAAAAAACGTTGGAACGTTTGAAGGCGTATATGTGGTTCCGACGAATGCGCAACTTCGTTAAACAGTTCATTTTATCCTGTATAGACTGTGCCTATAATAAACGTAGAGGTGGAAAAACTGAAATACAGTATCATTATGATGACATTGAACCAATCCCGTTCAGAACTATCCATATGGATCATTTGGGGCCTTTTCCTAAGAGCTCGAAGGGAAAAGAACATCTCCTAGTTATTGTCGATTCGTTCACGAAATTTACAATGTTATATCCTGTAAAAAGTACATCAACCCGGTATGTTATTGAAGCGTTAAATGAAGCGAGCAGTTACGTTGGTATGCCATCACGCATTGTGACGGATAGAGGTACAGCATTCACGTCTCGTGAATTTGAAAAGTACTGCTTCGAACACGACATAAAACACATTCTGAATGCAGTGCGTACACCGAGGGCAAATGGTCAGGCAGAAAGGATGAACCGCTCAATTTTGTCTATGTTGTTGCCAATGAATTCTAATGATAAGAAATGGGACGAAAACATACGATGTGTACAGTGGGGCATAAACACAATGACGAATAGCGCAACAGGTTGCACACCTCATAAACTTTTGTATGGCTATAAACCACGCGCTATTTTACGGAATCGAATCATTTTAAGTCTACAAGCAAATGATGAAGCATTAGATGACAGACAGCTAACAGATCTTCGTGAAGCAGCAGCGAAAAGAATCAATGAAAAACGAGCAGCGGCGAAATCTTCCTTTGACGCTAAACATGCAGCTCCGCACTCTTTTCAAGAAGGTGACTTAGTCCTAGCTGAAAACGACCCATCAAGCACTGGTACATCAAGGAAACTCGAGCCACGATATAAAGGTCCTTTTGTAGTGACTAAAGTCCTAGATCGCGATCGATATCTTATTGAAGATTTGCCTCAAACACGACGAACCCGAAAGCATTATTCTTCTGTTTACGCATTCGACAAGTTAAAGCGCTGGTGTCAGTTACCAGAAGACGATGACGACGACGACGATGACGAAGAAGAGATCTGCAACGACAACGAGTTGAGCGAGGTCACTCAAGAAGATCAGGAAAGGCCGACTGTAATGAAACATCACCCTGTAAGGCCTAGTTCGACTTGCAACGTTTGACTGGAAAGGCAGCCATATTTATAGTCAGTCTTCGCCCAACGTTAATGCAGTCAGCACGAAATGTGGAGTTTATTTCAATTTTATTTTGACATTGTTAATTTGTATTCTATATTGCATTTAATTTGTTAATTTGAAAACCAATTAATATAAACTGGATTAAAAAATATATTGCGTTTTCACTATTAATTAATACAAATATACTTACAAATTTCGACAATAAAAAATTTAAAGTTAAACGCGCAGTAAATATGAGTAGCATAGATGAAAACTCGAAATTTATTCCACAACAAATGCCATCATTTGGACAGGCATTTTGGTCATGGAATGCAGACCTTGCTAAAGAAAGGGCTGGACTTATGAATGACGAAGACAGGAATCAAATTTATAAAGAACTTAATGCAATTGACGAAAATACATTTAACCTAGTAAAAAACAATAATAAACAATATATGATTAATAAAGAACTCGATAATCAATTACAAGAAATTGCCACATACATTAATGCACAAACAGAAGAGATGAAAAAGAATAATAGGAATATAGAGAAAAATATAGGAGAAATTCAGGAAAAATTATTAGCCTTCGATCAGTTTAACATAATAATGAATAATATTGATTCACTTACAAGATATACTGATTCAATAGTCAATTGTATTAAATATAAATACCTTAATATTATTGATCCAAAATTACTCACGTTTGAAGAAATTAACGAATTTTAATATAAATAAAGAAATTTTGCCGTATATTAAACAGGATGCAATTTTAACAAAAGGACTTATCGCTTTTACTTTGTCAATTCCAAAAATAGAAATAAGCAAATTTGCTAAATCAAAAATTGAACCTATACCTAATAAAGAAAATTATGAACTCGATTTAAAAGATTCTGAGAAATTAATAATTATTAAAGGAAACGAAGTATTCGAAAACAATAAAAAAGATATTATTCATAAAGAAGAACTTAGATATCCAAATAATGAATGTATAAAAAATCTACTTAAAGTAAATCACGTAGGTAGTTATAAAAAAAATTTTGAAAGTAAAATAGTAAATATAAAACACAATGTAATTTTAGCAATTAATATAAATGAAACAATAAAACAAAATTGTCTTGAAAATGAAATAAGAATCCAAAATTCTAATATTATAACTTTTAATAACTGCAGTGTTACACTTTCAAATAAAACTTTTACATCTATTAATGAATATTATCATACGATTGAATTAATTCCGATAAATCACTTCAACTCAATAAAGATATATGAAAAACCTATTCCAATAGAAAAACTGTATTTGGAGCATTTAGATAATATTGAAAAAATTAAATTGTTAACCTACCACAGAGAAAAACACGAAGGTTGGTTTGAAAAAATTAAGAAAACATTTATATCTGTTTTAATATTGTTAATTTTATTATATATTTTGAAATGTATACTTTTAAAAATTATATTAAAGAAATGTGGAAAACAAAATAAATCCCCAGAGGCGATTCTTGTGGAGGGAGGAGTTAACCCCCCACCTAAATGCTATTTTTGAGTTTATTAAATAATGTTAAATTCCTGACCAAAGCAACGCCTTGGTCAGCATAAATAATTGTTTATACTTTGTTTCCGCTGCAACAGAACAGCTCATATTACATCTGTATTATTCTAAGTATCCACACAGCGAGCGCTTATCAGCAACCGTTTGTGTGAAGTAAGTTATTTTTAAGCTCCCACACTTTTTGTATCTTTAGCTTTAAGTCAATTTTGAACAAATAAAGTTTTCAGTCTTCATACAAATATTAAGTGTACTAGCTACAGAGGCTTTCGACTCGAAGAGAAAGGCATTTTTCTTTTTTAAGCATTTTGGAGACCAAGCCCGTAGCAGGATTTGAACCTGCAACCCTCGTGGTGTGAGTCTAGCATGCTTACCACTAGACCACAGAGGGCGGCTAAAATATTTTTATACTCATAGATATACTCGTACTCGTATACATATATTATATGCATTATGGATATCATATATTTTTTATTAAAAAAAAACCAGTAATCAAACGGAAAATCAGAATTTGCACTGACAACACTTGTGAGGACCAAAATTTACAAACATAAATTTTGCCTCACAAAAAAACCAACGAGCGCAGTTTAGGAACCTTTATACACACGCACGCCTTGAGTAACAAACCCAAGTATGGCATTTAAGAAAATAGCCGAGTCTACACGACTAATGCAACGCAACATTGAATTAATACATATGGATTATTACAACAAATACACGTAAAGCCAAGATGTTAAGTACCCAGTAGGAACCGAGCTTGCCGAATACGTTCGTTCGCTAAAGAATATATCAACAACATGTAGAAACGAATACAAAACACAAAAGTAGCACGACAGAACGATCGCTACGCATGCCACCAGTATGGACAAAACACAAAGAAAAAAGAAGAAAATTATGCATAAAATAATTTGTACCACTGGAATATGTTGAGTGATGGAAAAAATCGACAAAGCTGCAAAGGTGAACGAAGGGCAAATGTCCACAATAATAAAACACTATTGAAGGTCGCCAAAGGACAAATCCTTAGAGCAACAACAAACAGAAGAACAACAACAAAGCGATGAAGGTGATCAAAGGACAAATACTCAGGGCAGCAACAAACAGAAGAACAGCAACAAAGCGGTGAAGTTTATCAAAGGACAAACCACTATAACAACAACGAGATGGCTTAGCAACAAGCGAAGCCGACCAATGTAAGTGGAACGTTAAACAGCGGCCCGCGAACAACACTGGCAGTGGTGGTCGTTTAAGACTATATCAGCCGTGTCGTTCAAGGAGTAGGTCTCTTTTGCTGCAAACCGCTGACGACATCAGACCTGCTCTTTTGCTGCATACCGCCGACGAGATCAGACCTCTCGTATACTCCAAACCGCCGAATATATCAGAGCTTCTTTTGCTACATACCGCCGACTGGACAAGACATATTCTACTAGACACATACGCTACGAACTCAGTGAGAACATCTGGTTTTCAATCATTTTTTCACTGGGACACAAACGATACAGAGACTTAGGGACTTAGTGAGAACATCTGGTTTTAAATCGTTTTCTCACTAAGTAACATACGCTACGAGAACTTGAGGACATAGTGAGAACATCTGGTTTTCAATCGTTTTCTCACTGAGACACATAGATCTGCAACGTGACAGTTCGCCTATAGGGACAAGGACAACAGACACATAGATCTGCAACGTGACAGTTCGCCTATAGGGACAAGGACAACAAAATAAAACCTTAGCTAGATACGCGAAGAGTAGTACCCCAAGTGATAGACCTAAGATCAATTCAATAGTATTGTAAGGACTAACTTAGTCCGTAGTAGTAAACTTTATTAATATATTTTATATAAATAAAGAAATTTATAATCAATAAATTTTCTGTATACGACCCCTGGAAGCCGCTGAGTCTACCCCAGCTATAGAAAGAGAGTCGTTACAAACTGTGCCATATTCTTCATGAATTTCCTATAATAATTTGCCAAACCAAAAAAAGCTTGTACGTCCTTCCTGTTTATTGGCTGAGCAATATTCGTGACGCATTCGATCTTCGCAGGGTCAGGACGCGCACCATTCTCAGTACACTTGTGTATCAGATAGACCACCTCGTGTCGCAGGAAGTTACACTTCTTCGTGTTGAGTTTCAGACCATGCTCCCTCAGTCGATCCAGAACTTTACTCAACTTGCTACTGTGGTCTGACAGATTCCTTCCATATACCACTATATCATCTAGGTTTACAAAAGAGTCAAGACCTCGCAGACCAGTTAGAATGCTATTCATGAGCCTCTGAAAAGTTTGCTGGAGCACCAGTAAGACCGAATGGCATCCGTTTGAATTAAAAATGAACCAAATACGTGCTGAATGACGTTTTCTCCCTGTCTTCCGCACCCATCAAGACTTGATGGTATCCACTAGCCAAATCTAGCGTAGAGAAATATCTACAATGACCCAACTGGTCCAGAATTTCGTGAATTCTTGGGATCGGAAAAACTTGCTTCAGCGTGACGTCATTTAATTTCCTGAAATCAACCACCAATCTCCATTTCTTGGTGTTGTCCTGGGACTTTTTCGGAACCAACAATAACGGTGAATTCCATGGAGAATTGCTCGGCATCATTATGCCCTCCTCCAATAACTTATCCACTGTTGTTTTAGTTCGTCAGGATGAACCTCTGGAGTTCTATATTGCCTTTGATTTATGGGCTACTGCCTCTCCGCTATAGGAATATTGTGCTCAATTGTAGATGTTAACGGCAGCGCGTCCCCATCGAGTAGGAACACATCGCTATACTCTGCGCACATTATTGCTATTGAACGGCTTTCTTCCTAATTCAAAGTACTCCCCGTTCCCAATTCGTTTTTCAGTTTCTCCGCTCTCTCGGTGTTCTCCCGAAACTTTTCCTGCACTACAAAATCACTCGCATCGCTCTTTTCTCTAATGTCGTACTCCGAGATATTGGAACATGTTGCCTCGCATTTCTGACTGGTGCCTCAACTGTATAATCTGTGGCGTATGCCAAAGTATCGCTGATATGCACGCCAGGCTGTATCTCTTGCCTGATTACTATTGTCGAACCCTCTTTCACAGCTACCCTTACCTTCTTTACAGTTATTTCCCTAGCCTTGGCTATGCCTTCTGATTGACTTTCCTGCTCCCTGCTTAAACTGTCCCTCCGGGTTCTACTCTGGTTCCTTCCTATATTGTCCCTTGCACAAAGTCTAAAATTTTTCACACTTTTCCCGTTCCCATTGCATACTGAAAAGCTTTACGTACTGTATCTATTATAGAGAAATTCCCCAAATTATCGCTTCCCAGTATTCCATCTGCCGGGATAGCGTCTTGGGTCTGAATAATGTGGAAGTCCCATTCCAAATTCTCAGTTCGGTGAATATCGAGTTTCACTAGGCAAAGGGTTTTAACACTTCCCCCCAATGCCCCGCTTAAACTGCTTATTCTGCACGCTTGTAGATTGGGAAATGACCTCATGGAGTCAGCCTTTATTAGACTGGTGTCCGCACCTGTGTCCAGCAATAATACCAGATGACCTGCTTCTGCTTCCTTACACGGAATGACCACATAAGAATCATCCGTGTAGGTAGACTGACTGAAAAAATGTTTATATCGCGGAGGATCTCTAGACATATCTCTCATGAATCTAGCGGTGCTACCAACAAATATACTTAAACGCGTAATTTGCCGTACTATCATTCATCTTCCCCATGCAGTTTTTCAAACCTGCTGTCATGCCCCTGGCCGGTTGAATTACCTGTCGGCATTTTTCACTAATGGTGCGAGTCAAGATACGACTACCTGCGAGTAGTTGACTCGCGACACAACCCAAGTAGCCATTTACTATCGACCGATTGTAAGTATAGTTAATAATACGCTTATGAAATTCACGGTAATACAATTACATAGTGACCCACAAACTAGGGCTAAAATGCACAATTGGCATTTTGAATGAACCTGTGTTATTGGAACACCTAAGTAGATTATAAAAATATGATGTAACTAGAATTAAGACTATAAATAAGAGTGTTTTTAAGAATATAGACGATTGTGTATTTCTAAAAGCGAAACGGTGGTGTTCTGTTTTTTACGCCGCGGTTCGGCAAGTGTTTACAGGTCCGGCAGCCGTCAGACAACTGTAGTGCGCATTGCACCAGCTAATGCACAGAAAAAGCAACAGTTAGATAAGAATATATTGAAAAAAAAATAACTTGTATTAACCAGAAATTTCTGGTGTAAATACAGTATTATTTTGTCAATGTGTTTATATTTAGAATAGGTCCATTGAATTTATTTAACATAAATTTATTGAAATATTTTATTAGTATGTCTTATTGTTATATAAGGGAGACACGTATATCAGTTTTTATTTAGTAACGTGTTTGTGAGAGTGCAATTAATATGAAGACATTTTTTTGTGATTTTTGTGGATGTGTTTTCCATTCAAAATGGAATTTGAAGAGACATATTCTACGTAAACATAACCAAGGAAATATTCATTCTAACAAACCAAAAAATCATATAGGAAAAGAACGTACAAATCAACAATTATATGAAATAATTAAACAACAGAAAGCATTAATAAAGCAACAAGAACAGCTAATAATTGCAGCACAAAATAAACAGCTGCATATAATCACACAGCAACAACATATATGTGAGAATATGGATAATAAGAATGAAAATAATAATTCTACAGAAGCTTCGATCAGTCAACTATCTTTAAATTTGAACAAATCTATAAATAATGATATTAATGAGAAAGAACCAACTTGCAGTTATAAATCTTGTGAAACATGCAAGCTTAAGATATCAACGAAATCACTTGAGAACTAATCAACATAAAACACAGGTGTTCACAATCGCATTGAACGTTATGTATTTAAAAACCGACATGAAAATATTATCATACCAAATACTTTCTTTAAAAATGCAAAAGATATAATATTATAATTATTAAATAAACAACTAGAAAAACATCGGTCATATAAATATAATTTTGAACTGTTTTGTGAATATATAAGGTTCAAACCAAACAATATTGGTGACAACAGTGATTGTGAATATGAAACAGCAACTATAGATGTGAAATCTTTTCAAACGAAAATGATATTAGCACAAAACCTTGAAGAAATTGAACTTCAATATGATGTACATTGTTCTAATTTAATTACAAAAATGGAAGAGTTTCAAGAGAAGGATAGAGGATGGACTCTAATTAAAATAATTGAATTAGAGATTAATATTAATCAATATAAACCATTAAAGGGTTCTGCTTATATTAAATGACCTCATAATATAGCAATGAAACATGCTTGTATTAATGTAATGAATAGAAATGATGACTATTGCTTTAAATTGGCTATACTAACTGCAATAAAAAATGTGCAATATAGTAATAGATGTTCACAATATGCAGTTTTAAGAATGATGTGATTCATTCCAATGTCATTAGACCAAATCAGAAACTTTGAGGAAAGTAATAATATGAGCTATAGCATTTAGTTATTACATAAAGTGCGGATTCAATAATAGCCTAAGCAAATTTGTAACTTATTCAGGAGAAGATTCTGCTAAGATATTCATAGATAATTTAATTACTGATACTAAGACTCTATATGTAAATAATTTAACAAAGAAGTCTCTAACTTTAGAAGAATTTGAAAAACATAAAACAAATTCAATTTGTCATATTTGTAAGCAAATAATTGATCAACACAAGGTTGCTGATCATTTCATCTTACAGGTCAATATCGTGGACCTGCACATTCTAGTTGTAACTTAAATTTTCAGACACGTAAATTTATACCAATTTTTTTCCATAATTTTTCTGATTATGACTGTCATTTGTTTGTTAAAGAACTCGAATCATTTAAAGGACACATTAAAATAATTCCTCTGAATAAGGAATTATATATATCAATTTCGAAAGATATTCATATTAGTGATTTACGATTATTTGAATTACAATTTTTAGACTCATACAGATTTATGACCTCATCTTTAGATGTACTAGCTAAAAATCTTGATGCTAATGATTTTCACATTTTACACTGATTGTTGACGAGTTCAATATTTTGAAAAGAAAAGGTGTTTTCCCCTATGAATATGTAGATTCAGTAGATCGACTTAAATATATCCATTTACCTTCACGTGAAATATTTTTCTCCACATTAAATAATGTAGAGTGTTCTACTGATGATTATGATCATGCTCTAAAAGTTTAGAAAACTTTCAAATGCAAAACTTTACTTGATTATATGCTGTTATATTTAAAAACAGATGTTATACTTTTAGCAGATGTTTTTGAAAACTAGAAAAATATGCAAAAATATTTATGAATTATGAATTTATGAATCCTGTTCATTATCTAACTACACCAAGTTTATCCTGGGATGGAATGTCGAAGACAACAGGTAATGAATTAGAATTATGTGATATTAATATGCATAATTTCATTAAAAGTGTTCTTAACGACATTCAAAAGCTAATAATAATAAATATATTCCTGAATATGATCAAAGTAAATCCTCAGAATACTTAATGTACTTAGATGCAAATAACTCATATGGTTGGGTAATGTCTGAATATTTACCTTATGGTGGATTTGAATGGGTTGAGGATATATCAAATTTTGATATTCTTACAGTAACTATAAAATCAAACTTTGGTTATATTTTAGAAGTTGATTTAAATTATCCTGAAAATATTCATGATATACACAATGACTTACCCTTCTGAGCTGAATTAAAAAAGCACATAGCAAAAATAAAAAATTGATTATAGATTTAAATAAAAAACGAAATTATATTATACATAACCGCAATCTACAACAGTGTATTGTTAATGGTTTAAAGAGAAAATTCATTGGATTTTGAAATTTAAGCAATCTAACTGGTTGAAGAATTATATTGATCTGAATACTTTTCATAGAACACTTCGAAAAATTTCTTTAAATTATTAAATAATGAAGTTTATGGGAAAACAGTAGAAAATGTTGAGAAATGGAAGAATTTAAAAATTGTTACTGAATGGGAAATAAAGGGAAGACATTTTGGCGCATGTGCTCTAATTGAAGGAAGAAATTTTCATAGTTTAAAACATTTTACAGATAGCATGATAGCAATAGAACTTTCTCGTAAGTCGCATATAATAAACCAATATACTTGGGATTTACTGTTTTAGAATTATCAAAATTAAAAATGAATAGTTTTTTCACTATGATTATATGAAACGTAAATTTAATGAAAAATTACAGTTGAACTATATCGATACAGATTCATTTATATATTTTATCAAAACAGATGAATTTTTTGAAGATATTCGTAATGATATTGACTAAAGAATGATACATCAGAATATCCTAGTGATAATATATTCAATTTACCTTTAAAAAAAAAAAAAACTTCAGGAATGATGAAAGATGAAAATAATGGTCGAATACTGAAAGAATTCATTGGGCTACGCTCAAAAATATATTGTATTAATATTTTAGACGGTAATGAAATAACAAAATCAAAAGGTGTGAAGAAATGAGTAGTATAGAAAGGTCACTTCTGGACCATTTTGCTCCATTCCTGATCCATTTGCACATTTTTTAGATGCTTTGTATGGGGATTGCGGAGTAAAAGAGTAGAAATGAGCAAAAAGAATGTATGGGAATGTAAGAATTGGAAATATATTTTGCTCTCTATGGAAAATCGGAGTAATAAGTTGTAAAATGTTTAGAATTTTTAAAGATTTTGATACAAATGTGCCGGAGTAAAGTTGTGTTTTGCTCCGATTTGCTCCAAAAATTCTCCATATTCATAGTTGTGGTTCAGAAAATAACTTTGTATAGTCGGAGGGGGCAGTGCCAAAATTATGTTGTTGTTGTTGTGGTGGTGAGTTGGATGGCCTGGTGATGGGATTGGGTATAGACGAGAGGTGAGGCGTGGCGGGGCTGAGCTTTTGCCGACTAGAGGGGAGTCGGGGGCAGGGCTGAGATGAGCTTGGCTGAGCTGAGCTTGGCTGAGCTGAGCTTGGCTGAGCTGAGCTTGGCTGAGCTGAACTTTTGATGATAATAGCGGAAGAAATAGTTAGACGGTAGCAGGCAGCCACAGCCTAGTTGTGTGTGTGTGTGGTTTTTTTTTTTTTTTTTTTTTTTTTTTTTTTTTGAGGCTGCTGCCAATGAGGGTTAATTCTCCGAAGATACTGTCAGCCCGTGCTGAGCGTATGTACGATTCTCTCATAAATTATTATTTGTCCCTACGTACTAAACCACCCCCCTTCCGCACTCTATCCTGTATTCCCGGCGCTACTTGCCAATTAAGGTATTGCTTCGCCGGGCAGGTGTGTTCAATTACTAATTGTTCATATTATTAATCGAGCTATTTGGTCGTCCCGTCGTAGCCTTGTCATTATCTGCACGACCATCTTATTGGCTTCTTCCCATGCCTTCTCCGAGCTGAGCATAAACTTAATGTGTTTTTTGTTTTTTTTTATCGAGGGGGACAGCTTTTAGCCAATTAGTGAGTGTGGGACATCAACCCACTAAAACCTCCTCACTGTCGTGGCGGGCAACCCTCCCGGGACCGCATAATGTGATTACGTCGGGAGGCCGTCATGAGCATTATTGCTCAATCGTCTGTAATTGTCAGTCTAAAACCAGTCCGCTGCTGGTTGTCGCTCCTTGGCGAAATTTCTGCTACATTTGCTACCTGCTTTTGACGCAGTAGCCGCTGTCGTTCCCGCTCCTCCTTGCGTAGCGCCACAATTACTTGTTCAGCGAAGGTCGATACCACGTTCCATTTAGCGGGTGACTCCAGCATTGCAGCCACTATATTCGCTGTGGTCGGTGGTCTGCCCAAGGCAGATCCCAGCTCCTCTCTCCAGGTCCTGAAGCGTGAGCAGTAAAGCATCACGTGCGTAGCGCTCTCGAATTCGCCCGTGCATTTTGGACAATAGGGGTCTTCTGTTATTTTGAAGCGGTAGAAATATGCATTGAAGCATCCATGACCGCTGAGTAACTGCGTCATGTAGTAGTTTAGACTACCATGCTTCCTGTTCACCCATTGGGACACCCTGGGAATGAGCGGGAATGTCCATCGTCCCTTCTCGGACTGCTCTCATCTTTCTTGCCACTCTTCGGTGCATCGCCGTCGCTCCTCTAGCCTTTGTTCGGCTGTAGGCCTTACGCCCTGTCGGTCGTACAGTCGCTGCAGCTCCAAGGCTCGTAAGTCCAGGGGCATTTCTGCAGCAAGGACGGAAATTGCGTCGTCGGAGACCGTTCGGTAGGCGCAGTTGAGTCTAAGCGCACTTAATCGTAGCTTTGCGCAAGCCTCTCTGAGATGCGAATTTTTGCTCCTGCCCAGATGGGTGCTGCATAGAGCATCACGGAATCCGTTACCGTCGCCAGAAGTTGTCTTCTTCCCTCACGTGGGCCTCCAATGTTTGGCAGAATCCGCGCAAGGGCGCCTTGAATTTCAAAGCCTTTTTTGCTGACCGCTACCAGGTGCTCCTTAAATGACAGCCTTGCGTCAATGTTAACTCCAAGATATTAAATGCTTGGTTGCGACATAATACGGTGATTACCGATGTCCACCACCATCGCCTCTCGCTTTTTCCGCGTGCTTATCAGCACAATCTCAGTTTTTGAACAGCAAGTTCCAGGTGCGCTGATTGGAGCCACCTACGCACCCTTGCGATCGCATCATTACACACCACCTGCAAATGCTCAATATGTTTGGCCACCACTACCAATGCGATATCATCAGCATAACCAATAATCTCAAAGTTTTCCGGCATATTCAGCTCCAGGATGCCGTTGTATATTGCGTTCCACAGCAATAACCCCGCCGGTTATTTAGTATGCTTTTACGCCCTCTCTGTCTCGTACACTAGCACCCTGTTGTCGAGGTAGCTACCTATTATGCGCCGCAAATATGTTGGTACTCCAAAAATCTCCAGAGCCTGCATTATATGTCCCCAATTCGCAGAATTGAAGGCATTCTTGATATCTAGAGTGACCACCGCGCAGTACATTTTGGCGCCACCCTGCCATCTAGTGCCACTCGTCGCATCTCGAGCAATATCTACCACCGCTCTGATCGCGTCGACTGTAGACCTCCCTTTCCGAAAACCGAATAGTCGTTCGGAGAGCCCTCCTGGACTCTCGAATGTCTCCTGCAGTCTTTCAGGAACGATACGCTCTAGGATATTTCCCACTGTATCCAGCATACAAAGTGGACGATAGGAGGATGCCTGATCCGGTGGCTTTCCGGGTTTTAGCAACAGCACCAGCCTTTGCCGTTTCCACGCGTCTGGTATAATGACATCGCTCAGACAGGCGTCATACTGCTTTGCGAACAGTTCTGGTCTCGCTCTTACCGCTGCCTTGAATGCCACATTTGGGACTCCATCCAAACCGGAAGACTTGTTATCGTCGACCCGTGATATACTCGACAATACCTCATCGACAGTGACTATAGGTCCCCTCTGTACGTCTGGCGTTACGACGGCTCTCGTTTCGCGCTGTAGGGAGAAGAGCGTTACCACTATACGCTGCATCAGCTCTGGGCATGTAGGCTAAGGCACTCTGGGCCCCTTAACTTTGCGCATGACCGTTTTGAATGCTAAACCCGACGGGTCTTGGTCCGCACTCTCCTGCAACTCTCTGAAACACTTGTTTTTGCTCTCTGTTATAGCTGATTTCAGAGTTCTTCTGCGTACCTTGTATACTGCTTGATGTTCCTCGAAATTCGGTGTCGATCGAGATCTTTGCGCCTTACGTCGTGCTTGATGGCAGCTCTTCCGAATTGCAGCAATTTCATCGGTCCACCAGTAAACGGGAGTCCTTGATGTATTGTTGGACCTTCGCGGCATCGCTGCATCACATGCTTCCTTAATGTACTTAGCTATTTCCGCAGTCATGGTGCTTGCAGTTTCGCCTTCAATAGACACTGACTTCCAGATGACGTCAAACGACTCCGCGTCGAACGCGTGTCCTGCTTTGTTCTTCGCTCCATGTCTATTATAATGGCATTGTGATCGCTGCCCGTGTATATATCACTGATATCCAGCTAATTCGACTGGCAGTTGTGTCGTCCGCAAAGGCTAGATCTATGATGGACCTGCCTCTTCCATTGTCGAATGTGTAGTGACCTGGCGCATTCAACAGTACTAATTCAAGAAGCGCGAAGCATTCTTCAACTAAGCGTCCTCTAGCATTTGTGTGGCTACTGCCCCAAGTCCGAGACCACGCGTTGAAGTCGCCTGCAATAATTATGGGGTGTTTGCCTTTCGCTTCTTCCATCAGCGATGTCATCATTTCCCCGAACTGTCTGTGTCCAACTTGGAGGAGCGTAGCAGCTGAAGAGGTAAATGTTCTCCAGTTTCACCCAGGTATAACCGCTCTCTCTGGTTTCCATCTTGCTCTGAGGGGTGGTCTCCCCAATGGACCAGATGGCTGCTCTGCCTGTTTCATCCGCGGCCCAGTTTGGGGAATCCTTCCTAGCATAAGGTTCCGAAAGTAGCGCCACATCTGCTTTCACTTCATTTTTATAGTGCTTCAGAAGATCCTGTGCAGCTTCACAATGATTTAGGTTGAGCTGAAGTACTCTCATACCTTCTTCTTTTCCAATGCCTCCTGGTGTCGTGGACATTTCATGCTGCCCGCTGGATGCGCCCCCTTGCACAAAGCACACTTTGCTTCATTTTGGCAATTCGCACCCATGTGGCCAGTCTCGCCACACTTTCGGCAGAGTCCAGTTCGATCCGGCTCTTTGCATCCAGCCGCCTTGTGCCCATAGCCCCAGCACTTATAGCAGCGTTGTGGCGTTACGACTTCTGTTAGTCGGCAGCTCGCCCATCCTACCCGCAGATGTTTTAATCCCAGTGCCTTCTTGGCATCCTCCGTCGGTAGGCTTAAAAAGCCCGTCTGTGCACCACCATAGCCTCTTATCAAGCTTTTAATAGCTTCCACATCTGGGCGCCGTATGTTCGCCTGGTCTCGCAGTGCATCGCAGATCTCTTCATTCGAAGAGATATCCGCGACGAGTCCCTTACACTGTAGCGTCACCATGTGCGTGCGTACGTTCACTGTGGCTGCGTCCTTTACCACGCTTTCAATGGCCGTCTGGTATGTGGCCGCGTTCACTTCTTTGGCTCTCTTCAGCTCTATGAGCAGTTCCCCTTTTTGCGTTCGGCTGATAGTCTTCACAGCGTCATTCAGTGACTTCAGCTGCTCACATTCCTTTACGCTCCGTAAGATGTTGGCGTATGACATTGCTTCATTTTTCGCACTTATAATTATCGCATCTGTTTTTGGTCGAATGATCCTAGCCGTAGACTTCAATTTCTTCTGCGATTTCTGCACCTTTATCCACTCTGCACTAGTGCTGGGTCGAGGCACTGCCGTAGCCTGTGTTTTTCCCGTCGGCACCTGTTTTGCTGTTGGTGATTTTGACCCTGATTCAGTCACCTACGTTTTCAGCTTTAGTCCCGGCTGCTGCATTGGTCCACGGCTCTTTTTGGCCGCGGGAGCAATTACAGCGATGCCCTAAACTGTAATGTGTGTGTGTGTGTGTGTGTGAATTAGACACATCCCAGCAAAAAATTGATCGCTCTCGGAGCAATCCTGGATCGATCCAATGCGGAGCATTGATCGCTCCCTGTTGTTCTAGAGCTCATGTATTTTGCGCTCCTTTTTAACATAGCGTGTCATTGGAATCGAGCGCTCGTTTTCACTTCCTATGCGAGCAGTGTTGGAGCGCTCGATTAGAGTTCCTATGCGAGCAGTACTGGAGCGATCGATTAGAGTTCCTGTGCGAGCAGTATTGGAGCGCTCGATTAGAGTTCCTACGCGAGTAATATTGGAACGATATTTTATTCATAGCACGCGATTAAAATGAGAAACGATTATTGCTTATTCTGTATATTAAATATTTGTATACAAAATTGAAAGAACATAATGGTAGAATTCTAGCTAATTCTAGTCTTATATATAAGAAAAATAATTCAATTCAAAATTGGGAAAAAGCATTATATAGTTAATATTTGAATATAAAAAAATAATTAATTTTAATTATTGCTGCTTTTGGGCACATGTCTTTCTGTAGAAGGCCATTTTGAGTTTGCGGAACGCTTCTCGCATTGATTTCTTATAGTCTGGATAGATGGTATATGTATTCTTCATGGCTTCTGTAAAGTAGTGGAAAATTGGTACTTAAAACACCAAAAAATTATTTCAAAATAATTAAAAACGAAATAAATAATTAACGAATCGTGTCAGAAATACCAATTTTAAACAAAATATTGAAATTAAATCCGATTTTAAGAATGTATCGCGTCCGCAGGCTGATGAAAGCAAAAAAAATTGTATGTTACAATTGCAATGAGATAGGTCATATATCGAGCAATTGTAAAAAAGAGCAGAGGCGTTCAAGATGTGCTGATTGTGGTAAGGTTCACAAGCGAGAGGAGCCGGTTAACTGTGGTCGTAAGCAGTCTACTTATAATGCTCGAAAAGCTGACACGACGAACAATGAAAAATGTTTTGTTAAGCAAATTAATGTAAATGGTAAAATATTTCAAGCGTTAATCGACACTGGCAGTGAGTGCAGCTTAATTCGTAAGTTAGTCGCGGATATATTAAGTATCAAACGGGAAGGGTGTTGTACACATTTAAATGGGATAAGCGGAGGCAGGTACATGATGCAAGAGAGGTGCATGCTCGAGATAGTAATTGGTGATGCAAAAATAAGTTCGTTGGTATATATTGTTGATGGTAACATGTTGGAAACTGATTCTACTGGGTCAGGATGTGATAGCGCGTAAAGGCTTGATGTTTAAAGTGGAAAATGGTCAATCAGAATTTGAAGCAGGGTGTCGCAATAATGGTGCGTTGCCTGATGACAATTATTTTACTAAATTAACGAATAATGTAAGTAATGAAGATCAGCGTCTTAAACTTCAAGCGTTATTGGAAAATTTTAACGATGTGTTCTCAGACGGTCTTATTGGTATTGGTGAGTCACACCTTATTGAAATGCAAATTGTTTTAAAATCAAAAAAAGTTATTGCGCAAGTACCATATCGAGTGCCGGCTCCAAAGCAAATGATTATAAGGCAAATGATTAAAGATCTTGAAGATAATGACATTATCACAAAATCAACATCGGAATTCGCGAGTCCTATTGTTTTAGTCAAAAAGAAAGATGGCAGCGACAGATTATGCGTAGATTATCGTCGCTTAAATATGATTGTTGAAAAAGAGAATTTTCCTGTACCAAATATTGAGGAGCAGCTGCATCAAGCCAAACAATAAAATTTTTTACCGTACTTGATTTGAATAGTGGGTATTACCAAATCCCAATTGCACCTGAGAGCTGCAAATACACAGCATTTATTACCCCTGACGGCTTGTACGAATTCAAGCGCATGCCATTTGGGTTAAAAAATGCGCCCATTGTTTTTCAACGCTTAATGGCAAAAGTTAAGGAACAAGTTTACGAAAACGATCTTATGATATACATGGATGATATTTTAATTGGAAGTCAAACGTTTGAGGAAATGTTAGAGAAGTTAAATCGAGTTTTAACAGCTGTACGTAATGCGGGTCTCACGCTTAATATGAAAAAGTGTGAATTTATAAAACGAACCATAACATTCCTTGGCCACGAATTGACACCAGAAGGAATTTTGCCAGGTAAAATCAAAACGCAGGCTGTAAATAATTTTCCCACACCAACTAGTGTGGCAGATATACGCAGATTTTTAGGCTTAAGTGGGTATTTCCGTAAATTTGTCCCCGGATACGCCGTCATTTCGGAACCATTACGCAAACTTTTACGAAAAAACCAAAAATTTGAGTGGACAAAGGCACAAGAAGTCGCATTTGAGCAATTGAAAGCTAAGTTAGTATCTCGACCAGTTTTAGTAGCATATCGTTTAGATGCTGAGCATGAGTTGCACACAGATGCAAGTGCACTAGGCTTGGCAGGCGTATTAATGCAGCGTGAAAAAGATGATGTTAAACCGATTGCGTATTACAGTAGAGCGACAAGCGCTGATGAGCAAAAATTTCACAGTTATGAGCTCGAGACTGGCTGTTGTAGAGTCCCTCGGACGTTTCCGATACTATATATATGGTAAAAGAATTAAAGTCAAAACAGACTGTAGCGCACTTAGGACGACCATGCAAAAGAAAGAGCTTATACCTCGAATCGCTAGATGGTGGCTAAAGATACAGGACTATGACATTGAAATAGAACATAGATCGGGTAATAATATGCAGCATGTCGATGCTCTAAGCCGAAATCCATACGAAGAAGCACAAACAGTTGAAGTTGCAGATTTGCGTACCGATAAAGCGATAATAAATAAAGATGACTGGCTTTTTAGTATGCAACTTCAGGATCATCGCTTAGTTGACATAGTAAACAAACTCAAAACAAACAGCGACATGCAAGACAAAGCGTATGTACTACAGCACGGAAGACTTTTGCGAAAAGTTGACGACAAAATTCTTTGGGTTGTCCCACGCGCACTACGACATAAAGTTGTTCAAGATTGTCATACACAAGCAGGACACATGGGTGTCGAAAAAACGTTGGAACGTTTGAAGGCGTATATGTGGTTCCGACGAATGCGCAACTTCGTTAAACAGTTCATTTTATCCTGTATAGACTGTGCCTATAATAAACGTAGAGGTGGAAAAACTGAAATACAGTATCATTATGATGACATTGAACCAATCCCGTTCAGAACTATCCATATGGATCATTTGGGGCCTTTTCCTAAGAGCTCGAAGGGAAAAGAACATCTCCTAGTTATTGTCGATTCGTTCACGAAATTTACAATGTTATATCCTGTAAAAAGTACATCAACCCGGTATGTTATTGAAGCGTTAAATGAAGCGAGCAGTTACGTTGGTATGCCATCACGCATTGTGACGGATAGAGGTACAGCATTCACGTCTCATGAATTTGAAAAGTACTGCTTCGAACACGACATAAAACACATTCTGAATGCAGTGCGTACACCGAGGGCAAATGGTCAGGCAGAAAGGATGAACCGCTCAATTTTGTCTATGTTGTTGCCAATGAATTCTAATGATAAGAAATGGGACGAAAACATACGATGTGTACAGTGGGGCATAAACACAATGACGAATAGCGCAACAGGTTGCACACCTCATAAACTTTTGTATGGCTATAAACCACGCGCTATTTTACGGAATCGAATCATTTTAAGTCTACAAGCAAATGATGAAGCATTAGATGACAGACAGCTAACAGATCTTCGTGAAGCAGCAGCGAAAAGAATCAATGAAAAACGAGCAGCGGCGAAATCTTCCTTTGACGCTAAACATGCAGCTCCGCACTCTTTTCAAGAAGGTGACTTAGTCCTAGCTGAAAACGACCCATCAAGCACTGGTACATCAAGGAAACTCGAGCCACGATATAAAGGTCCTTTTGTAGTGACTAAAGTCCTAGATCGCGATCGATATCTTATTGAAGATTTGCCTCAAACACGACGAACCCGAAAGCATTATTCTTCTGTTTACGCATTCGACAAGTTAAAGCGCTGGTGTCAGTTACCAGAAGACGATGACGACGACGACGATGACGAAGAAGAGATCTGCAACGACAACGAGTTGAGCGAGGTCACTCAAGAAGATCAGGAAAGGCCGACTGTAATGAAACATCACCCTGTAAGGCCAAAGCCTAGTTCGACTTGCAACGTTTGACTGGAAAGGCAGCCATATTTATAGTCAGTCTTCGCCCAACGTTAATGCAGTCAGCACGAAATGTGGAGTTTATTTCAATTTTATTTTGACATTGTTAATTTGTATTCTATATTGCATTTAATTTGTTAATTTGAAAACCAATTAATATAAACTGGATTAAAAAATATATTGCGTTTTCACTATTAATTAATACAAATATACTTACAAATTTCGACAATAAAAAATTTAAAGTTAAACGCGCAGTAAATATGAGTAGCATAGATGAAAACTCGAAATTTATTCCACAACAAATGTCATCATTTGGACAGGCATTTTGGTCATGGAATGCAGACCTTGCTAAAGAAAGGGCTGGACTTATGAATGACGAAGACAGGAATCAAATTTATAAAGAACTTAATGCAATTGACGAAAATACATTTAACCTAGTAAAAAACAATAATAAACAATATAAGATTAATAAAGAACTCGATAATCAATTACAAGAAATTGCCACATACATTAATGCACAAACAGAAGAGATGAAAAAGAATAATAGGAATATAGAGAAAAATATAGGAGAAATTCAGGAAAAATTATTAGCCTTCGATCAGTTTAACATAATAATGAATAATATTGATTCACTTACAAGATATACTGATTCAATAGTCAATTGTATTAATTATAAATACCTTAATATTATTGATCCAAAATTACTCACGTTTGAAGAAATTAACGAATTAAATATAAATAAAGAAATTTTGCCGTATATTAAACAGGATGCAATTTTAACAAAAGGACTTATCGCTTTTACTTTGTCAATTCCAAAAATAGAAATAAGCAAATTTGCTAAAGCAAAAATTGAACCTATAGCTAATGAAGAAAATTATGAACTCGATTTAAAAGATTCTGAGAAATTAATAATTATTAAAGGAAACGAAGTATTCGAAAACAATAAAAAAGATATTATTCATAAAGAAGAACTTAGATATCCAAATAATGAATGTATAAAAAATCTACTTAAAGTAAATCACGTAGGTAGTTATAAAAAAAATTTTGAAAGTAAAATAGTAAATATAAAACACAATGTAATTTTAGCAATTAATATAAATGAAACAATAAAACAAGATTGTCTTGAAAATGAAATAAGAATCAAAAATTCTAATATTATAACTTTTAATAACTGCAGTGTTACACTTTCAAATAAAACTTTTACATCTATTAATGAATATTATCATACGATTGAATTAATTCCGATAAATCACTTCAACTCAATAAAGATATATGAAAAACCTATTCCAATAGAAAAACTGTATTTGGAGCATTTAGATAATATTGAAAAAATTAAATTGTTAACCTACCACAGAGAAAAACACGAAGGTTGGTTTGAAAAAATTAAGAAAACATTTATATCTGTTTTAATATTGTTAATTTTATTATATATTTTGAAATGTATACTTTTAAAAATTATATTAAAGAAATGTGGAAAACAAAATAAATCCCCAGAGGCGATTCTTGTGGAGGGAGGAGTTATCCCCCCACCTAAATGCTATTTTTGAGTTTATTAAATAATGTTAAATTCCTGACCAAAGCAACGCCTTGGTCAGCATAAATAATTGTTTATACTTTGTTTCCGCTGCAACAGAACAGCTCATATTACATCTGTATTATTCTAAGTATCCACACAGCGAGCGCTTATCAGCAACCGTTTGTGTGAAGTAAGTTATTTTTAAGCTCCCACACTTTTTGTATCTTTAGCTTTAAATCAATTTTGAACAAATAAAGTTTTCAGTCTTCATACAAATATTAAGTGTACTAGCTACAGAGGCTTTCGACTCGAAGAGAAAGGCATTTTTCTTTTTTAAGCATTTTGGAGACCCCTGGAAGCCGCTGAGTCTACCCCAGCTATAGAAAGAGAGTCGTTACAAACTGTGCCATATTCTTCATGAATTTCCTATAATAATTTGCCAAACCAAAAAAAGCTTGTACGTCCTTCCTGTTTATTGGCTGAGCAATATTCGTGACGCATTCGATCTTCGCAGGGTCAGGACGCGCACCATTCTCAGTACACTTGTGTATCAGATAGACCACCTCGTGTCGCAGGAAGTTACACTTCTTCGTGTTGAGTTTCAGACCATGCTCCCTCAGTCGATCCAGAACTTTACTCAACTTGCTACTGTGGTCTGACAGATTCCTTCCATATACCACTATATCATCTAGGTTTACAAAAGAGTCAAGACCTCGCAGACCAGTTAGAATGCTATTCATGAGCCTCTGAAAAGTTTGCTGGAGCACCAGTAAGACCGAATGGCATCCGTTTGAATTAAAAATGAACCAAATACGTGCTGAATGACGTTTTCTCCCTGTCTTCCGCACCCATCAAGACTTGATGGTATCCACTTGCCAAATCTAGCGTAGAGAAATATCTACAATGACCCAACTGGTCCAGAATTTCGTGAATTCTTGGGATCGGAAAAACTTGCTTCAGCGTGACGTCATTTAATTTCCTGAAATCAACCACCAATCTCCATTTCTTGGTGTTGTCCTGGGACTTTTTCGGAACCAACAATAACGGTGAATTCCATGGAGAATTGCTCGGCATCATTATGCCCTCCTCCAACAACTTATCCACTGTTGTTTTAGTTCGTCAGGATGAACCTCTGGAGTTCTATATTGCCTTTGATTTATGGGCTACTGCCTCTCCGCTATAGGAATATTGTGCTCAATTGTAGATGTTAACGGCAGCGCGTCCCCATCGAGTAGGAACACATCGCTATACTCTGCGCACATTATTGCTATTGAACGGCTTTCTTCCTAATTCAAAGTACTCCCCGTTCCCAATTCGTTTTTCAGTTTCTCCGCTCTCTCGGTGTTCTCCCGAAACTTTTCCTGCACTACAAAATCACTCGCATCGCTCTTTTCTCTAATGTCGTACTCCGAGATATTGGAACATGTTGCCTCGCATTTCTGACTGGTGCCTCAACTGTATAATCTGTGGCGTATGCCAAAGTATCGCTGATATGCACGCCAGGCTGTATCTCTTGCCTGATTACTATTGTCGAACCCTCTTTCACAGCTACCCTTACCTTCTTTACAGTTATTTCCCTAGCCTTGGCTATGCCTTCTGATTGACTTTCCTGCTCCCTGCTTAAACTGTCCCTCCGGGTTCTACTCTGGTTCCTTCCTATATTGTCCCTTGCACAAAGTCTAAAATTTTTCACACTTTTCCCGTTCCCATTGCATACTGAAAAGCTTTACGTACTGTATCTATTATAGAGAAATTCCCCAAATTATCGCTTCCCAGTATTCCATCTGCCGGGATAGCGTCTTGGGTCTGAATAATGTGGAAGTCCCATTCCAAATTCTCAGTTCGGTGAATATCGAGTTTCACTAGGCAAAGGGTTTTAACACTTCCCCCCAATGCCCCGCTTAAACTGCTTATTCTGCACGCTTGTAGATTGGGAAATGACCTCATGGAGTCAGCCTTTATTAGACTGGTGTCCGCACCTGTGTCCAGCAATAATACCAGATGACCTGCTTCTGCTTCCTTACACGGAATGACCACATAAGAATCATCCGTGTAGGTAGACTGACTGAAAAAATGTTTATATCGCGGAGGATCTCTAGACATATCTCTCATGAATCTAGCGGTGCTACCAACAAATATACTTAAACGCGTAATTTGCCGTACTATCATTCATCTTCCCCATGCAGTTTTTCAAACCTGCTGTCATGCCCCTGGCCGGTTGAATTACCTGTCGGCATCTTTCACTAATGTTGCGAGTCAAGATACGACTACCTGCGAGTAGTTGACTCGCGACACAACCCAAGTAGCCATTTACTATCGACCGATTGTAAGTATAGTTAATATTACGCTTATGAAATTCACAGGTAATACAATTACATAGTGACCCACAAACTAGGGCTAAAATGCACAATTGGCATTTTGAATGAACCTGTGTTATTGGAACACCTAAGTAGATTATAAAAATATGATGTAACTAGAATTAAGACTATAAATAAGAGTGTTTTTAAGAATATAGACGATTGTGTATTTCTAAAAGCGAAACGGTGGTGTTCTGTTTTTTACGCCGCGGTTCGGCAAGTGTTTACAGGTCCGGCAGCCGTCAGACAACTGTAGTGCGCATTGCACCAGCTAATGCACAGAAAAAGCAACAGTTAGATAAGAATATATTAGGAAAAAAATAACTTGTATTAACCAGAAATTTCTGGTGTAAATACAGTATTATTTTGTCAATGTGTTTATATTTAGAATAGGTCCAATGAATTTATTTAACATAAATTTATTGAAATATTTTATTAGTATGTCTAATTGTTATATAAGGGAGACACGTATATCAGTTTTTATTTAGTAACGTGTTTGTGAGAGTGCAATTAATATGAAGACATTTTTTTGTGATTTTTGTGGATGTGTTTTCCATTCAAAATGGAATTTGAAGAGACATATTCTACGTAAACATAACCAAGGAAATATTCATTCTAACAAACCAAAAAATCATATAGGAAAAGAACGTACAAATCAACAATTATATGAAATAATTAAACAACAGAAAGCATTAATAAAGCAACAAGAACAGCTAATAATTGCAGCACAAAATAAACAGCTGCATATAATTACACAGCAACAACATATATGTGAGAATATGGATAATAAGAATGAAAATAATAATTCTACAGAAGCTTCGATCAGTCAACTATCTTTAAATTTGAACAAATCTATAAATAATGATATTAATGAGAAAGAACCAACTTGCAGTTATAAATCTTGTGAAACATGCAAGCTTAAGATATCAACGAAATCACTTGAGAACTAATCAACATAAAACACAGGTGTTCACAATTGAAAGATGATTTGTATTTAGTGAAAGGGTTATATAATAATCGCATTGAACGTTATGTATTTAAAAACCGACATGAAAATATTATCATACCAAATACTTTCTTTAAAAATGCAAAAGATATAATATTATAATTATTAAATAAACAACTAGAAAAACATCGGTCATATAAATATAATTTTGAACTGTTTTGTGAATATATAAGGTTCAAACCAAACAATATTGGTGACAACAGTGATTGTGAATATGAAACAGCAACTATAGATGTGAAACCTTTTCAAACGAAAATGATATTAGCACAAAACCTTGAAGAAATTGAACTTCAATATGATGTACATTGTTCTAATTTAATTACAAAAATGGAAGAGTTTCAAGAGAAGGATAGAGGATGGACTCTAATTAAAATAATTGAATTAGAGATTAATATTAATCAATATAAACCATTAAAGGGTTCTGCTTATATTAAATGACCTCATAATATAGCAATGAAACATGCTTGTATTAATGTAATGAATAGAAATGATGACTATTGCTTTAAATTGGCTATACTAGCTGCAATAAAAAATGTGCAATATAGTAATAGATGTTCACAATATGCAGTTTTAAGAATGATGTGATTCATTCCAATGTCATTAGACCAAATCAGAAACTTTGAGGAAAGTTATAATATGAGCTATAGCATTTAGTTATTACATAAAGTGCGGATTCAATAATAGCCTAAGCAAATTTGTAACTTATTCAGGAGAAGATTCTGCTAAGATATTCATAGATAATTTAATTACTGATACTAAGACTCTATATGTAAATTATTTAACAAAGAAGTCTCTAACTTTAGAAGAATTTGAAAAACATAAAACAAATTCAATTTGTCATATTTGTAAGCAAATAATTTATCAACACAAGGTTGCTGATCATTTCATCTTACAGGTCAATATCGTGGACCTGCACATTCTAGTTGTAACTTAAATTTTCAGACACGTAAATTTATACCAATTTTTTTCCATAATTTTTCTGATTATGACTGTCATTTGTTTGTTAAAGAACTCGAATCATTTAAACGACACATTAAAATAATTCCTCTGAATAAGGAATTATATATATCAATTTCGAAAGATATTCATATTAGTGATTTACGATTATTTGAATTACAATTTTTAGACTTATACAGATTTATGACCTCATCTTTAGATGTACTAGCTAAAAATCTTGATGCTAATGATTTTCACATTTTACACTGATTGTTGACGAGTTCAATATTTTGAAAAGAAAAGGTGTTTTCCCCTATGAATATGTAGATTCAGTAGATCGACTTAAAGATATCCATTTACCTTCACGTGAAAAATTTTTCTCCACATTAAATAATGTAGAGTGTTCTACTGATGATTATGATCATGCTCTAAAAGTTTAGAAAACTTTCAAATGCAAAACTTTACTTGATTATATGCTGTTATATTTAAAAACAGATGTTATACTTTTAGCAGATGTTTTTGAAAACTAGAAAAATATGCAAAAATATTTATGAATTATGAATTTATGAATCCTGTTCATTATCTAACTACACCAAGTTTATCCTGGGATGGAATGTCGAAGACAACAGGTAATGAATTAGAATTATGTGATATTAATATGCATAATTTCATTAAAAGTGTTCTTAACGACATTCAAAAGCTAATAATAATAAATATATTCCTGAATATGATCAAAGTAAATCTTCAGAATACTTAATGTACTTAGATGCAAATAACTCATATGGTTGGGTAATGTCTGAATATTTACCTTATGGTGGATTTGAATGGTTTGAGGATATATCAAATTTTGATATTCTTACAGTAACTATAAAATCAAACTTTGGTTATATTTTAGAAGTTGATTTAAATTATCCTGAAAATATTCATGATATACACAATGACTTACCCTTCTGAGCTGAATTAAAAAAGCACATAGCAAAAATAAAAAATTGATTATAGATTTAAATAAAAAACGAAATTATATTATACATAACCGCAATCTACAGCAGTGTATTGTTAATGGTTTAAAGCTTGTGAAAATTCATTGGATTTTGAAATTTAAGCAATCTAACTGGTTGAAGAATTATATTGATCTGAATACTTTTCATAGAACACTTCGAAAAATTTCTTTAAATTATTAAATAATGAAGTTTATGGGAAAACAGTAGAAAATGTTGAGAAATGGAAGAATTTAAAAATTGTTACTGAATGGGAAATAAAGGGAAGACATTTTGGCGCATGTGCTCTAATTGAAGGAAGAAATTTTCATAGTTTAAAACATTTTACAGATAGCATGATAGCAATAGAACTTTCTCGTAAGTCGCATATAATAAACCAATATACTTGGGATTTACTGTTTTAGAATTATCAAAATTAAAAATGTATAGTTTTTTCACTATGATTATATGAAACGTAAATTTAATGAAAAATTACAGTTGAACTATATCGATACAGATTCATTTATATATTTTATCAAAACAGATGAATTTTTTGAAGATATTCGTAATGATATTGATCTAATGTACGATACATCAGAATATCCTAGTGATAATATATTCAATTTACCTTTAAAAAAAAAAAAACCTTCAGGAATGATGAAAGATGAAAATAATGGTCGAATACTGAAAGAATTCATTGGGCTACGCTCAAAAATATATTGTATTAATATTTTAGACGGTAATGAAATAACAAAATCAAAAGGTGTGAAGAAATGAGTAGTATAGAAAGGTCACTTCTGGACCATTTTGCTCCATTCCTGATCCATTTGCACATTTTTTAGATGCTTTGTATGGGGATTGCGGAGTAAAAGAGTAGAAATGAGCAAAAAGAATGTATGGGAATGTAAGAATTGGAAATATATTTTGCTCTCTATGGAAAATCGGAGTAATAAGTTGTAAAATGTTTAGAATTTTTAAAGATTTTGATACAAATGTGCCGGAGTAAAGTTGTGTTTTGCTCCGATTTGCTCCAAAAATTCTCCATATTCATAGTTGTGGTTCAGAAAATAACTTTGTATAGTCGGAGGGGGCAGTGCCAAAATTATGTTGTTGTTGTTGTGGTGGTGAGTTGGATGGCCTGGTGATGGGATTGGGTATAGACGAGAGGTGAGGCGTGGCGGGGCTGAGCTTTTGCCGACTAGAGGGGAGTCGGGGGCAGGGCTGAGATGAGCTTGGCTGAGCTGAGCTTGGCTGAGCTGAGCTTGGCTGAGCTGAGCTTGGCTGAGCTGAGCTTGGCTGAGCTGAGCTTGGCTGAGCTGAGCTTGGCTGAGCTGAGCTTGGCTGAGCTGAACTTTTGATGATAATAGCGGAAGAAATAGTTAGACGGTAGCAGGCAGCCACAGCCTAGTTGTGTGTGTGTGTGTTTTTTTTTTTTTTTTTTTTTTTTTTTTTTTTTTTAGGCTGCTGCCAATGAGGGTTAATTCTCCGAAGATACTGTCAGCCCGTGCTGAGCGTATGTACGATTCTCTCATAAATTATTATTTGTCCCTACGTACTAAACCACCCCCCTTCCGCACTCTATCCTGTATTCCCGGCGCTACTTGCCAATTAAGGTATTGCTTCGCCGGGCAGGTGTGTTCAATTACTAATTGTTCATATTATTAATCGAGCTATTTGGTCGTCCCGTCGTAGCCTTGTCATTATCTGCACGACCATCTTATTGGCTTCTTCCCATGCCTTCTCCGAGCTGAGCATAAACTTAATGTGTTTTTTGTTTTTTTTTATCGAGGGGGACAGCTTTTAGCCAATTAGTGAGTGTGGGACATCAACCCACTAAAACCTCCTCACTGTCGTGGCGGGCAACCCTCCCGGGACCGCATAATGTGATTACGTCGGGAGGCCGTCATGAGCATTATTGCTCAATCGTCTGTAATTGTCAGTCTAAAACCAGTCCGCTGCTGGTTGTCGCTCCTTGGCGAAATTTCTGCTACATTTGCTACCTGCTTTTGACGCAGTAGCCGCTGTCGTTCCCGCTCCTCCTTGCGTAGCGCCACCATTACTTGTTCAGCGAAGGTCGATACCACGTTCCATTTAGCGGGTGACTCCAGCATTGCAGCCACTATATTCGCTGTGGTCGGTGGTCTGCCCAAGGCAGATCCCAGCTCCTCTCTCCAGGTCCTGAAGCGTGAGCAGTAAAGCATCACGTGCGTAGCGCTCTCGAATTCGCCCGTGCATTTTGGACAATAGGGGTCTTCTGTTATTTTGAAGCGGTAGAAATATGCATTGAAGCATCCATGACCGCTGAGTAACTGCGTCATGTAGTAGTTTAGACTACCATGCTTCCTGTTCACCCATTGGGACACCCTGGGAATGAGCGGGAATGTCCATCGTCCCTTCTCGGACTGCTCTCATCTTTCTTGCCACTCTTCGGTGCATCGCCGTCGCTCCTCTAGCCTTTGTTCGGCTGTAGGCCTTACGCCCTGTCGGTCGTACAGTCGCTGCAGCTCCAAGGCTCGTAAGTCCAGGGGCATTTCTGCAGCAAGGACGGAAATTGCGTCGTCGGAGACCGTTCGGTAGGCGCAGTTGAGTCTAAGCGCACTTAATCGTAGCTTTGCGCAAGCCTCTCTGAGATGCGAATTTTTGCTCCTGCCCAGCTGGGTGCTGCATAGAGCATCACGGAATCCGTTACCGTCGCCAGAAGTTGTCTTCTTCCCTCACGTGGGCCTCCAATGTTTGGCAGAATCCGCGCAAGGGCGCCTTGAATTTTAAAGCCTTTTTTGCTGACCGCTACCAGGTGCTCCTTAAATGACAGCCTTGCGTCAATGTTAACTCCAAGATATTAAATGCTTGGTTGCGACATAATACGGTGATTACCGATGTCCACCACCATCGCCTCTCGCTTTTTCCGCGTGCTTATCAGCACAATCTCAGTTTTTGAACAGCAAGTTCCAGGTGCGCTGATTGGAGCCACCTACGCACCCTTGCGATCGCATCATTACACACCACCTGCAAATGCTCAATATGTTTGGCCACCACTACCAATGCGATATCATCAGCATAACCAATAATCTCAAAGTTTTCCGGCATATTCAGCTCCAGGATGCCGTTGTATATTGCGTTCCACAGCAATAACCCCGCCGGTTATTTAGTATGCTTTTACGCCCTCTCTGTCTCGTACACTAGCACCCTGTTGTCGAGGTAGCTACCTATTATGCGCCGCAAATATGTTGGTACTCCAAAAATCTCCAGAGCCTGCATTATATGTCCCCAATTCGCAGAATTGAAGGCATTCTTGATATCTAGAGTGACCACCGCGCAGTACATTTTGGCGCCACCCTGCCATCTAGTGCCACTCGTCGCATCTCGAGCAATGTCTACCACCGCTCTGATCGCGTCGACTGTAGACCTCCCTTTCCGAAAACCGAATAGTCGTTCGGAGAGCCCTCCTGGACTCTCGAATGTCTCCTGCAGTCTTTCAGGAACGATACGCTCTAGGATCTTTCCCACTGTATCCAGCATACAAAGTGGACGATAGGAGGATGCCTGATCCGGTGGCTTTCCGGGTTTTAGCAACAGCACCAGCCTTTGCCGTTTCCACGCGTCTGGTATAATGACATCGCTCAGACAGGCGTCATACTGCTTTGCGAACAGTTCTGGTCTCGCTCTTACCGCTGCCTTGAATGCCACATTTGGGACTCCATCCAAACCGGAAGACTTGTTATCGTCGACCCGTGATATACTCGACAATACCTCATCGACAGTGACTATAGGTCCCCTCTGTACGTCTGGCGTTACGACGGCTCTCGTTTCGCGCTGTAGGGAGAAGAGCGTTACCACTATACGCTGCATCAGCTCTGGGCATGTAGGCTAAGGCACTCTGGGCCCCTTAACTTTGCGCATGACCGTTTTGAATGCTAAACCCGACGGGTCTTGGTCCGCACTCTCCTGCAACTCTCTGAAACACTTGTTTTTGCTCTCTGTTATAGCTGATTTCAGAGTTCTTCTGCGTACCTTGTATACTGCTTGATGTTCCTCGAAATTCGGTGTCGATCGAGATCTTTGCGCCTTACGTCGTGCTTGATGGCAGCTCTTCCGAATTGCAGCATTTTCATCGGTCCACCAGTAAACGGGAGTCCTTGATGTATTGTTGGACCTTCGCGGCATCGCTGCATCACATGCTTCCTTAATGTACTTAGCTATTTCCGCAGTCATGGTGCTTGCAGTTTCGCCTTCAATAGACACTGACTTCCAGATGACGTCAAACGACTCCGCGTCGAACGCGTGTCCTGCTTTGTTCTTCGCTCCATGTCTATTATAATGGCATTGTGATCGCTGCCCGTGTATATATCACTGATATCCAGCTAATTCGACTGGCAGTTGTGTCGTCCGCAAAGGCTAGATCTATGATGGACCTGCCTCTTCCATTGTCGAATGTGTAGTGACCTGGCGCATTCAACAGTACTAATTCAAGAAGCGCGAAGCATTCTTCAACTAAGCGTCCTCTAGCATTTGTGTGGCTACTGCCCCAAGTCCGAGACCACGCGTTGAAGTCGCCTGCAATAATTATGGGGTGTTTGCCTTTCGCTTCTTCCATCAGCGATGTCATCATTTCCCCGAACTGTCTGTGTCCAACTTGGAGGAGCGTAGCAGCTGAAGAGGTAAATGTTCTCCAGTTTCACCCAGGTATAACCGCTCTCTCTGGTTTCCATCTTGCTCTGAGGGGTGGTCTCCCCAATGGACCAGATGGCTGCTCTGCCTGTTTCATCCGCGGCCCAGTTTGGGGAATCCTTCCTAGCATAAAGTTCCGAAAGTAGCGCCACATCTGCTTTCACTTCATTTTTATAGTGCTTCAGAAGATCCTGTGCAGCTTCACAATGATTTAGGTTGAGCTGAAGTACTCTCATACCTTCTTCTTTTCCAATGCCTCCTGGTGTCGTGGACATTTCATGCTGCCCGCTGGATGCGCCCCCTTGCACAAAGCACACTTTGCTTCATTTTGGCAATTCGCACCCATGTGGCCAGTCTCGCCACACTTTCGGCAGAGTCCAGTTCGATCCGGCTCTTTGCATCCAGCCGCCTTGTGCCCATAGCCCCAGCACTTATAGCAGCGTTGTGGCGTTACGACTTCTGTTAGTCGGCAGCTCGCCCATCCTACCCGCAGATGTTTTAATCCCAGTGCCTTCTTGGCATCCTCCGTCGGTAGGCTTAAAAAGCCCGTCTGTGCACCACCATAGCCTCTTATCAAGCTTTTAATAGCTTCCACATCTGGGCGCCGTATGTTCGCCTGGTCTCGCAGTGCATCGCAAATCTCTTCATTCGAAGAGATATCCGCGACGAGTCCCTTACACTGTAGCGTCACCATGTGCGTGCGTACGTTCACTGTGGCTGCGTCCTTTACCACGCTTTCAATGGCCGTCTGGTATGTGGCCGCGTTCACTTCTTTGGCTCTCTTCAGCTCTATGAGCAGTTCCCCTTTTTGCGTTCGGCTGATAGTCTTCACAGCGTCATTCAGTGACTTCAGCTGCTCACATTCCTTTACGCTCCGTAAGATGTTGGCGTATGACATTGCTTCATTTTTCGCACTTATAATTATCGCATCTGTTTTTGGTCGAATGATCCTAGCCGTAGACTTCAATTTCTTCTGCGATTTCTGCACCTTTATCCACTCTGCACTAGTGCTGGGTCGAGGCACTGCCGTAGCCTGTGTTTTTCCCGTCGGCACCTGTTTTGCTGTTGGTGATTTTGACCCTGATTCAGTCACCTACGTTTTCAGCTTTAGTCCCGGCTGCTGCATTGGTCCACGGCTCTTTTTGGCCGCGGGAGCAATTACAGCGATGCCCTAAACTGTAATGTGTGTGTGTGTGTGTGTGAATTAGACACATCCCAGCAAAAAATTGATCGCTCTCGGAGCAATCCTGGATCGATCCAATGCGGAGCATTGATCGCTCCCTGTTGTTCTAGAGCTCATGTATTTTGCGCTCCTTTTTAACATAGCGTGTCATTGGAATCGAGCGCTCGTTTTCACTTCCTATGCGAGCAGTGTTGGAGCGCTCGATTAGAGTTCCTATGCGAGCAGTACTGGAGCGATCGATTAGAGTTCCTGTGCGAGCAGTATTGGAGCGCTCGATTAGAGTTCCTACGCGAGTAATATTGGAACGATATTTTATTCATAGCACGCGATTAAAATGAGAAACGATTATTGCTTATTCTGTATATTAAATATTTGTATACAAAATTGAAAGAACATAATGGTATAATTCTAGCTAATTCTAGTCTTATATATAAGAAAAATAATTCAATTCAAAATTGGGAAAAAGCATTATATAGTTAATATTTGAATATAAAAAAATAATTAATTTTAATTATTGCTGCTTTTGGGCACATGTCTTTCTGTAGAAGGCCATTTTGAGTTTGCGGAACGCTTCTCGCATTGATTTCTTATAGTCTGGATAGATGGTATATGTATTCTTCATGGCTTCTGTAAAGTAGTGGAAAATTGGTACTTAAAACACCAAAAAATTATTTCAAAATAATTAAAATCTTACGAAACAAATAGTAGTTAAAAAGCCTGTAACTCTTTAGGGCGATCGTTCCCTTCGACCCGTTCCAATTAACTTTTAATATGTTGATTTCGGTTGTACCGACTAAATCTGCAATTAGGACAGTTAAAATGTACATATGTATGTAATATATGTACCTCGAATGCAATTAACCCGTGTTTCCTGAATAAACAGGCACAAATTCGAAATTCTTTCCCATCTTGCTGGTTATTTGGAGTTTAATTTTAATTTCACTTTTCACTTCTTGAACTCTTCAATTTGTTGTATCGGGTGTTTCTTCAGTGCTAAAACATAAAAAACTACGCAATAGCTTGCCTCTCAACGAAAGTGCAACTAAACAAACCAAAACACAGAAGAAGCGAGATATTAGCAAAGAACCAAACAAGAGAAAGAAGTGACAGAGGAATATGAATGAGAGCTGTCAATTTGATCCATTTATGTTCAAAAAGGAGTAATAATGGAGCTCTCAGTTATTCCTCCTTTTTGCGAGCGATCCGAAATTTTTTACTGGGGTAATGAGCTGGTAACATATAAATTTTTAAATGAAATGTGTTCGCATACATTATATATATATATATATATATATATATATATATATATATATATATATATATATATATATATATATATATATATGTAAATATATTGTGTGTATTAGGGAGTGTGCGTGCTATATTATTATGGAAATATTTTAATGTGATAAGAGTTGAAGCTGTCCGCCAACATATTCTTAAACAAATTTTTGTGCTGGTGCGGTCATATGAGCCAACAGCAGAACGAGATTATACAAGTTTTGTTATAGATATGTATGTATGGATGTATGTATGGAAATATATTTTGCGTATTTGGGGCACGTGTGCGTTATATTATAATTAAAATATTTTTATGTGATAAGAGTTGACACTGTATATATGTTCTAATGCAAATTTTTGTAACTAACAAAAATGTGAATGTGTTATTGAAAAAATGTAGTTTCACAACATTATGCAATTCATAAATCAAATAAAATAAACAAAAATAAAAGGTATTATTATTATTATTATTATTATTATTTGAATAATAACAATACTAATAAAAACATCACTCCAACTGATAGTATAAATAATTAATAATATAAATAAATATTATATACATATAATAAAATATCAATATGTTTCGGATTCAAACATTAATATTGCACAAATTGTTGTAGTAGACAATTTGTTAGAAGTGTTTGTCACACCAGAAGATGGATAGAAGTGTTTATTATTATCTATACGAAGAGGGAAACATCTCCATATACAGTACCCCATGAATTAACATTTTCAACACGACAACATGTTCGATTTAAGTGAAGGGCGAGACAATAACCATTAGAGGTATCTCCTATAATAGTGGTAGCAGAACAAACAACACCAAAAAATTTCCAACCTCATGTCCATTTAGCTATATAGACGATTTAACTACTGGAAAGTATTATAATCATCATAGCATTGATGAAGATTTAAATCTTTTAAAAATCTTCAAAGAGAATAGTTTGCACCCCACTGCAAGAACAACAAAAGCAACAACAAAAATAATACACAAAAGAAAATTATAAAATATATTAAACCTAAAATTTTCTGTGAATAATATCTTAAAATAAATAGATAAGATATTTTTCGAAAAAATTTGTATTCTATTTTATAATAATTAATTTAATATAAAGATAAAAAATATAAAAATATTTATATATGTATTATTCAAGGCAATATTTATAAATCTCGCAGATGAAGACCATCGTCTTCATCACCTTCTTCAGATTTATCCCAGCTTCTTCGCTGGGATTTAACTGGAATTGTACCAGTCTCGTCTGGAGGAGTTCCTCCATCTCTTGGACATCCCAGCACGCTTTTGCGAATCTTGAAGCGAATAGCACCGCTTCATCATATTCTTTCCAATATGCTGCCGTGTTGATATATACATCTTGTGCAGCTTCCATGTTTATTGTTTTCTGTTTTCTGTTTATTCTATACTATTATTCTTGATTCCCCAAGATTTTTTGTTTTTTCTGCAATAAAGTATTGTGGGTAGGAGCCATTTTCGTTTTTTTTTTTCTGAAAGGATATATAAATAAAATTCAAATATAATTAAAAGTATAAAATTATTGTATTTATGTTTTTCGAGATATGTTTAGAAAGTAGTAAACTCACAAAAATGCTGAAGTTGAGTGATGAATTCTATACCATATCCATGTCTTTTATATTAAAATTTGTTCCTGTAAATGCATTTGAAAAACCAGAAATTTTCGGTTTTAGTTAGATAAGAATATATTAGGAAAAAGTAATTTGTATTAACCAGAAATTTCTGGTGTAAATACAGAATTATGTTATCACTGTTTTAATATGTATGTCAAATGAATTAATTTAACATAAAATTTTTGAATTGTTTTATTAGTATGTCTTATTCTTATATAAGAGAGACACGTATATCAGTTTTTATTTAGTAACGTGTTTGTGCAATTAATATGAATACATTTTTTTGCGAATTTTGTGGATGTGGTTTCCATTCAAAATTGAATTTGAAGAGACATATTCTACGTAAACATAACCAAGGAAATATTCATTCTAACAAACCAAAAAATCATATAGGAAAAGAACATAGAAATCAACAATTATATGAAATAATTAAACCGGAAGCATTAATAAAGCAACAAGAACAGCAATTAATTGCAGCACAAAATAAAAAGCTGCATTTAATCCCACAGCAACGACATAAATGTGAGAATATGTATGTATAATAAGAATGAAAATAATAATTCTTTCAGAAGCTTCGATCAGTCAACTATCTTGAAATTTAAACAAATCTATAAATAATGATATTAATGAGAAAGAACCAAATTGCATTTATAAATATTGTGAAACATTCAAGCTTAAGATATCAACGAAATCACTTGAGAACTAATCAACATAAAACACAGGTGTTCACAATTAAAAGTTATTTGCATTTAGTGAAAGGGTTATATAATAATCGCATTGAACGTTATGTATTTAAAAACCGACATGAAAATATTATCATACCAAATACTTTCTTTAAAAATGCAAAAGATATAATATTAGAATTATTAAATAAACAACTAGAAAAACATCGGTCATATAAATATAATTTTGAACTGTTTTGTGAATATATAAGGTTCAAACCAAACAATATTGGTGACAACAGTGATTGTGAATATAAAATACCAACTATAGATGTGAAATCTTTTGAAACGAAAATTATATTTGCACAAAACCTTGAAGAAATTGATCTTGAATATGATGTACATTGTTCAAATTTAATTACGAAAATGGAAGAGTTTCAAGAGAAGCATAGCGGATGGACTCTAATTAAAATAATTGAATTCGAGATTAATATTAATCAATATAAACCATTAAGGGTTCTGCTTATATTAAATTACCTCATAATATAGCAATGACACATGCTTGTATTAATGTAATGGATATAAATGATGACTATCGCTTTAAATGGGCTTTACTATCTGCAAAAAAAAATTTGCAATATAGTAAGAGATGTTCACAATATGCAGTGGATTTTAAGAATGATGTGATTCATGTTGGAAGTATGATATTAAACTTTAATAAATTGTCATTTCCAATGTCATTAGACCAAATCAGAAACTTTTTGGAAAGTTATAATATGAGCTATAGCATTTAGTTATTACATAAAGTGCGGATTCAATAATAGCCTAAGCAAATTTGTAACTTATTCAGGAGAAGATTCTGCTAAGATATTCATAGATAATTTAATTACTGATACTAAGACTCTATATGTAAATTATTTAACAAAGAAGTCTCTAACTTTAGAAGAAATTGAAAAACATAAAACAAATTCAATTTGTCATATTTGTAAGCAAATAATTGATCAACACAAGGTTGCTGATCATTTCATCTTACAGGTCAATATCGTGGACCTGCACATTCTAGTTGTAACTTAAATTTTCAGACACGTAAATTTATACCAATTTTTTCCATAATTTTTCTGATTATGACTGTCATTTGTTTGTTAAAGAACTCGAATCATTTAAAGGACACATTAAAATAATTCCTCTGAATAAGGAATTATATATATCAATTTCGAAAGATATTCATATTAGTGATTTACGATTATTTGAATTACAATTTTTAGACTCATACAGATTTATGACCTCATCTTTAGATGTACTAGCTAAAAATCTTGATGCTAATGATTTTCACATTTTACACTGATTGTTGACGAGTTCAATATTTTGAAAAGAAAAGGTGTTTTCCCCTATGAATATGTAGATTCAGTAGATCGACTTAAAGATATCCATTTACCTTCACGTGAAAAATTTTTCTCCACATTAAATAATGTAGAGTGTTCTACTGATGATTATGATCATGCTCTAAAAGTTTAGAAAACTTTCAAATGCAAACCTTACTTGATTATATGCTGTTATATTTAAAAACAGATGTTATACTTTTAGCAGATGTTTTTGAAAACTAGAAAAATATGCAAAAATATTTATGAATTATGAATTTATGAATCCTGTTCATTATCTAACTACACCAAGTTTATCCTGGGATGGAATGTCGAAGACAACAGGTAATGAATTAGAATTATGTGATATTAATATGCATAATTTCATTAAAAGTGTTCTTAACGACATTCAAAAGCTAATAATAATAAATATATTCCTGAATATGATCAAAGTAAATCTTCAGAATACTTAATGTACTTAGATGCAAATAACTCATATGGTTGGGTAATGTCTGAATATTTACCTTATGGTGGATTTGAATGGATTGAGGATATATCAAATTTTGATATTCTTACAGTAACTATAAAATCAAACTTTGGTTATATTTTAGAAGTTGATTTAAATTATCCTGAAAATATTCATGATATACACAATGACTTACCCTTCTGAGCTGAATTAAAAAAGCACATAGCAAAAATAAAAAATTGATTATAGATTTAAATAAAAAACGAAATTATATTATACATAACCGCAATCTACAGCAGTGTATTGTTAATGGTTTAAAGCTTGTGAAAATTCATTGGATTTTGAAATTTAAGCAATCTAACTGGTTGAAGAATTATATTGATCTGAATACTTTTCATAGAACACTTCGATAAATTTCTTTAAATTATTAAATAATGAAGTTTATGGGAAAACAGTAGAAAATGTTGAGAAATGGAAGAATTTAAAAATTGTTACTGAATGGGAAATAAAGGGAAGACATTTTGGCGCATGTGCTCTAATTGAAGGAAGAAATTTTCATAGTTTAAAACATTTTACAGATAGCATGATAGCAATAGAACTTTCTCGTAAGCCGCATATAATAAACCAATATACTTGGGATTTACTGTTTTAGAATTATCAAAATTAAAAATGTATAGTTTTTTCACTATGATTATATGAAACGTAAATTTAATGAAAAATTACAGTTGAACTATATCGATACAGATTCATTTATATATTTTATCAAAACAGATGATATACTTAAAGATATCCATTTACCTTCACGTGAAAAATTTTTCTCCACATTAAATAATGTAGAGTGTTCTACTGATGATTATGATCATGCTCTAAAAGTTTAGAAAACTTTCAAATGCAAAACTTTACTTGATTATATGCTGTTATATTTAAAAACAGATGTTATACTTTTAGCAGATGTTTTTGAAAACTAGAAAAATATGCAAAAATATTTATGAATTATGAATTTATGAATCCTGTTCATTATCTAACTACACCAAGTTTATCCTGGGATGGAATGTCGAAGACAACAGGTAATGAATTAGAATTATGTGATATTAATATGCATAATTTCATTAAAAGTGTTCTTAACGACATTCAAAAGCTAATAATAATAAATATATTCCTGAATATGATCAAAGTAAATCTTCAGAATACTTAATGTACTTAGATGCAAATAACTCATATGGTTGGGTAATGTCTGAATATTTACCTTATGGTGGATTTGAATGGATTGAGGATATATCAAATTTTGATATTCTTACAGTAACTATAAAATCAAACTTTGGTTATATTTTAGAAGTTGATTTAAATTATCCTGAAAATATCCATGATATACACAATGACTTACCCTTCTGAGCTGAATTAAAAAAGCACATAGCAAAAATAAAAAATTGATTATAGATTTAAATAAAAAACGAAATTATATTATACATAACCGCAATCTACAGCAGTGTATTGTTAATGGTTTAAAGCTTGTGAAAATTCATTGGATTTTGAAATTTAAGCAATCTAACTGGTTGAAGAATTATATTGATCTGAATACTTTTCATAGAACACTTCGATAAATTTCTTTAAATTATTAAATAATGAAGTTTATGGGAAAACAGTAGAAAATGTTGAGAAATGGAAGAATTTAAAAATTGTTACTGAATGGGAAATAAAGGGAAGACATTTTGGCGCATGTGCTCTAATTGAAGGAAGAAATTTTCATAGTTTAAAACATTTTACAGATAGCATGATAGCAATAGAACTTTCTCGTAAGCCGCATATAATAAACCAATATACTTGGGATTTACTGTTTTAGAATTATCAAAATTAAAAATGTATAGTTTTTTCACTATGATTATATGAAACGTAAATTTAATGAAAAATTACAGTTGAACTATATCGATACAGATTCATTTATATATTTTATCAAAACAGATGATATACTTAAAGATATCCATTTACCTTCACGTGAAAAATTTTTCTCCACATTAAATAATGTAGAGTGTTCTACTGATGATTATGATCATGCTCTAAAAGTTTAGAAAACTTTCAAATGCAAAACTTTACTTGATTATATGCTGTTATATTTAAAAACAGATGTTATACTTTTAGCAGATGTTTTTGAAAACTAGAAAAATATGCAAAAATATTTATGATTTATGAATTTATGAATCCTGTTCATTATCTAACTACACCAAGTTTATCCTGGGATGGAATGTCGAAGACAACAGGTAATGAATTAGAATTATGTGATATTAATATGCATAATTTCATTAAAAGTGTTCTTAACGACATTCAAAAGCTAATAATAATAAATATATTCCTGAATATGATCAAAGTAAATCTTCAGAATACTTAATGTACTTAGATGCAAATAACTCATATGGTTGGGTAATGTCTGAATATTTACCTTATGGTGGATTTGAATGGATTGAGGATATATCAAATTTTGATATTCTTACAGTAACTATAAAATCAAACTTTGGTTATATTTTAGAAGTTGATTTAAATTATCCTGAAAATATTCATGATATACACAATGACTTACCCTTCTGAGCTGAATTAAAAAAGCACATAGCAAAAATAAAAAATTGATTATAGATTTAAATAAAAAACGAAATTATATTATACATAACCGCAATCTACAGCAGTGTATTGTTAATGGTTTAAAGCTTGTGAAAATTCATTGGATTTTGAAATTTAAGCAATCTAACTGGTTGAAGAATTATATTGATCTGAATACTTTTCATAGAACACTTCGATAAATTTCTTTAAATTATTAAATAATGAAGTTTATGGGAAAACAGTAGAAAATGTTGAGAAATGGAAGAATTTAAAAATTGTTACTGAATGGGAAATAAAGGGAAGACATTTTGGCGCATGTGCTCTAATTGAAGGAAGAAATTTTCATAGTTTAAAACATTTTACAGATAGCATGATAGCAATAGAACTTTCTCGTAAGCCGCATATAATAAACCAATATACTTGGGATTTACTGTTTTAGAATTATCAAAATTAAAAATGTATAGTTTTTTCACTATGATTATATGAAACGTAAATTTAATGAAAAATTACAGTTGAACTATATCGATACAGATTCATTTATATATTTTATCAAAACAGATAATATACTTAAAGATATCCATTTACCTTCACGTGAAAAATTTTTCTCCACATTAAATAATGTAGAGTGTTCTACTGATGATTATGATCATGCTCTAAAAGTTTAGAAAACTTTCAAATGCAAAACTTTACTTGATTATATGCTGTTATATTTAAAAACAGATGTTATACTTTTAGCAGATGTTTTTGAAAACTAGAAAAATATGCAAAAATATTTATGAATTATGAATTTATGAATCCTGTTCATTATCTAACTACACCAAGTTTATCCTGGGATGGAATGTCGAAGACAACAGGTAATGAATTAGAATTATGTGATATTAATATGCATAATTTCATTAAAAGTGTTCTTAACGACATTCAAAAGCTAATAATAATAAATATATTCCTGAATATGATCAAAGTAAATCTTCAGAATACTTAATGTACTTAGATGCAAATAACTCATATGGTTGGGTAATGTCTGAATATTTACCTTATGGTGGATTTGAATGGATTGAGGATATATCAAATTTTGATATTCTTACAGTAACTATAAAATCAAACTTTGGTTATATTTTAGAAGTTGATTTAAATTATCCTGAAAATATTCATGATATACACAATGACTTACCCTTCTGAGCTGAATTAAAAAAGCACATAGCAAAAATAAAAAATTGATTATAGATTTAAATAAAAAACGAAATTATATTATACATAACCGCAATCTACAGCAGTGTATTGTTAATGGTTTAAAGCTTGTGAAAATTCATTGGATTTTGAAATTTAAGCAATCTAACTGGTTGAAGAATTATATTGATCTGAATACTTTTCATAGAACACTTCGAAAAATTTCTTTAAATTATTAAATAATGAAGTTTATGGGAAAACAGTAGAAAATGTTGAGAAATGGAAGAATTTAAAAATTGTTACTGAATGGGAAATAAAGGGAAGACATTTTGGCGCATGTGCTCTAATTGAAGGAAGAAATTTTCATAGTTTAAAACATTTTACAGATAGCATGATAGCAATAGAACTTTCTCGTAAGTCGCATATAATAAACCAATATACTTGGGATTTACTGTTTTAGAATTATCAAAATTAAAAATGTATAGTTTTTTCACTATGATTATATGAAACGTAAATTTAATGAAAAATTACAGTTGAACTATATCGATACAGATTCATTTATATATTTTATCAAAACAGATGATTTTTATGAAGATATTCGTAATGATATTGATCTAAAGTATGATACATCAGAATATCCTAGTGATAATATATACAATTTACCCTTAAAAAAGAAAAAAACTTTAGGAATGATGAAAGATGAAAATAGTGGTCGAATACTGAATGTTGGATGGCCTGGTGATGGGCTTGGGTATAGACTAAAGGTGAAACGGGGCGAGGCTGAGCTTTTGCTGACTAGAGGGGAGGCGGGTGCAGGGCTGAGCTGAGCTTTGGATAGTTAGCTGAAGAAATAGTTAGAAGGCAGCAGGCAGCCACAGCCTAGTTGTGTGTGTGTTTTTTTTTTTTTGTGTTGGAGGTGGAAATCTGCAACAAGACACTGGACGACGCGCCAGTAGTGTGGGGCTCTTACCCACTAAAACCACCTCCACGGACGCCTCCCCGACGGTGCATAACCGCTAATGGATTCCCTGAACGTCGTCGCCACTCCAAGTGGCGGAGGTCTCGCATTATTTCTGCCGAAGCATCACAGACCACTTCCCATTTCTTGGGGCAGTCGAGCATATGGTGCACGATATTGTCAGGGGTCACGGGTTTTCCGCAAACTCTCTGAAGCACGGCTCTGGCACCGCTGTATCGCGGGCATGCGAAAACGACATGCTCCGCGTCCTCTGGCTCCGTGCCTCCACAGTTTCCACAACAAGGGGATTCATCCTGCCGGAATCTGTGCAAATATGCGCGGAAACCTCCGTGCCCGGTCAGCATTTGTGTGACGTGGTAGTTCCCGTCGCCACGCGACCTATTCATCCAACGTTGGAGGTCAGGAATCAGTCTCCACGTCCAATGGCCCTTCTCAGACGCATCCCATCGGGCTTGCCACTCCCGTATGGTGCACTGCCTGGTGGCTACTACGCGATCTTCCCCACTGGACTCGCGCGTACTGCTGCCGTAGTATAGTCTCCATGTCTCCTTGGCCAGCAGGTCCACAGGGATCATACCAGCAATCACCAGTGCGGCGTCTGTGGACACAGTGCGATGGGCACAGATCGTTCGAAGTGCACTTCTCCTATAGGCTGCCTCTATGGTGCGAACGTATGCTATGACATTCGCCTTATCAGCCCATATGGGCGCCCCATACAGGATGACGGATTTGACAACTCCTGATATGAGCTGTCTCTTCCGCTGTCGCGGTCCTCCAAGATTCGGCATTATCCAACAAAGCGAAGAGCAGATCCGAGCCGCCTTTTCACCTACACGCCTCAAATGTTCCTTGAATGTTTATCTGGAGTCTATCCAGACGCCTAGGTACTTCAAGTGTGGGATCGTGGTAATGGTGCAGTTTCCAACTCTTATCTCCACGACCTCCTGTACCTTTCGACTCGAAATAAGGATTGCCTCCGTTTTCTGCTCCGCCAGTCTAAGTCCTGCATTCGCCAGCCATCTCCCGACAACGGCCACTGTGCGATTTGCCTCCGCTACTACCTCCTCTAGATGTTTCGCTGCGATCACTAACGCTATGTCGTCCGCATATCCGATGATTTTTACATCATGGGGCACCTGTATGCGGAGAATGCCATCATACATAACATTCCAGAGTAGTGGATATAGTACAGACCCCTGGGGAACCCCTCCGGTGACCTTATGCGTTTCCATACCCCGCTCGGACTCGTATGGCAGCATCCTGTCGTTAAAGTAGTCGGCAATCATCCGTCTTAGGTAGACGGGCACTCCAAACTCTGCCAGCGAACTCGCTATGCGCGCCCAGCTCGCCGAGTTAAAGGCATTCTTGACATCAAGGATGACCACAAGGCAATACCTCTTGGAGCCCCCTTCCATCTTCGTCCTTCGCCCCCTTCGCCATTTGGATGACGTCGTCAATGGCGTCCACTGTCGATCTTGTTTTCCGGAATCCATATTGGCGTCGCGCCAGTCCTCCAGCCTCCACTAGAGTCTCTTCAATCCTGTTGCAAATAATCCGCTCCAGGACCTTCCCTGCCGTATCTAGCATGCACAGGGGGCGATAGGCTGATGGGTCTTCCGTTGGCTTATCAGCTTTTGGCATCAGGACCAGCCGCTGCCTTTTCCACCGTTTTGGGAAGACACATTGTCTAAAACAGGCCTCGTAAAGAGACTTCAGTGCCTTTGGGTGTAGCGCAGCTGCCGTTTTGAGCACTCGGTTGGGTATTCCATCCGGGCCAGGTGCCTTCTGGTCCCCAAATCCTCCAACAGCCCGCTTGACCTCGTCTGAGCAAGTCGGGGCAGCTTGGGGTTGGTTGCCTATGGCAAGGGAGCTTTTTCATCACAAGCTTATATGCTGTGCCCCATGGGTTTTCTTCAACCTGTGCACATAGTTCGATGAAACTCCTGCGCTTGCTTGACTTTATGGCCTTTTTTAGCCTCCTCTTGGCCTCCTTGTATACCTGGCGTAGCTGCAGACACTCTGGCTTGACTATTGCCCGCTGGTGTATTCGTCTTGCGACATGAGATTCCTTACGCAGGCCAGCGATCTCATCTGTCCACCAGTAGACGGATTTATGACATCCGCCATAGGCCCTTCTGGGCATCGCTGGCTTGCTAGCTGACTTGCCATTTCGTCCGCACCACCTTCCAACTTCATGTCCTCCAACATGACTTTAAGGGCGCTGTCATCGGGTTTATCCGCCCTCCAGGCTCTTAACCTTGGACCTATATTTGGACTTCTCCCCGGTAACTTTAGATCGATCGTAATGGCATTGTGATCGCTGTGAGTATATATGTGATGCACAATCTACTTAGCTTCTCTCACCAGTCTGCTGCTAAGGAACGTAAGTTCGATCACGGAGCTGGCTCCTCCTCTGGCGAATGTCGCCTCTCCCGTGTTCATGAGAACTACGTCAAGTGCCGTGAACGCGTTCATGAGGATATGACCTTTTGGCGTTGTTCGGGCGCAGTCCCATTCATTTGCCCATGCGTTGAAGTCGCCAGCAATCACTACGGGGTGCCTGCATCCAGGGTAAGTCTGTCCAACACTGACTCGAACTCATTCGTAGTGAAGCTTGGTGGAAGGTAGCAACTGTAGACCGTGATCCCTCCAATGGTCGCTCTGACGTAGCCGTCGCTACTATGTTTGTTGCTCTGTTGTAAGGCCCTGGCTCCACACACCCACAGTGCGGCTCCGCCAGTATTGTCCTCGGCCCAAACTCCTTGGTGCTTGCGCCGGTATAGCTCGCTATGCACCGCAACATCAGCCTTTTGTTCCCTTACTGTCTGCTCCAAGAGATCCTGTGCAGCCTCGCAGTGGTTGAGATTGAGCTGGAGAAACCTCATCTCCTACGTCTGGATTTTCCCGCGGCTTGTTTGTAGGACGGGCATGAGCTGCATCCTGTCGGATGCTCCACGTCCTTACGACCTTTGGCTATGCAGAGTGCGCACGCAGGCGTTCTGTCGCACTCACGGGCGCTGTGTCCTTCTCCACCACATCTGTAGCACTTGTTCGGCCAGTCCTCTTTGCTAGTTCAGTTCTGTGAGGTGTGACCAAACGACATACACTTGTAGCAGCGCACTGGTGTCACCTTCTCACGCACACGGCAAGAAGTCCATCCAACTCTAAGCCTGCGGATTTTTACAAGGGTTGCGGCTGCCTGGGGCGGTAAGCTGACGGTCGGCGTCTGCGTTGCCCCATATGCTTTGCGGCGGGCCCTGACTGCACCCACGGGAGGTCTCTCTGAGACATTCAGCTGTTTACATAGCGCCTCATGAACATCTTCAACCATGGTAACCTCATCTAGATTCTTTACCTCCACCAGTGGCTCCTGCGAGAGCTTACGCACCTCCGCACTGGATCCTAGGACACTCACCACTGCCTTGCTGTACTGCAGGGTCTTTGGATCTGCCGCTGCGCTCAGCTACAGCAGCAATTCACCTTTGGCCGTTTTGCGAATTCGCCGCACGCTCTCTCCCAGTTCAGAGAGCTGTGGATCCGTCTTGAGCTTCCGGAGGATTTTCGCATAATTCGCCATCCCAGTTTCCTTTATCACTATAGCATATGGGCCTGCATAGCATACCTGCCTGGCCTTCAGATCCTTTGGCTTGGCACGGTCGCGAGTACCGACCGTGATCCACCCCGCTTTTGCCACCTCTGGTTTGTCTGCTTTGAGTTTAATCGTCTTGGATTTTGGCTTCGGCCGGGCTACCGCTGTTTCGGTCGTCGCCTTCCGCTCCTCTCCTTTCCGCTTTTTGCTTACCACCAGGCTGTTAGGACTCCCCGGTTCCACCTCCGCCATCTTGAGGGGCCGCTTCGGCGTTGCCACCGTGGCCACGAAGCTCTTTACCAGGGCAGGAGTTTCCCGTGGTGGCGCACCAACTCGTCCACCAGGTGACTACCCGCCTGAACCTCTTTGTTCAACATTTTGTTGTCATTCTGGGTCCCCTTACCGACTCGTTCCGATTGTGATGGCTTTTCAATCATAACCGCGTCCTGCTCCTGATGGATCTGGAGGCAAATGTCCCGGATTTTGGGCGTCTTCCACTTGATATCCGCGTGGACAATATGCCGTGGCCCCACGAAGGCAATTAAAGCATCGACGTGCCACTCCAACACCGCCATCTTGCCTTTAGCAACGACTTCGTCTGGGGGGATGAAGCGCCATTGCATCGGTTTTCGTAGCTGATGTTTGTCGGAGCTCACTGGGGTCTGCCAGTGAGCACCACATCCTTCGTCCATTCCGGACTCCTTGGAAGAGCGGAGCTCTTACGCATCATTTTTCTTTCCCTGTTGTATTTGTATGTTGTACTTTTTGTTTTAATTTGGTCCCCGCTCGTAGCCGCTATCTACGATCGTTGTGCAGTTGCTTTCTTGGTCCCATGTTTATCTATGCCGCAGCAGGGAGGCCATGCAAGGGTTGACGTAAGACCTCATGAGTACTTACGTTCAGTGCCAGACCAGCGTTAATCGGGAATGTGACATCCGAATCTGCACTGCCAACTTAATGGTGACGAGACATAGAGCGCTCCCCGAGAGTTGCCATGGTTTTAACGGGAGGGAGTCTTCTTGAGGCAATTATATGTAAGGATGTAAATTGTAAAATGTTTAGAATTTTTAAAGAATTTGGTACAAATGTGCCGGAGTAAAGTTGTGTTTTGCTCCGATTTGCTCCAAAAATTCTGCATATTCATAGTTGTGGTCCAGAAAATACCTTTGTATAGTCGGATGGGGCAGCGCCAAAATGATGTTGTTGTTGTTGTGGTGGTGAGTTAGATGGCCTGGTGATGGGCTTAGGTATTGACTAGAGGTGAGGCGGGGCGAGGCTGAGCTTTTGCTGACTAGAGGGGAGGCGGGGTAGGGCTGAGCTTGGCTGAGCTGAGCTTTTGATGATAATAGCTGAAGAAATAGTTAGACGACAGCAGGCAGCCACAGCCTAGTTGTGTTTTTTTTTTTTTTTTTTTTTTTTGCTTTAGGTGGAAAGCATCATGCCGAGGTCCTACACCTCTAACCCAACTAAAACCACCTTTGCTTCGATCCCGTGGATCCCCGTTGTACATTCAGTTAATGTATTCCTTCACGGGGCAGGCTGAGAGTTTTTCCTCACTCTCGTATCTTGGTCATTCAAACGGCTTTAGCTCGTTAAACCTCTAGCGCTTTGCTCGTCGTATCTTACTTGTTTCATGATACCGACCAGTATATCCGCTGCTGTATCCCAGGCCTCCTGTGACCCAAGCATGTACCGAAGAACACCAGCTGGGGTTACTTTCTCTCTTAAATAACGCTCAAGCAGGCGTTTTGCACCCGTAAATCTGCCGCATTCCATCAACACATGTTCTGCATTCTCATAGCAGCCAACACAGTACAGGCAGTATGGGTCCTCCACATGTTTGTACTTGTGCAGATACTTTCGAAAACAACCGTGTCCCGATAGGAATTGCGTTAGGTGGTAGTTAACTTCACCGTGTCTTCGGGCGATCCATACTTGTATGTTTGGGATCAGCTCATGGGTCCACCGTCCTTTAGTGGATATATCCCATCTTTCCTGCTATTCATTTTGTGAGCACTTTCTGATTAACTCAGTTTTGGCTGGATCCATTTTGTCTTGGCTATTCATGTATCGAATGGCCGCGGCCTCCTTTACGGCAAGATCTATTGGCATCCGTCCCCCGATGACGCTAACTGCATCAGTGGATATGGTCCTAAATGCACAGCACACTCTCATTGTTGTTAGCCTATACGCCGTTGTGACACCTCTCATATACGCTTTGCAGCTTGTTGCTGGTGCCCATATGGGTGCTGCTTACATTAAGATGGAATTATTAACACTGGCTAGTAGCTTCCTTACATGCTGTCTTGGTCCTCCAGTGTTTGGCATTAACCTTGCCAAGGCTGCTCATACCCTGATGGCTTTATCACTTGCAGATATCAGGTGGTCCTTAAAATTGAGCCGGTGATCTAGAAGAACTCCCAAGTATATTATATATGGGCGTGACGTGATCATATGTCCTCCTACCCTTATTTCTAGGCTCTCAATCTTTTAGCGGCTACTCATTAATACTGCCTCCATTTTGGGTTCGGCTAGTTGTAATCCAGCCGTCTGCAACCACATCTTGGCTCTTCCGATGGTTTCATTACATTTGCCTGCCACGTCCACAAATTTCTTGGCTACTACTACTATGGCTATATCGTCCGCATACCCTATAATATCGACCCCTTTTGGTCGCTCAATTTCCAGAATACCATCGTACATGGCGTTCCAGAGAAGTGGCCCTAGCACCGATCCTTGTGGAACTCCTCCTGTGATATTGTACTCTTCGTCTGTGTCGTATAACAATATTCTATCCTTGAAATAGTTTTCTATGAATCTTAGTAGGTATCCAGGGATATGCAAGGTGCGTTGAGCACTTAGGATCCGATACCAATTGGCAGAGTTAAAAGCATTTTTAATGTCTAATGTAACTACCGCGCAATATTGTTTGAGCCTTCCAGGTACCTTTTTCCAGCCATGACTTTCCGCGCTATGTCGCATACAGATGCAATTGCATCCACCGTGGATCGCTTCTTCCTGAATCCATATTGCCTTCTAGACAAACCCGGGGTTCCTTCAGTATAGCATTCAAGTCTGGTGCAGATTATTCTTTCCAGGACCTTTCCTGCTGCGTCCAGCATGCACAGTACGATGCTGGTTCCACTATAAATTTATCGCCTTTTGGTAGGAGTATCAGTCGCTGGCGCTTCCATATTTTGGGAAATGTTCCTTCCCTCAGACACTCCGTGTAGAGATTGCTGAATATGCTTGGATTTCTTTTTATGGCAGTTTTAATTGCCATATTTGGTATCCCATCCAGACCTGGAGCCCTGTTGCTTTTCATCTTATCTGCCGCTCCTAGAACCTCTTCTATTGTGACGGGATCGGATCTTCAGCGTGACTTACTTCCCATTCAGGCCTTAGCTCGGCATTCTGTGGGAACAGACCTGTCACAATCTTAGCCATTGTTCTCGCACAGATAGGTGTGTTAGAATTGTTGTGAAGTTTCTTCAACACAATTCTGTACGCGCTGCCCCGGGGATTATTTTGTACCTCTTCTCTGAGGGTGGTGAAAGCCTCACTTTTACTTTTTCTTATTGCCTTGCACAATTGCTTCCTTTTTTCCTTGAATTCTGATTGGGTCTGTTCGTAGTTTTCAGAACCCCTACCCCTTTGGTAGCGTCTGCGACATCTGTGGCATTCTTTACGCAGGGAGGCAATGGTTTCATTCCACCAATACATTTGCGTTCTCCCATTTCCTCTTCCTTTTCTAGGTATGGGGGCATCGCATGCATTAGGAGCCTAGTTGTGAGTGTGTGTCTGTGTGTATGTGTATTAGACACGTAATGAGCCGGTAACATATAAATTTTTAAATGAAATGTTTTCGCATACATTATATATATTTGTAAATATATTGTGTATATTAGGGAGGGTGCGTGCTATATTATTATGGAAAAATTTTAATGTGATAAGAGTTGAAGCTGTCTGCCAACATATTCTTAAACAAAATTTTGTGCTGGTGCGGTCATATGAGCCAACAGATATGTATGTATGTATGCATGTATGTATGTATGTAAATATATTTTGCGTATTTGGAGCACGTGTGCGTTATATTATAATTAAAATATTTTTATGTGATAAGAGTTGAGACTGTATATACAGTATGTCAAGTAATTGTTTACACTATGAAAAAATATCATAATTTTTCTTTTATTCTTTAAAAAAAAGTAAGACTTTATTTTTTGGTTATTTTTTTACATATTTCATTTAATTCATGTGTTTACAACCAAATACAAACAAATTCAGCACATAATAACAACAAAAACAAAGAAAATATAACAAAAACAAAATAAATCCGAAAATTTGACTGTCAAGAAATTGTTTACACTTAATGTTTTCGCACAATGTTTGGGGTTGGTTGCCTATGGCAAGGGAGCTTTTTCATCACAAGCTTATATGCTGTGCCCCATGGGTTTTCTTCAACCTGTGCACATAGTTCGATGAAACTCCTGCGCTTACTTGACTTTATGGCCTTTTTTAGCCTCCTCTTGGCCTCCTTGTATACCTGGCGTAGCTGCAGACACTCTGGCTTGACTATTGCCCGCTGGTGTATTCGTCTTGCGACATGAGATTCCTTACGCAGGCCAGCGATCTCATCTGTCCACCAGTAGACGGATTTATGACATCCGCCATAGGCCCTTCTGGGCATCGCTGGCTTGCTAGCTGACTTGCCATTTCGTCCGCACCACCTTCCAACTTCATGTCCTCCAACATGACTTTAAGGGCGCTGTCATCGGGTTTATCCGCCCTCCAGGCTCTTAACCTTGGACCTATATTTGGACTTCTCCCCGGTAACTTTAGATCGATCGTAATGGCATTGTGATCGCTGTGAGTATATATGTGATGCACAATCTACTTAGCTTCTCTCACCAGTCTGCTGCTAAGGAACGTAAGTTCGATCACGGAGCTGGCTCCTCCTCTGGCGAATGTCGCCTCTCCCGTGTTCATGAGAACTACGTCAAGTGCCGTGAACGCGTTCATGAGGATATGACCTTTTGGCGTTGTTCGGGCGCAGTCCCATTCATTTGCCCATGCGTTGAAGTCGCCAGCAATCACTACGGGGTGCCTGCATCCAGGGTAAGTCTGTCCAACACTGACTCGAACTCATTCGTAGTGAAGCTTGGTGGAAGGTAGCAACTGTAGACCGTGATCCCTCCAATGGTCGCTCTGACGTAGCCGTCGCTACTATGTTTGTTGCTCTGTTGTAAGGCCCTGGCTCCACACACCCACAGTGCGGCTCCGCCAGTATTGTCCTCGGCCCAAACTCCTTGGTGCTTGCGCCGGTATAGCTCGCTATGCACCGCAACATCAGCCTTTTGTTCCCTTACTGTCTGCTCCAAGAGATCCTGTGCAGCCTCGCAGTGGTTGAGATTGAGCTGGAGAAACCTCATCTCCTACGTCTGGATTTTCCCGCGGCTTGTTTGTAGGACGGGCATGAGCTGCATCCTGTCGGATGCTCCACGTCCTTACGACCTTTGGCTATGCAGAGTGCGCACGCAGGCGTTCTGTCGCACTCACGGGCGCTGTGTCCTTCTCCACCACATCTGTAGCACTTGTTCGGCCAGTCCTCTTTGCTAGTTCAGTTCTGTGAGGTGTGACCAAACGACATACACTTGTAGCAGCGCACTGGTGTCACCTTCTCACGCACACGGCAAGAAGTCCATCCAACTCTAAGCCTGCGGATTTTTACAAGGGTTGCGGCTGCCTGGGGCGGTAAGCTGACGGTCGGCGTCTGCGTTGCCCCATATGCTTTGCGGCGGGCCCTGACTGCACCCACGGGAGGTCTCTCTGAGACATTCAGCTGTTTACATAGCGCCTCATGAACATCTTCAACCATGGTAACCTCATCTAGATTCTTTACCTCCACCAGTGGCTCCTGCGAGAGCTTACGCACCTCCGCACTGGATCCTAGGACACTCACCACTGCCTTGCTGTACTGCAGGGTCTTTGGATCTGCCGCTGCGCTCAGCTACAGCAGCAATTCACCTTTGGCCGTTTTGCGAATTCGCCGCACGCTCTCTCCCAGTTCAGAGAGCTGTGGATCCGTCTTGAGCTTCCGGAGGATTTTCGCATAATTCGCCATCCCAGTTTCCTTTATCACTATAGCATATGGGCCTGCATAGCATACCTGCCTGGCCTTCAGATCCTTTGGCTTGGCACGGTCGCGAGTACCGACCGTGATCCACCCCGCTTTTGCCACCTCTGGTTTGTCTGCTTTGAGTTTAATCGTCTTGGATTTTGGCTTCGGCCGGGCTACCGCTGTTTCGGTCGTCGCCTTCCGCTCCTCTCCTTTCCGCTTTTTGCTTACCACCAGGCTGTTAGGACTCCCCGGTTCCACCTCCGCCATCTTGAGGGGCCGCTTCGGCGTTGCCACCGTGGCCACGAAGCTCTTTACCAGGGCAGGAGTTTCCCGTGGTGGCGCACCAACTCGTCCACCAGGTGACTACCCGCCTGAACCTCTTTGTTCAACATTTTGTTGTCATTCTGGGTCCCCTTACCGACTCGTTCCGATTGTGATGGCTTTTCAATCATAACCGCGTCCTGCTCCTGATGGATCTGGAGGCAAATGTCCCGGATTTTGGGCGTCTTCCACTTGATATCCGCGTGGACAATATGCCGTGGCCCCACGAAGGCAATTAAAGCATCGACGTGCCACTCCAACACCGCCATCTTGCCTTTAGCAACGACTTCGTCTGGGGGGATGAAGCGCCATTGCATCGGTTTTCGTAGCTGATGTTTGTCGGAGCTCACTGGGGTCTGCCAGTGAGCACCACATCCTTCGTCCATTCCGGACTCCTTGGAAGAGCGGAGCTCTTACGCATCATTTTTCTTTCCCTGTTGTATTTGTATGTTGTACTTTTTGTTTTAATTTGGTCCCCGCTCGTAGCCGCTATCTACGATCGTTGTGCAGTTGCTTTCTTGGTCCCATGTTTATCTATGCCGCAGCAGGGAGGCCATGCAAGGGTTGACGTAAGACCTCATGAGTACTTACGTTCAGTGCCAGACCAGCGTTAATCGGGAATGTGACATCCGAATCTGCACTGCCAACTTAATGGTGACGAGACATAGAGCGCTCCCCGAGAGTTGCCATGGTTTTAACGGGAGGGAGTCTTCTTGAGGCAATTATATGTAAGGATGTAAATTGTAAAATGTTTAGAATTTTTAAAGAATTTGGTACAAATGTGCCGGAGTAAAGTTGTGTTTTGCTCCGATTTGCTCCAAAAATTCTGCATATTCATAGTTGTGGTCCAGAAAATACCTTTGTATAGTCGGATGGGGCAGCGCCAAAATGATGTTGTTGTTGTTGTGGTGGTGAGTTAGATGGCCTGGTGATGGGCTTAGGTATTGACTAGAGGTGAGGCGGGGCGAGGCTGAGCTTTTGCTGACTAGAGGGGAGGCGGGGTAGGGCTGAGCTTGGCTGAGCTGAGCTTTTGATGATAATAGCTGAAGAAATAGTTAGACGACAGCAGGCAGCCACAGCCTAGTTGTGTTTTTTTTTTTTTTTTTTTTTTTTTGCTTTAGGTGGAAAGCATCATGCCGAGGTCCTACACCTCTAACCCAACTAAAACCACCTTTGCTTCGATCCCGTGGATCCCCGTTGTACATTCAGTTAATGTATTCCTTCACGGGGCAGGCTGAGAGTTTTTCCTCACTCTCGTATCTTGGTCATTCAAACGGCTTTAGCTCGTTAAACCTCTAGCGCTTTGCTCGTCGTATCTTACTTGTTTCATGATACCGACCAGTATATCCGCTGCTGTATCCCAGGCCTCCTGTGACCCAAGCATGTACCGAAGAACACCAGCTGGGGTTACTTTCTCTCTTAAATAACGCTCAAGCAGGCGTTTTGCACCCGTAAATCTGCCGCATTCCATCAACACATGTTCTGCATTCTCATAGCAGCCAACACAGTACAGGCAGTATGGGTCCTCCACATGTTTGTACTTGTGCAGATACTTTCGAAAACAACCGTGTCCCGATAGGAATTGCGTTAGGTGGTAGTTAACTTCACCGTGTCTTCGGGCGATCCATACTTGTATGTTTGGGATCAGCTCATGGGTCCACCGTCCTTTAGTGGATATATCCCATCTTTCCTGCTATTCATTTTGTGAGCACTTTCTGATTAACTCAGTTTTGGCTGGATCCATTTTGTCTTGGCTATTCATGTATCGAATGGCCGCGGCCTCCTTTACGGCAAGATCTATTGGCATCCGTCCCCCGATGACGCTAACTGCATCAGTGGATATGGTCCTAAATGCACAGCACACTCTCATTGTTGTTAGCCTATACGCCGTTGTGACACCTCTCATATACGCTTTGCAGCTTGTTGCTGGTGCCCATATGGGTGCTGCTTACATTAAGATGGAATTATTAACACTGGCTAGTAGCTTCCTTACATGCTGTCTTGGTCCTCCAGTGTTTGGCATTAACCTTGCCAAGGCTGCTCATACCCTGATGGCTTTATCACTTGCAGATATCAGGTGGTCCTTAAAATTGAGCCGGTGATCTAGAAGAACTCCCAAGTATATTATATATGGGCGTGACGTGATCATATGTCCTCCTACCCTTATTTCTAGGCTCTCAATCTTTTAGCGGCTACTCATTAATACTGCCTCCATTTTGGGTTCGGCTAGTTGTAATCCAGCCGTCTGCAACCACATCTTGGCTCTTCCGATGGTTTCATTACATTTGCCTGCCACGTCCACAAATTTCTTGGCTACTACTACTATGGCTATATCGTCCGCATACCCTATAATATCGACCCCTTTTGGTCGCTCAATTTCCAGAATACCATCGTACATGGCGTTCCAGAGAAGTGGCCCTAGCACCGATCCTTGTGGAACTCCTCCTGTGATATTGTACTCTTCGTCTGTGTCGTATAACAATATTCTATCCTTGAAATAGTTTTCTATGAATCTTAGTAGGTATCCAGGGATATGCAAGGTGCGTTGAGCACTTAGGATCCGATACCAATTGGCAGAGTTAAAAGCATTTTTAATGTCTAATGTAACTACCGCGCAATATTGTTTGAGCCTTCCAGGTACCTTTTTCCAGCCATGACTTTCCGCGCTATGTCGCATACAGATGCAATTGCATCCACCGTGGATCGCTTCTTCCTGAATCCATATTGCCTTCTAGACAAACCCGGGGTTCCTTCAGTATAGCATTCAAGTCTGGTGCAGATTATTCTTTCCAGGACCTTTCCTGCTGCGTCCAGCATGCACAGTACGATGCTGGTTCCACTATAAATTTATCGCCTTTTGGTAGGAGTATCAGTCGCTGGCGCTTCCATATTTTGGGAAATGTTCCTTCCCTCAGACACTCCGTGTAGAGATTGCTGAATATGCTTGGATTTCTTTTTATGGCAGTTTTAATTGCCATATTTGGTATCCCATCCAGACCTGGAGCCCTGTTGCTTTTCATCTTATCTGCCGCTCCTAGAACCTCTTCTATTGTGACGGGATCGGATCTTCAGCGTGACTTACTTCCCATTCAGGCCTTAGCTCGGCATTCTGTGGGAACAGACCTGTCACAATCTTAGCCATTGTTCTCGCACAGATAGGTGTGTTAGAATTGTTGTGAAGTTTCTTCAACACAATTCTGTACGCGCTGCCCCGGGGATTATTTTGTACCTCTTCTCTGAGGGTGGTGAAAGCCTCACTTTTACTTTTTCTTATTGCCTTGCACAATTGCTTCCTTTTTTCCTTGAATTCTGATTGGGTCTGTTCGTAGTTTTCAGAACCCCTACCCCTTTGGTAGCGTCTGCGACATCTGTGGCATTCTTTACGCAGGGAGGCAATGGTTTCATTCCACCAATACATTTGCGTTCTCCCATTTCCTCTTCCTTTTCTAGGTATGGGGGCATCGCATGCATTAGGAGCCTAGTTGTGAGTGTGTGTCTGTGTGTATGTGTATTAGACACGTAATGAGCCGGTAACATATAAATTTTTAAATGAAATGTTTTCGCATACATTATATATATTTGTAAATATATTGTGTATATTAGGGAGGGTGCGTGCTATATTATTATGGAAAAATTTTAATGTGATAAGAGTTGAAGCTGTCTGCCAACATATTCTTAAACAAAATTTTGTGCTGGTGCGGTCATATGAGCCAACAGATATGTATGTATGTATGCATGTATGTATGTATGTAAATATATTTTGCGTATTTGGAGCACGTGTGCGTTATATTATAATTAAAATATTTTTATGTGATAAGAGTTGAGACTGTATATACAGTATGTCAAGTAATTGTTTACACTATGAAAAAATATCATAATTTTTCTTTTATTCTTTAAAAAAAAGTAAGACTTTATTTTTTGGTTATTTTTTTACATATTTCATTTAATTCATGTGTTTACAACCAAATACAAACAAATTCAGCACATAATAACAACAAAAACAAAGAAAATATAACAAAAACAAAATAAATCCGAAAATTTGACTGTCAAGAAATTGTTTACACTTAATGTTTTCGCACAATGTTTGCGTTGCGGAATACATTTACCGTTATAGGCTTCGATGTTTTTTATGCAACGTGCAATATTTTGTCGTATAATTACAATAATAGTACTTTATTCTTCCTTTGTTATTCAAATTGAATAGTTGTTGTGTAGCTATTTCGAAATCCTGATGCCTGGCAAAAGAACATCATTTAACGTTAGGCAGTTGGTTTATTATAACCACTCCATAGGGAAAACTGTCAAAGAATTAGTAGACATGTTTTGCTTGACAAAAAAAAACAATATATAACATTTTAAACTGCGTGAAAAATGAAAATAGTTGGAGCTTAAGTCTTCCAATGGTTGACTATGCAAAATATCAGAGCGAACAGAACGCCATTTGATAAATAGAGTGGGGGGAATCCCACAGATTTCGATGTTCTAATGCAAATTTTTGTTAGTTGATAAGTATGTGAATGTGTTATTGAAAATATGTAGTTTCACAACAATATGCAATTCATAAATCAAATATATAAAAGGTATTATAAATGAATACAATTATTTGAATAATAACAATACTAATAAACACACCACACCAACTGATAGTATAAATAATTAATAATATAAATAAATATTATATACATATAATCAAATATCAATATGTTTTGGATTCAAACATTAAAGCAAAGCGATAAATTTTGTATTTGTCAGGGTGCATGGTCGCATTTTAATATTGCACAAATTGTTGTAGTAGACAATTTGTTAGAAGTGTTTGTCACACCAGAAGATGGATATAAGTGTTTATTATTATCTATACGAAGAGGTGAAACACATCCATATACAATACCCCTTGAATTAATATGTTCAACACGACAATATGTTCGATTTGAAGTGAAGGGCGGGACAATAACCATTAGAGGTATCTCCTATAGTAGTGGTAGCAGAACAAAAAACACCAAAAAATTTCCAACCTCATGTCCATTCAGCTATATAGACGATTTATATTCTGGAAAGTATTATAATCATCATAGCATTGATGAAGATTTAAATCTTTTAAAAATCTTTAAAGAGAATAGTTTGCACCCCATTGCAAGAACAACAAAAGCAACAACAAAAATAATATACAAACGAAAATTATAAAAAATTTTAAACCTAAAATTTTCTGTGAATAATGTCTTAAAATAAATAGATAACAAATTTTTCGAAAAAATTTTTATTTATTTTAAAATAATTAATTTAATATAAATATAAAAAATATAAAATATTTAAATATTATTCAAGGCAATATTTATAAATCTCGCAGATGAAGACCATCGTCTTCATCACCTTCTTCAGATTTATCCCAGCTTCTTCGCTGGGATTTAGCTGGAATTGTACCAGTCTCGTCTGGAGGAGTTCCTCCATCTCTTGGACATCCCAGCACGCTTTTGCGAATCTTGAAGCGAATAGCACCGCTTCATCATATTCTTTCCAATATGCTGCCGTGTTGATATATACATCTTGTGCAGCTTCCATGTTTATTGTTTTCTGTTTTCTGTTTATTCTAGAAGAATTACTCGTATTTATATGCAAAAATCATACAGCCATATATACGATAACAAGTAAATCATTAGCTAGAAAAAATTATTCATACGACGTACAACCATATTTGCGATAACATGTAAATATTCACATAAAACTGTTATGCTCAAATTTTCTAATCTTCGCGGATATATAAAAAATAGAAATAATAAACATTTTTTCAACAAGTTTTCATTCTGAAATAAATTCTATATACAAGGAATATTATTCATTTTGTGCTGGAGTGGAATAAAATAAAAATTTTTAGTATTGCTAATTAGATAGAAATGAAAACATTAAGCTATTTTAATTTTTATAATTTATTTATTCAATATATTTTAGATATAATTTGAAAATATAGTATTTTCCTCCTCTGGACTTTCATTTAAGAATTCCGTGATTGGATCTTCTTCTAAGTCTAACCAATATTTTCCTTGCTGCATATGTTTCACGATATAGATAGTGTTAAGCGGGTTATTAATGTAATTTATCGCATTCTTACTAAGTGAATTAAATCGCTCAGGTAGAAACAATGCGATATCTTCTAACTCTGTCATCATCCGTCGTCCATATTTCGTTGAAATTAATGCTATTCCTAATATCTTCATTGGACTATCCATTACTATATTCTTGAGTCCCCAAGATAGTTTGAGGTTTTTATCCAAGAATTCTTCTTTCACAACTTTAAAAATATTGTTAGTAAAAGTCATTTTTTGTTTTTTCTGCAATAAAGTATTGTGGGTAGGAGCCATTTTCGTTTTTTTTTCTGAAAGGATATATAAATAAAATTCAAATATACTTAAAAATTATTGTATTTATGTTTCTCGATATACTCGTATGTATAGAAAGTAGTAACTCACCAAAATACTGAAGTTGAGTGATTAATTCTATACCATATCCATGTCTTTTATATTAAAATTTGTTCCAGTAAATGCATTTGAAAAACCAGAAATTTTCGGTTTTAGTTAGATAAGAATATATTAGGAAAAAAATAATTTTTATTAACTAGAAATTTTCTGTTTTAGTTATGTTGCGGTTTCTGTGCTTTAGCTGGTGCAATGCGCACTACAGTTGTCTGATGGCTGCCGGACCTGTAAACACGTGCCGAACCGCGGCGTAAGAAAGAGAACACCACCGTTTCGCTTTTAGAAATACACAATCGTCTTTATTCTTAAAAACACTCTTATCTATAGTCTTAATTCTAGTTACATCATATTTTTATAATCTACTTAGGTGTTCCAATAACACAGGTGTTCACCAAAACAATTATGGCAATGAGCCAGTTCATACAAAATGTCAATGGTGCATTTTAGCCCTAGTTTGTGGATCACTATGTAAATCTAACACATGTGAAGTTCATAAGCGTAATATTAACTATACTTACAATCGGTCGATAGTAAATGGCTACTTGGGTTGTGTCGGGAGTCAACTACTCGGAGGTAGTCGTATCTTGACTCGCAACATTCCTCCCCTTTTTCTGGAAGAAGGTAGTGTAGCTGCCTTCAAAAATTGTATAACCGACTACAATATTTTATATGTATACATTTATTATGTTTTTTTCTGATATGCTAATACAATATTTTATATATATACGAGGTGTGATCAAAAAATATCCGTTATTTTCATCTTTTCGTGAGTTACGTATGTTCGATGTTCGCATTTTTTTGTCTGTTATGTTGGTACACATGTCTGTTATATATGTTGGCAATACCAACAATTTTAGATTGTCAGTTTGTTTTTGACAGATAAAAAGGTTAGTCGTGTTTTGGTGTGCTCTTCGATTTTGTACTATTCGAAAAAATGGATTAAAGAAACTGTATTCAGTTTTGTGAAAAAATGAAATTAAATGCGCAAGGCCATTTGAAATGTTGACTGTGGCCTTTGGCGAGTCTACTATGAGCAGAACACAAGTTCAATTGTGGTATAACCGGTTTAAGGAAGGCCGAGAAGATGTCAATGACGATGCTCGTCCTGGTCGCCCGAGCACGTCAACAACCGATGAAAACATTGACGCAGTGAAGAAAATGATTTTGGATAATCGTCGAATCACTATCAGAGAGGTTGCTGATGATGTTGGCATATCTTTCGGCTCATGCCAAGCAATTTTTACGGATGTTTTAGGCATGAAACGTGCGGCAGCGAAGATTGTTCCAAAATTGCTAAATTTTCAGCAGCTGTTTTTGGCCAAAAACAAAACCGTTATCATGCCTCAACCACCGTATTCACCGGACTTGGCCCCCGCTGAGTTTTTCCTCTTTCCAAAACTGAAGACACCGATGAAAGGAGAGCGTTTTGCTACGATTGAGGAGATAAAATAAAAATCGAAACAGGAGCTGTTGGCGATACCAAAAAGAGCGTTTCAGAAGTGTTTCGAGGATTGGAAAAAACGCTGGCATAAGTGTATTATATCTGAGGGGAATTACTTTGAAGGGGACAAGATAGTTGTTGATGAATAAATAAATACTTTATTTTTTGATCATACAATAACGGTTATTTTTTTATCACACCTCGTATATATATATATATATATATATATATATATATATATATATATATATATATATATATATATATATATATATATATATATATATATATATATATATATATATATATATATATATATATACAAGATAGTTGTTGATGAATAAATAAATACTTTATTTTTTGATCATACAATAACGGTTATTTTTTTATCACACCTCGTATATATATATATATATATATATATATATATATATATATATATATATATATATATATATATATATATATATATATATATATATATATATATATATATATATATATATATATATATATATATATATATATATATATATATATATATATATATATATATATATATATATATATATACGAGGTGTGATAAAAAAATAACCGTTATTGTATGATCAAAAAATAAAGTATTTATTTATTCATCAACAACTATCTTGTCCCCTTCAAAGTAATTCCCCTCAGATATAATACACTTATGCCAGCGTTTTTTCCAATCCTCGAAACACTTCTGAAACGCTCTTTTTGGTATCGCCAACAGCTCCTGTTTCGATTTTTATTTTATCTCCTCAATCGTAGCAAAACGCTCTCCTTTCATCGGTGTCTTCAGTTTTGGAAAGAGGAAAAACTCAGCGGGGGCCAAGTCCGGTGAATACGGTGGTTGAGGCATGATAACGGTTTTGTTTTTGGCCAAAAACAGCTGCTGAAAATTTAGCAATTTTGGAACAATCTTCGCTGCCGCACGTTTAATGCCTAAAACATCCGTAAAAATTGCTTGGCATGAGCCGAAAGATATGCCAACATCATCAGCAACCTCTCTGATAGTGATTCGACGATTATCCAAAATCATTTTCTTCACTGCGTCAATGTTTTCATCGGTTGTTGACGTGCTCGGGCGACCAGGACGAGCATCGTCATTGACATCTTCTCGGCCTTCCTTAAACCGGTTATACCACAATTGAACTTGTGTTCTGCTCATAGTAGACTCGCCAAAGGCCACAGTCAACATTTCAAATGGCCTTGCGCATTTAATTTCATTTTTTCACAAAACTGAATACAGTTTCTTTAATCCATTTTTTCGAATAGTACAAAATCGAAGAGCACACCAAAACACGACTAACCTTTTTATCTGTCAAAAACAAACTGACAATCTAAAATTGTTGGTATTGCCAACATATATAACAGACATGTGTACCAACATAACAGACAAAAAAATGCGAACATCGAACATACGTAACTCACGAAAAGATGAAAATAACGGATATTTTTTGATCACACCTCGTATATATATAAAATATTGTATTAGCATATCAGAAAAAAACATAATAAATGTATACATATAAAATATTGTAGTCGGTTATACAATTTTTGAAGGCAGCTACACTACCTTCTTCCAGAAAAAGGGGAGGAATGTTGCGAGTCAAGATACGACTACCTCCGAGTAGTTGACTCCCGACACAACCCAAGTAGCCATTTACTATCGACCGATTGTAAGTATAGTTAATATTACGCTTATGAACTTCACATGTGTTAGATTTACATAGTGATCCACAAACTAGGGCTAAAATGCACCATTGACATTTTGTATGAACTGGCTCATTGCCATAATTGTTTTGGTGAACACCTGTGTTATTGGAACACCTAAGTAGATTATAAAAATATAATGTAACTAGAATTAAGACTATAGATAAGAGTGTTTTTAAGAATAAAGACGATTGTGTATTTCTAAAAGCGAAACGGTGGTGTTCTCTTTCTTACGCCGCGGTTCGGCACGTGTTTACAGGTCCGGCAGCCATCAGACAACTGTAGTGCGCATTGCACCAGCTAAAGCACAGAAACCGCAACATAACTAAAACAGAAAATTTCTAGTTAATAAAAATTAATTTTTTCCTAATATATTCTTATCTAACTAAAACCGAAAATTTCTGGTTTTTCAAATGCATTTACTGGAACAAATTTTAATATAAAAGACATGGATATGGTATAGAATTAATCACTCAACTTCAGTATTTTGGTGAGTTACTACTTTCTATACATACGAGTATATCGAGAAACATAAATACAATAATTTTTAAGTATATTTGAATTTTATTTATATATCCTTTCAGAAAAAAAAACGAAAATGGCTCCTACCCACAATACTTTATTGCAGAAAAAACAAAAAATGACTTTTACTAACAATATTTTTAAAGTTGTGAAAGAAGAATTCTTGGATAAAAACCTCAAACTATCTTGGGGAATCAAGAATATAGTAATGGATAGTCCAATGAAGATATTAGGAATAGCATTAATTTCAACGAAATATGGACGACGGATGATGACAGAGTTAGAAGATATCGCATTGTTTCTACCTGAGCGATTTAATTCACTTAGTAAGAATGCGATAAATTACATTAATAACCCGCTTAACACTATCTATATCGTGAAACATATGCAGCAAGGAAAATATTGGTTAGACTTAGAAGAAGATCCAATCACGGAATTCTTAAATGAAAGTCCAGAGGAGGAAAATACTATATTTTCAAATTATATCTAAAATATATTGAATAAATAAATTATAAAAATTAAAATAGCTTAATGTTTTCATTTCTATCTAATTAGCAATACTAAAAATTTTTATTTTATTCCACTCCAGCACAAAATGAATAATATTCCTTGTATATAGAATTTATTTCAGAATGAAAACTTGTTGAAAAAATGTTTATTATTTCTATTTTTTATATATCCGCGAAGATTAGAAAATTTGAGCATAACAGTTTTATGTGAATATTTACATGTTATCGCAAATATGGTTGTACGTCGTATGAATAATTTTTTCTAGCTAATGATTTACTTGTTATCGTATATATGGCTGTATGATTTTTGCATATAAATACGAGTAATTCTTCTAGAATAAACAGAAAACAGAAAACAATAAACATGGAAGCTGCACAAGATGTATATATCAACACGGCAGCATATTGGAAAGAATATGATGAAGCGGTGCTATTCGCTTCAAGATTCGCAAAAGCGTGCTGGGATGTCCAAGAGATGGAGGAACTCCTCCAGACGAGACTGGTACAATTCCAGCTAAATCCCAGCGAAGAAGCTGGGATAAATCTGAAGAAGGTGATGAAGACGATGGTCTTCATCTGCGAGATTTATAAATATTGCCTTGAATAATATTTAAATATTTTATATTTTTTATATTTATATTAAATTAATTATTTTAAAATAAATAAAAATTTTTTCGAAAAATTTGTTATCTATTTATTTTAAGACATTATTCACAGAAAATTTTAGGTTTAAAATTTTTTATAATTTTCGTTTGTATATTATTTTTGTTGTTGCTTTTGTTGTTCTTGCAATGGGGTGCAAACTATTCTCTTTAAAGATTTTTAAAAGATTTAAATCTTCATTAATGCGTTTCAGAAGTGTTTCGAGGATTGGAAAAAACGCTGGCATAAGTGTATTATATCTGAGGGGAATTACTTTGAAGGGGACAAGATAGTTGTTGATGAATAAATAAATACTTTATTTTTTGATCATACAATAACGGTTATTTTTTTATCACACCTCGTATATATATATATATATATATATATATATATATATATATATATATATATATATATATATATATATATATATATATATATATATATATATATATATATATATATATATATATATATATATATATAAAAGTTAATGTTTTGTACTTATCTTGTGCGATGTCACGAAAATTAAGTACTCATTTATGGGTAAACCATTTAAGTTTATTGCTCAAAACAGACTAAAAACTAAAATACAAAATATTCTTATTATGAAGCTAGCCTTGACTTATAATCGCTGGGGCAGCACTTATGTTAAAGCGGATTGGGTTTCGGGTGTCGGCGCATGGAATGTTGGCGGCAGCATAATTGTGCCAAAGTTGCAAAAGTAGCTGAACATGCACCGTTGACTGTGAATTGCATGATCACCGGGTCAGTGAACTATGCCTGGCCGGATGTGTTAACTCCTCCTTCGCTAGATTGAAGGCCGTCCTCGGTTTTCCTTAAAGTGTCCAGTACAATTTTCAGGGACGATATCTGTTTCCTTTTGTTTGAATTTTGATACCACTTGCGAATTGAAAATCCGATAACCAGAGCGATGATGGTGAGTACGCTGAACGCCGTAGGCCATACCATTAGCTTCCTTTCGACGTTGTTAATGTAGTGTAGGTTATCGAAGTTCAACCTCTGAAGATAGGGCAAACTCAAAATCTCCTGATGTCCGGTTATATTTAACATAGTCGATGCTGCAGAACCTGGGTGTCGTCGTATGATGTTTTTTGTGTTTCTGAATTGAGACCCATTTATGTGAACTTCATCGGCAAATGTCAGCAGGAAGGTGCCATGAATAAGCTTGTCTGTTTCATTGCCTATCTTTACTGTAGCTGTTTCCTCATTTATTATGATGATACCATCGTCTACCACCTCTAATGGCACTAGGTGACTGGGACGGGTATTGCATTGTGCAATGCCTCCAGAATGTAGTTGTTGCGCACAAGCTGTGAAAGGTAGCTCTTTGCAAAACGTAGCGGTAAGTGTAGCAGTACAATTTCCAATTGGCACGATTTTATTTTCACAGTCCGCCACATTACCATATCCAGCAAAATGCAGTATGGTACCATTTCGCTGAACAGGAAACAGGGTTATCTTTTTACAAACAATGCTAGGATCAGGATACTTAATAATAAAGTGTATAAATTTATAATCTAACAGAACAGTGACAAATGAAACTTCCATTAAGTCTGCTATTGTTATACTGGTAGAGTGCTCCTTTAAAATTTGATTTAAATCTTCTGAATCAAGCATTGCCGGGTTTATAATTTGGATTTTTGCGAGTGTTATTGATAACATTAACATTTCAAGTTCTAAGATTACCATTCTATTTCTTGCTAGTAAATTTTCATAAAGGTGTCCTGTTTCTATTTGTTTTTCCTTTGCAAATTTCATGATAATATTTATAGATTCTGTTATATTATTAATCTTTTCCTGAACTCTAGTGTTAATAACTGCCTGTCGGTTAATTGATTCATTAATCTCTTGTTGCCGAAATTTTAGTGCTTCAAAGTCGGCAAAATCAGGAGTCCCGGCAACAACTTTAAGAGCCGTTCCCAAAAAATTAAGACTCCGTGTCTGCCTATGGTGAATGGTTACAGTTTCTAGCAATGATGTAATATGACCTATATCGGATTCAAGAATTTTTTTTCATATGGGACAGAGGGAATTGATTCATGAGTGATTTTGTCTCCTCGACAATTTCCGAGTACATGGCTAAGTCTGATGAATGTCTTAGGAACTTAAATTCCTTCCAAATAACTGCATTTCCATCCATTAAGGGAATGCAGTCCGAATTCGAGTAGTCCACAATCTTTCCAGTTGTTGCTATTACAAAAAGTAAAACAAGTAAGATCCGAGCCCTAGAGAAAGATACAGAATAGGGTGAGTATTGAACGCTTTTTTATCTTAAATTGTCCTTATGGACCTCCCTCCCCCTAATTAGGACCGTTGATCACAGGATCCCATACCGGATTATTGTACGGTGATCTTGAAGGCCTAATAATATTATCTCTGAGCATACTATTTACTTCACTTTTTACAAAGTCTGAAACTCCTAATGGGTAGGGATATAATTTTGAATAAATGGGGTCCTCGTCTTCTGTTCGAATTGTGGCGATAATATTCGTGTTATACGGGAGTGTCTCATTTGGGTCAGCAAATACAGTTATTCTTTCCTTCAACATTTTTTTTAAAATTTTTATCCATTTCTAGGGGGACTTCTATGTTGTCGATTCCCGTAAAATTTACACTTGCGCATTTTTTGAATTTAATTATTTCGGATCCAGATCGGGTATTTAAAGTTTTATTCTTAAAGTCTAAGGTGGCATTTACTCTATTTAATAGATCAAGCCCAATTATTCCATCAAAACTTGATAAATTTGGAAGCAAAAAGAATTCTGTTGTGACATCGAAAAGATGCAGAAGGCATTTTTCCTGAACGGGGTTAAAGCCATGAATTGACTTAACCAAAAACTTTTCTTTTACCGAGGTTACGTTTCTTAATTCTGGGATAGATTTTATGTAATTTTTTGAAGTGCCTGTGTCTATGAGCAATTTGTTCTACCTGCTATCGTTCGCTCTAAAAACGGCAGCAGGGAGCTTTGTCTAAAAAAATTCACCTCTTGAAGCTGATTTTCATCGTCTACATCTGTTACCTCTGACTCAACAATATCCTGGTATTCTTCTTCCTCTTGATTTTCGAAATTGTTTGACTGTGAGGTATGATTTACTCTTTGTTGTTTCAGACCGGTATATCTAGCTGTACCACTATTCGCCCTTTTTGAAGCCTGATTGGGATATGAAGGATAGGTATCATTACCATTTTGGGTCGGTTGTCTGAACCGGGATGAATTGTCAATGTCCATTGGTTGGGGTGGTTCTTGTGTTACGTTTTGATTATTATCCCGTGTCTTTTGCTTAAAATATGGGTTTTTCCCCGGTTGAGAAGTATTATTTTCGGAGGGCAAATGTTTTTGCTGTCTATGCTCGTTGCGGTGAGCCTTTTCCTCGATACTTCTTGCAAAATTATTCGCGAATTGAAAACGCTCATGATTTGACTCAACTTCTTGGGCTAAGGCCAAAGCTGATGGCAGATCTTTTGGTCGTGCCGAGAAAAGAACGTCGCTAAGAGCTTCTTTTGCTCCCGAGATGAATACTCGCAGTGCATCTGCTCTGTATTTTTCATTAAGAGAGGAAGCTATGGCAGAGTCATATGTCATTATTGTTTTATTTATTAAGAGCGTTAATTTCTTTTCTATTTCTTCATAGTATTGAATTATTGTCAAGCTTCCTTGACGAAGAATAGACAGCTCCTGCTCTATTAAGTAAATTGGCCGCTTATCAGCGTAAGTAAAATCAAGTCTATTAATAATTGCTTTGAAATTTAATGGTGTGTCATATGAAGACAGTACCATATCGGCGGGGCCTTTGATTTTATTCCTAATTATACCCAAGGCTTGATAATGTTTGGAACTTCCCACATAATTTTCAAATATTTTATATGCGGTATGCGCAGCTTTCCGCCATGAAACATATGTTTCGATTTTGCCCTCAAAATCAGGCAAAGATTTAACGATGTCTAGTGTTTCGTCACATTTTACGCCGGGAGTTATTACAGCGTCAGTAAAAACTTCCACCTCTGGCGCGGATACTAATGTTCTACGGAATTTATTTTCCATTTCTAGAAGCTTTTGCTCCAATACTCTCGCTTGATTTTCAAATGCAGAATTAACTGCGAACTCTAATAGAGTTTTCATATCGAACTGATTAAATGACATTTTCGGATGAATTTCACTCGGTCTAAGTATAGTTATCAAATCCGCCACTAATTTATCAACTTCAATATCACTATCACTCATGAAATGGATTTATGTTTAACTAGCCGTAATAAAAACTCGCAAAAATCAATTACAACTCGCACTGAATTTATAATTTTATTTTCCTTTTCCTTTTTTTTTTTTAAATAAGCACTCTACTTACATTTTTCAAGGTTTTTTTTAGAAAGATTATTTGTTGCTGCTGCTGCTGTTTTTTCGTGTTGTTTTTCCACGTAGCACGTAGCCGTTGTTGCTGCTGCTGTATTTTTGTAGTAGCGTGTGACTGCAACGATGTTGATTTGTTTGGGTGAGTGAGTTCTGGTCCACCGATGGGCGCCAGTTAATGTTTTGTACTTATCTTGTGCGATGTCACGACAATTAAGTACTCATTTATGGGTAAACCATTCAAGTTTATTGCTCAAAACAGACTAAAAACTAAAATACAAAATATTCTTATTATGAAGCTAGCCTTGACTTATAATCGCTGGGGCAGCACTTATGTTAAAGCGGATTGGGTTTCGGGTGTCGGCGCATGGAATGTTGGCGGCAGCATAATTGTGCCAAAGTTGCAAAAGTAGCTGAACATGCACCGTTGACTGTGAATTGCATGATCACCGGGTCAGTGAACTATGCCTGGCCGGATGTGTTAACTCCTCCTTCGCTAGATTGAAGGCCGTCCTCGGTTTTCCTTAAAGTGTCCAGTACAATTTTCAGGGACGATATCTGTTTCCTTTTGTTTGAATTTTGATACCACTTGCGAATTGAAAATCCGATAACCAGAGCGATGATGGTGAGTACGCTGAACGCCGTAGGCCATACCATTAGCTTCCTTTCGACGTTGTTAATGTAGTGTAGGTTATCGAAGTTCAACCTCTGAAGATAGGGCAAACTCAAAATCTCCTGATGTCCGGTTATATTTAACATAGTCGATGCTGCAGAACCTGGGTGTCGTCGTATGATGTTTTTTGTGTTTCTGAATTGAGACCCATTTATGTGAACTTCATCGGCAAATGTCAGCAGGAAGGTGCCATGAATAAGCTTGTCTGTTTCATTGCCTATCTTTACTGTAGCTGTTTCCTCATTTATTATGATGATACCATCGTCTACCACCTCTAATGGCACTAGGTGACTGGGACGGGTATTGCATTGTGCAATGCCTCCAGAATGTAGTTGTTGCGCACAAGCTGTGAAAGGTAGCTCTTTGCAAAACGTAGCGGTAAGTGTAGCAGTACAATTTCCAATTGGCACGATTTTATTTTCACAGTCCGCCACATTACCATATCCAGCAAAATGCAGTATGGTACCATTTCGCTGAACAGGAAACAGGGTTATCTTTTTACAAACAATGCTAGGATCAGGATACTTAATAATAAAGTGTATAAATTTATAATCTAACAGAACAGTGACAAATGAAACTTCCATTAAGTCTGCTATTGTTATACTGGTAGAGTGCTCCTTTAAAATTTGATTTAAATCTTCTGAATCAAGCATTGCCGGGTTTATAATTTGGATTTTTGCGAGTGTTATTGATAACATTAACATTTCAAGTTCTAAGATTACCATTCTATTTCTTGCTAGTAAATTTTCATAAAGGTGTCCTGTTTCTATTTGTTTTTCCTTTGCAAATTTCATGATAATATTTATAGATTCTGTTATATTATTAATCTTTTCCTGAACTCTAGTGTTAATAACTGCCTGTCGGTTAATTGATTCATTAATCTCTTGTTGCCGAAATTTTAGTGCTTCAAAGTCGGCAAAATCAGGAGTCCCGGCAACAACTTTAAGAGCCGTTCCCAAAAAATTAAGACTCCGTGTCTGCCTATGGTGAATGGTTACAGTTTCTAGCAATGATGTAATATGACCTATATCGGATTCAAGAATTTTTTTCATATGGGACAGAGGGAATTGATTCATGAGTGATTTTGTCTCCTCGACAATTTCCGAGTACATGGCTAAGTCTGATGAATGTCTTAGGAACTTAAATTCCTTCCAAATAACTGCATTTCCATCCATTAAGGGAATGCAGTCCGAATTCGAGTAGTCCACAATCTTTCCAGTTGTTGCTATTACAAAAAGTAAAACAAGTAAGATCCGAGCCCTAGAGAAAGATACAGAATAGGGTGAGTATTGAACGCTTTTTTATCTTAAATTGTCCTTATGGACCTCCCTCCCCCTAATTAGGACCGTTGATCACAGGATCCCATACCGGATTATTGTACGGTGATCTTGAAGGCCTAATAATATTATCTCTGAGCATACTATTTACTTCACTTTTTACAAAGTCTGAAACTCCTAATGGGTAGGGATATAATTTTGAATAAATGGGGTCCTCGTCTTCTGTTCGAATTGTGGCGATAATATTCGTGTTATACGGGAGTGTCTCATTTGGGTCAGCAAATACAGTTATTCTTTCCTTCAACATTTTTTTAAAATTTTTATCCATTTCTAGGGGGACTTCTATGTTGTCGATTCCCGTAAAATTTACACTTGCGCATTTTTTGAATTTAATTATTTCGGATCCAGATCGGGTATTTAAAGTTTTATTCTTAAAGTCTAAGGTGGCATTTACTCTATTTAATAGATCAAGCCCAATTATTCCATCAAAACTTGATAAATTTGGAAGCAAAAAGAATTCTGTTGTGACATCGAAAAGATGCAGAAGGCATTTTTCCTGAACGGGGTTAAAGCCATGAATTGACTTAACCAAAAACTTTTCTTTTACCGAGGTTACGTTTCTTAATTCTGGGATAGATTTTATGTAATTTTTTGAAGTGCCTGTGTCTATGAGCAATTTGTTCTACCTGCTATCGTTCGCTCTAAAAACGGCAGCAGGGAGCTTTGTCTAAAAAAATTCACCTCTTGAAGCTGATTTTCATCGTCTACATCTGTTACCTCTGACTCAACAATATCCTGGTATTCTTCTTCCTCTTGATTTTCGAAATTGTTTGACTGTGAGGTATGATTTACTCTTTGTTGTTTCAGACCGGTATATCTAGCTGTACCACTATTCGCCCTTTTTGAAGCCTGATTGGGATATGAAGGATAGGTATCATTACCATTTTGGGTCGGTTGTCTGAACCGGGATGAATTGTCAATGTCCATTGGTTGGGGTGGTTCTTGTGTTACGTTTTGATTATTATCCCGTGTCTTTTGCTTAAAATATGGGTTTTTCCCCGGTTGAGAAGTATTATTTTCGGAGGGCAAATGTTTTTGCTGTCTATGCTCGTTGCGGTGAGCCTTTTCCTCGATACTTCTTGCAAAATTATTCGCGAATTGAAAACGCTCATGATTTGACTCAACTTCTTGGGCTAAGGCCAAAGCTGATGGCAGATCTTTTGGTCGTGCCGAGAAAAGAACGTCGCTAAGAGCTTCTTTTGTTCCCGAGATGAAAACTCGCAGTGCATCTGCTCTGTATTTTTCATTAAGAGAGGAAGCTATGGCAGAGTCATATGTCATTATTGTTTTATTTATTAAGAGCGTTAATTTCTTTTCTATTTCTTCATAGTATTGAATTATTGTCAAGCTTCCTTGACGAAGAATAGACAGCTCCTGCTCTATTAAGTAAATTGGCCGCTTATCAGCGAAAGTAAAATCAAGTCTATTAATAATTGCTTTGAAATTTAATGGTGTGTCATATGAAGACAGTACCATATCGGCGGGGCCTTTGATTTTATTCCTAATTATACCCAAGGCTTGATAATGTTTGGAACTTCCCACATAATTTTCAAATATTTTATATGCGGTATGCGCAGCTTTCCGCCATGAAACATATGTTTCGATTTTGCCCTCAAAATCAGGCAAAGATTTAACGATGTCTAGTGTTTCGTCACATTTTACGCCGGGAGTTATTACAGCGTCAGTAAAAACTTCCACCTCTGGCGCGGATACTAATGTTCTACGGAATTTATTTTCCATTTCTAGAAGCTTTTGCTCCAATACTCTCGCTTGATTTTCAAATGCAGAATTAACTGCGAACTCTAATAGAGTTTTCATATCGAACTGATTAAATGACATTTTCGGATGAATTTCACTCGGTCTAAGTATAGTTATCAAATCCGCCACTAATTTATCAACTTCAATATCACTATCACTCATGAAATGGATTTATGTTTAACTAGCCGTAATAAAAACTCGCAAAAATCAATTACAACTCGCACTGAATTTATAATTTTATTTTCCTTTTCCTTTTTTTTTTTTAAATAAGCACTCTACTTACATTTTTCAAGGTTTTTTTTAGAAAGATTATTTGTTGCTGCTGCTGCTGTTTTTTCGTGTTGTTTTTCCACGTAGCACGTAGCCGTTGTTGCTGCTGCTGTATTTTTGTAGTAGCGTGTGACTGCAACGATGTTGATTTGTTTGGGTGAGTGAGTTCTGGTCCACCGATGGGCGCCAGTTAATGTTTTGTACTTATCTTGTGCGATGTCACGAAAATTAAGTACTCATTTATGGGTAAACCATTCAAGTTTATTGCTCAAAACAGACTAAAAACTAAAATACAAAATATTCTTATTATGAAGCTAGCCTTGACTTATAATCGCTGGGGCAGCACTTATGTTAAAGCGGATTGGGTTTCGGGTGTCGGCGCATGGAATGTTGGCGGCAGCATAATTGTGCCAAAGTTGCAAAAGTAGCTGAACATGCACCGTTGACTGTGAATTGCATGATCACCGGGTCAGTGAACTATGCCTGGCCGGATGTGTTAACTTATATATATATATATATATATATATATATATATATATATATATATATATATATATATATATATATATATATATATATATATATATATATTCTTATCCATGTCTTTTTTGTTTTATTTTTTATTATATATATATATATATATATATATATATATATATATATATATATATATAAATATTATATATATATATATATATATATATATATATATATATATATATATAACTTTTTCTTTTCAAATATTTTTTTTTTCGTCTTTTAACTATTGTGTTTTTTTTCTTTGTCTTTTAATGTTTATATTTTTTTCATTCATTATTTATTTTTATTCTTTCTTGGTTCGTTTCTCTTCCTTTTAATTTATTTTTTTTTTAAACATTTTGTACATTCTTAACTCTAACATCTGGTTTGCTTAGCCTATACTGCAATCTCTGCTACCTGCGGCGTAAGTTGTGGTTCTCGTTGTGGGTATTTGACTCGCTTACTTAAATGGCAGAATATATATGTAATCACTGCGAAGATCATTGTCAGCGTTGTGATCGCGGCGATCCCTCCATTTTCCAACGAGGAGCGCGTTATATCGTACGATGTTTTAAGATACAGCAACGTCTACTCTTTCTCCGTTAATTGACTTCGCGTTAGTCGCTAGAATCTTCCGCAGATCTCCGTGGGGTATTGCTTGTATCGTCGTTGGTACATTCGTATTATTCATTTGTACATTTTTATTATTCATTAACAAAGTCTGAACGTTGGCCGCCATCTCTCTAGTTCCCATACTTGCTGGTGAAAACTCGTTATGCTGGTTCCTCTGTGCTCTATGCACCAGCACCATCTCTTTCCCAATCAACCGACAGTATTCGCCAATGTGCAGGAATCCCGTCCCATGCAGCTCTAGTCTTGTCGATCCTGCTTGGCACACTGCAGACATAAAAATGTTCTCACCATAATGGTATAGCCAGCGGTTTGGTGACTCTGTGAATACCAACAATCCTCCCGCAGCCGAGACTGCTACATGCTCGTTTTTCAACGCCTGTACTTCACAAGATTTGCTTTCCCTTGTAAGGGCTTTCCCCGGATGTTGTCACATACGCTGTGAAATATCCACCATTCTACAAGACTTAATGTCCTCCGACGTGAGTCCGATATAATTGTCATGCACTCGACTCTTTGTGATGTAGTCATATAGTGCCTTCGGTACTATGCTCCAGTTACTGCTCCAGTTTAATGCTTTAGGTACTTTTATGACCACCAGATAACCCGCTTTCGACTTCGCTGCTTGTACCGTTGCTAACTCCTGTAGCTGTTCGGGCTTCTCAAAATACCAGTTTATGCCACCCAAAGTTTTGGGAGCTGCTATAAGTAGGGCTTCGGTGGAAGTGAACATAGGGTGTAACTTCCCATGGAACAAATCATCCACGACTGCCATTTCCATTTGCTGACGTCCTTGCAGGTCCACAAGCTCTTCTGATATAAAATTCTCCAGATTAACGAGCTCCGCCAAATTATTCAAGGCGTCCGCAGTTTTCTCATTTATCGATTTCATGTCAGCCAACCGATCAATATCGACAAAAATTTCCTTTACTGCTCTGTGTAACCCGTTGTAGCTCGATCCCAGAATGGTTATTTCTTTGCCTAAGACCGACATAGTTTTAGCATGCTGAATATCCAGACCTTGCAAATGAGAGTAAATCTTATCCCCGTCACGATGGTTTATGGTTCTGATACCCCACTTAAGTATCTCACTACCGACATCTATTAACGACCTTGCTGCACATTGTTTGCTACCCCGAAATGACATGGCTTCCGCGTTTCGACTGAGCCCCGCTATTATCGATTCCGCTTCCGCTGCCGTCTTCTCACACCCTCTCTGACTTCTGTCAGATCCTGCCGTATTTGCACTTAACTCACAAAGCTCCTTTGTTTTCTTTTGCAAGTCTTCGAGTTTCTTCAGTACCGGCTCCAGATTTTTCTCTTACCATAATCGAGAATATCTAAGTATCCTTGACTATGTATTTCCTTTGTCAATGGCATGACCCAATTATTTTTCTGCTCTTAAAAAAAAAATCTCTTGGTTCGTATATATTCATCACACCTCTAGTGTGGAAAATGAATGCATACGAAACATACAGGCACCCCCTCGGTATTAACACTACCCTACTTCATACTACGTTGACGCCCTGCCCATTTTATGTTAGTTTTCTAACCGGTGTCAGCTAGCCTATAGCTCTAGATTTTCTCTCAATTAACAATTAACTTAATACACACAATAATCTTACAAGCAAACTTTAGTCTATCTAACCAAATTTCGATTTTACTTCTATCCAGTCTCATCTAGCTCTCTTAACTTGTTACCTAATGCCTATTCTCCCTAACTTTTGTTAGCTTAAACCAACCTGTCACCTTAATTAAATATTTTAACTAGCATCTTTCTAACATCCCCTCTTATTTCAAAACAATCCCATCCGTAATTGTCAAACGAGTCAAAACCTGCCTTGGTCGGCTTACCATCTTACTGCACCGATTGTACCAGATGCTAGGCGACCGGCCTCCGATACTTCCAGGGTCATACACCCGGAAGTTCTATAGAAACTAATTGAAATCAATTGAATTCCATACTTATCTTGTTTATTACATTCATATCAATCAATAAAGAGATATCTAGAAAATTGTGTTTTTCCAATTTCCTTCTTTTCCTATTATCATTACTAATACTATCACTACTATTAAAGCTGTAAAATTGTTTAATTACACTTCTTCCGCCTTTATTTACTTCTACCTACTTCCCTATTGCTCTTCCAAACATACTTACGCTTAACCCCTACCCCTACGACTATATCGCACTAATAAAACAATTAAAATATTACTCCTAAACATACGAGGTGTGATCAAAAAGGAACCGTTATTGTGTGATCAAAAAATAAAGTATTTATTTGTTCATCAACAACTATCTTGTCAACTTTAAAGTAATTCCCCTAAGATATAATACACTTATGCCAGCGTTTTTTTCAATCCTCGAAACACTTCTGAAACGCTTTTTTTGGTATCACCAACAGCTCCTGTTTCGATTTTTCTTTTATCTCCTCAATCGTAGCAAAACGCTTTCCTTTCATCAATGTCTTCAGTTTTGGAAAGAGGTAAAAGTCAGCGGGGGCCAAGTCTGGTGAATACGGTGGTTGAGGCATGATAACGCTTTTGTTTTTGGCCAAAAACAGCTCCTGAGCGATGTCCATGCGACGTTGTTTTTGCTCAAAATTTAGCAATTTTGGAACAATCTTCGCTGCCGCACGTTTCATGCCTAAAACGTCCGTAAAAATTGCTTGGCATGAGCCGAACGATATGCCAACATCATCAGCATCCTCTCTGATAGTGATACGACGATTATCCAAAATCATTTTCTTCACTGCGTCAATGTTTTCATCGGTTGTTGACGTGCTCGGGCGACCAGGACGAGCATCGTCATTGACATCTTCTCGGCCTTCCTTAAACCGGTTATACCACAATTGAACTTGTGTTCTGCTCATAGTAGACTCGCCAAAGGCCACAGTCAACATTTCAAATGTCCTTGCGAATTTAATTTCATTTTTTACACAAAACTGAATACAGTTTCTTTGATCCATTTTTTCGAATAGTACAAAAATCGAAGAGCACACCAAAACACGACTAACCTTTTTATCTGTCAAAAACAAACTAACAATCCAAAATGGTTGGTATTGCCAACATATATAACAGACATGTGTACCAACTAAAAAAAAAAATTTGCGAACATCGAACATACATAACTCACGAAAAGATGAAAATAACGGTTATCTTTTGATCACACCTCGTATGTATGCAAACCACCATGTATCATATTCAACTTACACGCTACCCGCGCTCATACTTACTTATTGGCATACATACATATGTACATGGCACATAAGCTTGTCATTATAGCATATTACCCGTGTACGTTATGAGTGGCTACAAATTTAATAACGTATTGCATAAACGCCCCGGTTATGGATTCTGCTGCTCATGCGACTGCTTAAACCGCACAAACAAACAAAAAATAATATGCATTTGTTTCCCATTTTTTCTTCATTCTTTATTGAAGTCATATTTTCAGCTCGCAAAAATTATTTCTTTTACTACTTCACGCGGGCATTCGTGCACTGTCTCGCCCTTGAATCATAATATATGGTTTCATTCTTTCATACCGCTGTCTTGTTTACGCTTAATTTTCTTCATTTTCAAGGTTGAAGATATTATTTAATAAAAATTTCAATCACTTCAGCCGTCACTTTCCGCACGAACTGAATTTTGGGGTAGGTCAAGCAAAGAAAGCCTCCTCTTCAATTCACTCATTATTGCAACCAGTTTCACACTAAAACTCTTAATTCGATCTGTAGGGCTTCAACAGATTATTATGGACACGTCTCACTTTGTTTCCTATCCTAACTATCGTTACTCGCCCCATAATGTTCTCTACTTTATATGGCCCAAGCCAAATATGAGAAAATTTGTTCTTCTTGTTACTGTTACGCAGTAAAACATTGTCCCCAGCAACGAACTGCACGGGATTAGCGTAAGCATCATATTGCTTCTTGGATACCTCTTTTGCCCTTTCCTGCTCCTTCCTAGCCAACTCGTGCCCTTTCTGCACTTGATAACGTACCAGATGTGGGTAGTCGTATTATATAGAGGCGTTGGCTTTCGTTTCAAATTCGATGGCATTTGAGGTTGGAAACCATACAACGTGAAAAATGGCGTCTGGTTAGTGGAAGCGTGTACCGTGTTGTTGTGCACATGCATTGCTGCCTCCAACCACTGGTCCCAGTTCGATCCATCCTCCTTCACAAAATGGCGCAAGTATTCAGCTAGCGGTCGGTGGCCATTTTGAGGGTGATACGGGGTGAAGTTTCTTCACTTTTAGCAGTTTACATGTTTCAGAAAAAATTCTCGAAATGAAATTAGTGCCGTTATCTGTTACCAGTATCTTTGGGGCACCTAATTTTGCTACAACTTCCCCAAAGAAAATCCTAGCTGCCGTGGTTGCCTCCGCATCCGGAATGGCAACCGTTATAAAGTTCTTGGATAGGTCGTCCTGGAATGTTAGGATGTATTTATTCCCAGACGAGCTCTCGTTCCCACCATATCCATGAACACCTTTTCGAATGGTCTGTTGGCAGTATCAGTTAGCTGCATAGGCATCCTTGTTAGCCTTGATACCTTTTTCTTCTGGCAGCTTTCACACCAAGCGATGAGTTTCCGTATATGCGACATCATTTTAGGCCACCTATAGTTCTTGCATATACGCCTATACGTCTTCATGAAACCCTGGTGACCCCTAAAGGAGAATTATGGTAATCTTTTAACACCGTTTCGATCTCCTTCTGGTCCATCAGTTCAATTACAGCGTCCCGAACAAAAGGTCATTCTAGAGTCGTACTGTCACTCATGGCGTCCCCCTGCTTCGCGGAGTCATTCATAGTACAGTTTCGCTCCCTTACTTGCGCTCTTGTTTGGACAGCTGCTATCCGCGGTGCTGTGTCACAGCTCTCGGCTGGTGAAAATTTTGCTTTCTGCCTTAACCGAGGTATTACCTGTTCGTGATGTCAAAAGAAACTGCCCTCGCTTCCAAAAGTCCCAGTTCCACCTTTACCCTCTCTAACTCAATCCATGCCCTCACTATCATTTGCTCCCTTTTTAACCTTTTCATTTGCCCATCACTGATCGCAATTCGTTGTTCCCGCGGTATTCTCAGTGATTCTCAGAAAACTGGTATTTTGCGGCGCCCTACTCAAATTCGTTTTCAATGGCTTCAAATGTATACTCGGACAGCTTATGCCTGAACCGGGCCAGTCTAGACGTTTGATCGTTCAAATTTACGATTCTCCTTAGCGGTTGGTGGTGTAAACCGTGAACTTCCTCCCCAAAAGGTATGATCTGAAGTTACGAGTGGCCCAACTATAGCGAGCATCTCCCTCTCTATCGTAGAGTACCGCTTCTCGGTCTCGCTCAGCGCTCTACTCGCGAAAGCTATGGGCGTCTGTCGTTAAAATTAAATGCTTATTAAAGTCAGGGTAAATCAGTACTACAGTATAAATACTTGTGAGGACCAAAATTTACAAACATAAATTTTGCCTCACAAAAAAACCAACGAGCGCAGTTTAGGAACCTTTATACACACACACGCCATGAGTAACAAACCCAAGTATGGCATTTAAGAAAATAGCCGAAGTCTACACGACTAATGCAACGCAACATTGAATTAATACATATGGATTATTACAACAAATACACGTAAAGCCAAGATGTTAAGTACCCAGTAGGAACCGAGCTTGCCGAATACGTTCGTTCGCTAGAGAATATATCAACAACATGTAGAAACGAATACAAAACACAAAAGTAGCACGACAGAACGATCGCTACGCATGCCACCAGTATGGACAAAACACAAAGAAAAAAATTATGCATAAAATAATTTGTACCACTGGAATATGTTGAGTGATGGAAAAAATCGACAAAGCTGCAAAGGTGAACGAAAGGCAAATGTCCACAATAATAAAACACTATTGAAGGTCGCCAAAGGACAAATCCTTAGGGCAACAACAAACAGAAGAACAACAACAAAGCGATGAAGGTGATCAAAGGACAAACACTCAGGACAGCAACAAACAGAAGAACAGCAACAAAACGGCGAAGTTTATTAAAGGACAAACCACTATAACAACAACGAGCATGGCTTAGCAACAAGCGAAGCCGACCAACGGAAGTGGAACGTTAAACAGCGGCCCTCCAGCAACACTATACACTGGCAGTGGTGGTCGTTTAAGACTATATAAGCCGTGTCGTTCAAGGAGTAGGTCTCTTTTGCTGCATACCGCCGTTGACGTCAGACCTGCTCTTTTGCTGCCGAATATATCAGAGCTTCTTTTCCTACATACCGCCGACTGGACAAGACCTATTCTACTAGATACATACGCTACGAACTCAGTGAGAACATCTGGTTTTCAATCGTTTTCTCACTGAGACACAAACGATACAGAGACTTAGGGACTTAGTGAGAACATCTTTTTTTAAATCGTTTTCTCACTAATTAACATACGCTACGAGAACTTGAGGACATAGTGAGAACATCTGGTTTTCAATCGTTGCCTCGCTAAGACCCATACGCTACCAGAACTTAGAGCCTCAGTGAGAACATCTGGTTTTGAATCGTTTTCTCACTGAGTAACTAAGTCTGTAGTAGTAAACTTTATTAATATATTTTATATAAATAAAGAAATTTTAACTATAATAACCCTGGTGGAATTCAATCTATAAATTTTCTGTGCACGACCCCTGGAAGCCGCTGAGTCTACGCCAGATATAGAAAGAGAGTCGTTATAGTGGCGCCCGAGCAGGGACTCTGAGTAAAATAAAATGATATCACAAGGAAACGCAGCGCAACAGACTCTGAGAAAAAAAAACTATATCGCAAGGAAAATAAGTTCGTCAGACTCTGAGGAAAAAAAACTACAAATCGCAAGGACACTCAGCGCGTGAGAGAGTTTACCAGAGCAAAGAAAAAGCTACGTCTACGCAGTCACGCAGAATACGGCCGAATTAGCGCCAGCTTATAATACACACACAGATTGCCTTCATCGTCACCTAAGACTTTCACAGGATGGTGAAAACAAGCTGGGTGTACTTGCTACGCAAGGATGAGCTGGTGATCTTTGCTGATGAATTCGGTGTAGAGGCTACATGCACCGTGGATGAAATCCGTAAACGGCTTTCCGAGTTCTTCACTAAAACAGAGCTGACTCAGGATCAGAAAACCCTTTTGCAGAAGCTACAATCCACGTACGTTAGGAGCACATCCCCAAGGCCGGCTGTGTCCATAGTAACCATCGAAACGCTGGCAGTGGACAGGCCAGAGGCATACGCAGGTGCAACACTAACGGCAGAGACCTCAGGGGTACGGAGTGCTGGGGTTCTTATCTGCTTGTCTTCGGGAACGTCCTCTGGAATGTCCTGTCGCGGCTAGTCCTGCGCGGGAACCTGTAAACCTACATCACTTTCTTAAATGGGCACTGCACTATTTTGTGTTTAAAACAACAAGAAGGTTTATTCTTAAAATACTAGTTCTTATATACTATTTACAAATAAACATTAGAGTCTACGTCTTGACTTTCCTGGTGTTCCAGTTACGCAATTGTTATTTGGTGTCAGTGGCTCAAGCCCACTGACCTACTGCAAGTAAGAGTGTCGTCGGTGCATTCTAAATGCCCCTCGTCAGCTTGACTGCGGAACTGTGACACCCTAAAAGTTTACATCATAATTAATGCATAAACACTACTATTTACAATATTTGCACCCTAAAAATATGTGCTCTCTTAATGAATTTAATAGGATCAGGTGCTGTGAGTCAACTACGCGTAAGTAGCTTGATTCTAACTCACAACATCCCTCCCCTCTTTCTAAAAGTAGTTAGTGCAACTAACTTCCATTAAATATCTACAATTATTTTCTTGCACTGTAAACAATTATGTGCATTTATTTAACACTGTAGTATATACGAGTACATATAATGTGTTTTATTTTTTTTTTCTTTTTTGTTTTAAAATCGCCTATTTGGGTTCTTTTTTATTCTTTTCTTTTCCATATTATTTTTTTTTCTTCTTACTTTGTGTTCGTTTTCTTTTGTATGTTTTTTTCCTGTATCATTTTTTTCTATATGTATTCCCCTTTTTATAATTTGGACTTTTATTGACTCTTTTCTCATTGGCGTATATACAAACATCTAAACAATAACACAATTCTATTCTATACCTAAAACCGTTGTTATCCGAGTGAAATCCCTCGATGAACTCTGCATACCCCTCCCTTTTTTCTGGACCGGACAAAGATGATGCAAGCTTGTGCGACTAGATGCCCTTCTGACGTAGTCAAAATCAATATTCGATATTCGCTTAGTCAGTGACAATGGATATTTTCTTGAGAAATCGTTACGAAGTTTAGCCGATAAAGCTTGGCTATGTAATGCTCGATCTTTTCGTGGTTAAAACGATTTTTTGCTCCAGGAGATTATTCTGCGAAGCTAATTGAATTGGTAGTTATGGCTGTTATTCTTGTTGTAGCCGTTTCTCGGTAAAATTACGAAGTAACCTCGTGTTTTGGCTAAAATTACCTCTTCTTCTTTCTAGACAATAATACAATATACATACTGACATATGTAATAAAGGCAGACACGTTGGATTTTTTTATCCGGACAACGTACATGTGAGTGTTTTTCATGCCATTTCGTCAGTTATGCAATAAAACTCAAGTATTATTAGACTTTTACTTGTCAGATAGAGACTATTGTATTCAGCCGATACCATCTACATTTTTTTAAAAGCTTAAATCGTAGTCATCTCGCACATGGGAAATTGGAAGCTCTTTCACTCTTTCATATAAAAATGAATTCTCACTAATTTCGTTTTCATTTTCTTCCAACCAACAATTATCTCTGGACATTATCGTTGCAAATTTCATATTATCAATTTGCCGCTTACTGATTACCCTTCTTCCACGTCTTCTCACTTCTTCTTATTCAGTCAGATTTTTGTTGGCTGCTCTTGCATTTCATCTATGAGTCTCCTGGATGTTGGTTAACCTCCTACTCTGCTTTTGACGCTGCAGGAAGGCCCTTCCCGGTTCATGCTGCACAAAATTGAACCATCCAGATGTCCTTGTCTGTTCACCAACGCCTGAATACCTAAAAACCATACTTTTATACATGTATCGGACTTGCCGAGTTTTAATTATTCTTACTGGCTATTACATTTATTTCATTTTTAATATTCTTGCTAACGAAAATAGTAAATTTTATGTGTTATTTAAATTTATATATCGTATATCTAATACGTCTTAATAACCAAACTATAAATAAGTAATAAAAACAGTTTTCTTTACAAATATTATTAATTAATTATGATACAATTTCTTACAATTGTTAGCGGCATTAAAACTTTAAATCTTTCTCAAATATATACATTTTACAACAATTTGCTTCATACATAACAATTATTTTCTAATTAAATTATATGCCGCCCAAAAAAAATTTTTTTTATATCAATTCTTGGCAAAACTAGTCGCCCATCTTACATAAGCGAGTATATAAAAGATAAATTTATTATTTATTTTTCTTTTCTTTAGACAATTCATTATTCCTTTCATATCATTTCTCTTTTTATATATCTTTTTAAATTTTTCAACTCTGAGCAAATTCTTTTGCCTCCTGACATAAACCAGAATATTTAAGATAAACCCGTTTTTGTGCAAACATTGTCCATTGCATGACTCAACTTTTCATTGCATCTAATTATTCTATATATTTAAATTTTACTACTTGCCCGGTATGTATATATCTATTGACAACATGTAACCTGCTATTATATGAATACATACATACATTCCAGGCACTTTCAATTGTTTAAAATTAATTGCTACAGTTATTTTCTAATGTGTAATGGTAAGCTAAATATATTGTTCTAATTCAATATATATATATATATATATATATATATATATATATATATATATATATATATATATATATATATATATATATATATATATATATATATATATATATATATATATATATATATATATATATATATATATATATATATATATATATATATATATATATATACATATATATAGACATTACTATTCCAAACACGCTAATTTCCTAAGCGATAAACCGAAAAAATCTATGTATATTTACATGTCGCCTGCCACAGTATATAAATATCTGCAAAAATATACATACATACATACCCATTCCTCTTAACTAGAATACTTACTTCTTTAAATATACAGTCGTACATTCATTCTTTATCTTATACACATATACGAGTATACATATATACTTACTTCACCAACGGTGAACTTACTTACGCATCATATTGCACTTCATTAGCAGTCGTATATATGTGTGTATATACTCTACGTTCAGTTTAAATTACTTACCCACGACTGTCTTATAATTCTATTTTTTTAAAACGTGCTATGAACCCGCTTCTTATTATTTAATATATAAAAAATATCTTTCTTAACTGTGCTCTGTTCGGCCATAGTGCCTAATAAGCACATCACGACAATTTTACTTGCCCGCGTTTAAGTGGCACACTTCCACTGGCATTGACTTTGAACGTCAGAACCGTGCTATTTGATACACTTACGCGGTATCAGTTTGTTTATGTTGTTTTTTTTCGTGTTTACACTTATAAAACACTGCTAACACATGTCTTTAGTTGTGTGGTCTAATGTGGAACAATTTCAATAAATTATTATGTAGCTTTTTATTGTTGCCCTTAATTGTTACGACTGTTGTAACTGGGCTACGGATTTCTGCTACTACATACGGACCTATCCAAACAGGTGAGAATTTGTTTCTTCTAGCCTGATTCTTCATTAGTACCTGGTCACCCACATGAAAAGCTACTGGGTTTAGTACTTTGTTATAGGCTTCCCTGGCTACTCGTTTAGCACAATCCTGGGTTTCTCCAACCAATTCGTGCGCTCGCTCCAACTGATATTTTTGCACTTTATTGGGGTCATCAGCATTGTACACTGGCGCACATTTGCGCTTCAAATTTGCCGGCATGTTGAAATCAAACCCGTAGAGTGTTCTAAACGGAGTTTGCTTCATTTATACATGCACAACAATACTGTGCATGCATTGCAATGGTCAACCATTGATCCCAATTCGAAGCGTCTTCCTTGGCAAAACTGCGCAAGTACTCGGCCAGAGGTCGATGACTACGCTCCAATGAGCCATTATCCTGGGGATGATATGTTGTAATATGCAATTTCTTAATCCCCAGGATTTTACAAGTTTCTGAGAATAGTTTCGATACAAAATTTGAACCATTGTCGGTTATCAAACCTTAGGTATGTTGTATCGTGCTATAATTTCATCAAAGAATGCTTTAGCTACCGTACTTGCTTCAGCATCGGGTATAGCCACGCACGCCATATATTTTGAGAAATCGTCCTGGAACGTCAAGATGTAATTATTTCCCGAAACTGTCTCAGGTAAAATATCTACAATATCCATGTGAACTTTATCAAATGGTTGTTTCGATGTGTCAGTTAATACCATTGGCATTCTCGTCAGCCTCGAACTCTTGTTGGCTTGACATTTTGGGCAGCTCTTTCCATATTTTTCTGTCTCTGAGCATACCTTTCCAGGCGCTAACCCGACTGAACCTCTCGTATGTTTTCCAATATCCCTGGTGTACACCTAGAGTTGAGTCATTCCTTGAGTACCTCCTGAATATTTTTGTCATTCTCGAGACACTCTATCCTGTTGGCTATCTCTTTGCCTATTTCATTATTCGTTTCTTTTATTTGTGCTGCTTTTATGTCAACTACTGACCATTTAACATTGATCTTCTCCCTGTTGGGCAAGTTTTAACTACCGATATCTTCCCAGGCTTGTATAAGATTCCAAAATCATACTCAGACAATTTGTACCGAAAACGGCCCACCCGGGAGGTTTGATCTTTAAGATTCGCTATGCTTCTCAGCGGTTGATGGTCGGTATACATATTGAATGGGCGTCCTAGCAGATATGCCCTAAAATTCTTCGTAGCCCACACTATGGCTAGAAATTCCTTCTCTATTGTAGAGTATCTCTTCTCCCTCTCACTAAGCGCTCTGCTTGCGAATGCTATTGATCTGTCATTACCGACTTCCCCTTGTGACAATACTGCCCCTAATGCTTCATTGCTAGCATCAGTGGTCAACAAAAAAGTTTGCTCAAAGTCGGGGTACGCCAAAATCGGTGGCGAGCTAATTATTTCTTTTAGCCTCTCGAATGCTTGCTGACATCTCTCTGTCCATTCGAACTTTGCCTCTTTTCGTAGCAACTTGTTAATTGGCAACGCAATTCCGGCTAGTCCTTCCACGAACTTTCTATAATAGTACACTAGTCCTAGGAATGCTTGCACTTCCTTTCTGTTTCTTGGAATCGCTAGATTTTTAACGCATTCCACATTCTGCGGGTCAGACAGTGCTCCTGCCTCTGAGCAACGATGGCCTAAATAAACAATCCTCTCTTCGCAAAAATTGACACTTCTCCCTGTTGAATTTCAAATTGTGTTCTCGTAATTTCTGGAGCACCTTGCACAATCGTTGCGAATGCTGCTGCAAGTTCTTCCCATAAATTACAATATCACCGAGATACACAAAACAATCTAACCCTTGCAAGCCTGTTAGCACATAGTTCATTAGCCGTTGGAAGGTAGCCGGTGCTCCTGTTAACCCAACCGGCATTCTATTAAACTCATAATGCCCTAAACCGGTGCTGGACGCGGTTTTCTGCTTATCTTGGATATCCACCAGAACTTGGTGGTAGCCACTCGCTAAATCAAGCGTAGAAAAATATCTACTATGCCCCAATTGATCCAGAATTTCTTCTATCCTTGGAATTGGGAACACCTGCTTGATAGTGGCGTCGTTCAATTTCCTAAAATCGAAGACCATTCTCCACTTCTTTTGAACCTGAGCACCTCCATTCTTTGGTACCAAAAGTATAGGTGAATTCCAAGGCGAGATACTGGGTGAAATTATGTTTTCTTTTAACATTCCTTCCACTTGCCTATTTATCTCATCTTTGTGAGCTTGTGGCAATCTGTACTGTTTCTGGTTAATTGGTGCTTAATCCACTCTAGTAGGTATTTCATGCTCCACCTCTGGTGTATATGTCAACTGGTCTCCTTCCAGCAAAAAAATGTCCCACAAATGGCTTCTATTGATGCCTTCTCTTCTGAATTTACGCTTGGGTCTAACTTGAATGATTCTAGCACTCTCTCCATTCTTTTTCTTATATCAACTTGTTTAATCTGATTAACCGATCTATAACTCGGTTCCTTAAAATTATCGTAACTTAGGCCTAAAATCCTCATTCATCAGGTAGTCCTTTTCCGATGCGTTGAGTACGCAATCGTATACCTTACCCTTGTCAACGTGCGTTATGGTTTCTCCCATATATACACCCTCCGCTAGCTGCTGCTTGTGCAAAACAACAGTCCTAAGTTTCGTATTTACATGCATAGTAACCACTCTGGTTGACCTTCCGTTTATTACCTCCATACCACACTTCTTAACCCTAGTCACGGTTCCTTCCTGCCATGACATTAATGGAAGAGTAAGGATTCTATTCTTATTATTATCATAGAATGATAACTGCTTGTCAAGCGCATCCAGTATGGTGCGTCCCCAATAATTATCGCGGCCAATTATCCCATCATCCGGGATACCTTTCCTATCCCCTTCCACTGCTTGCACTCTAAAACTCATACCCTTAACTCCACTGTGCCCTATTCTGAGCGACCCCAATGTCCTAATGCACCCTCCAAACGCTCCGTTAAGCGTTCTTAACTCCTTTTGATTTGATATCATAGTCCGTTCTACTTGAGCCTTGTATGCTGCAACATTTTCTGGAAAGTGCCTGATGGCTTCCGTCTCAGCAGCGTTCCCCAGAGACTGGAGCCTTCGTCCCCAGGCTCTCAATTCCTCCCCCGGTGTCTGAGTTGATTCCTGAATTTCCCGAACGAGACAGTCGTACGACTTTTGTTTTAAATATGTCCGATCCAAAAGTGCATATAATTCCGCCAGGGTACTTACTGAGCTATGCACCAGTAAATCAAACGCATTACCTGTGGTTCTTTGCCTAATACACTTTCTTAAGTGTTCCCCGTCCTCTTCCGGAACACTCTGCTGCGCTAGCTCACAGCCTTTTTTGAAGCGCCGGATCTCAGTTCTCAGATCATACAACTCGACTACTGAGAACATGGGTACCAACTTCTCCACCGCATGAGCAACTTCCAATGCCCATATTATTCCTTTGTGTTTTCTCAATTGCTGGTAAAACCTTAGCTTTATTAATCTCTTTGGGAGTTTCCAAATTCTCTTCTCCCGGATCTGAGAGGTAATTGGCCAGTGACGGACTCAAACTAATTAGACTTCGATCGTTTGCTCGTACAGGGGTAATACTGTCCACAATATCAGGGCTTTGTTGCACTGCTACTGCTTCTGGCTCTGTTTGCGGAAATCCCTGATTTTTATTATTTCCCGGACTTCCTGGAGAAAATGGCTCGACACCGATTTCAGATGCGCCAAACAAAAATTCCGCTTGCCTTTCTTCACTAAAAACTAATCTTGGCTTTACCATGCGGCTAATCCCCTCTGGTGTTAAATATTCCGGCCAGCGAACTTCCGGAGGCAATGTCAATACTGTCTGTGTAAATCCAGCCGATTCTGATTTTGATCTCTCCCTAATCAGTGAGGCCCTAGTGGTCGCCCGTCCTATTTTTAATTCTTCACACTCTTTTTCCAACAGTTCTGCTGATTACTCTGTTTCCGTCAATCTCTGAGAAAGTTCCTTTACCTTATTCTCAAGATACTCCTTTTGTTCTCTCAAATCCTCTGTTTTCTTATAAAAATTTAACAACTTTTCTTCTGTCTTTTTTTGGATTGCGTTTGTACACCTACATCACTTTCTTAAATGAGCACTGCACTATTTTGGGTTTAAAACAACAAAAAGGTTTATTCTTAAAATACTAGTTCTTATATACTATTTGCAAATAAACATTACAGTCTACGTCTTGACTTTTCTGGTGTTCCAGTTACGCAATTGTTATTTGGTGTCAGTGGCTCAAGCCCACTGACCTTCTGCAAGTAAAAGTGTCGTCGGTGCATTCTAAATGCCCCTCGTCAGCTTGACTGCGGAACTGTGACACCCTAAAAGTTTACATCATAATTAATGCATAAATACTACTATTTACAATATTTGCACCCTAAAAATATGTGCTCTCTTAATGAATTTAATAGGATCCGGTGCTGTGAGTCAACTACGCGTAGGTAGCTTGATTCTAACTCACAACAGGAGAATACACACCATCGCTCCGTGTCACCTTTCAACAATGAATCAACAGTACAAAGGGGTTGTACAGTACGGTGAGGAAGTGGTCTCTTAACTTTGACGGAGGGCGTGACCCGCTAGCGTTTATAGAGCGGGTCGAGGAACTGGCGAAAGTTTACGACATAAATATCGATTTCCTCCCGCGTACCATGCCTGAGCTTTTGAGAGAGAGCGCACTTATGTGGTATAGGAACAATAATAGAGCGTGGCGCGATTATCGTACATATAGGAGAGACTTTCTAAAGTTCTTCTTGCCAGCACGATACATGGAGAAACTCGAAGACCAGATCCGCCAGCGTCACCAGAGACCCAGAGAACTGTTCAAGCAGTTTGTGGTCGCACTGCAGAATCTAATACGGCACTTGGACTATTCCGAAGAACAGAAACTAGAGCGAATTTTCCAGAACAGCCTGCCAGAATACCTGCTATACGTGCGCCGCAGAGATTTCACATCCCTAGAAGAGCTGATAGAAATGGCTGAACACTTGGAGAGTATACGGGGAGGACGTGAACAACTACCAGCGCCACCCTTACAACGCCGAAGCGAGCAAGGTCCACCACGAGAGGTGAGGAACTGTCAGGTGACGGTAGAGAGCAAAGTGGCACCCATAGATCCCAGAACAGCCTGCCGGCGTTTTGGCAAAAATGGTCATATAGCAGGCATATGTCGCAACGCACAGATCCTGTTCTGTTGGGAGTGTGGTCAAAGAGATGTGAAGACTATAGAGTGCTGCAAACTAAGAGCACCAACCGATCCAGAGCTACCGACGACAGAAACACAGCATAGCACAAAGCAGAGACTGCAGAGTTCACCATTGGAAAACTTATTACACTGTGACGGACAACGAATCCGTGTGCCACATTAGCACAGAAACCATCACAGCAGCACTGGACACAGGGGCAACTCACAATTTTGTGAGCAGAGAGCTAGCACGAAAGTTACCCGCTTCCACCGGCAAATTTTGAAAATCCAATACCAGAGCGCGTATGGCAGACGGAAGTGCTAAGAGAGTCAGTGGGACATTGACAGCAACTGTAAGGCTTGGAGAGCAGCCATGTGAGCAAGAGCTACTTATCATTCCTGACTGAGACTTCATTCCTTTCACTAGACTTCATGGTAAGCCTAGGAATGACAGTGAAGTGTGGTCAACAGGAGATCACATTGGGAACTCAAAACAATTGCGTGCAACCCCGAGATATTCCAATGTGCACAACAATTCGTGTTGAGAAAGCCCCATATATCCATGCAACACCTTCCAAGAGGTACACCAGTGACAAAAATTCTAAAGTAAAGAGACACAACAGAGAATACACAAAGATACAACGAATTCGGAAACACACAACACCAAGAACAAAGATGACTCATACGAACGAATTCACCTGCCACGGACTATGCCCATCGAAACCCCACAGCGAATCCCACAAAGGCATATATAGAAACACCGCACACGAATCAACATATGGGCCTCGGAAAAAGGACGCCAGCACACTCCAACGCAAGGAGCTGGCACAGCTAAGACAAAATACAATCAGAGCAATCAGGGTATCTCCCAATCATTCCGCAAAGTCAGAACCAATGCGAAACAACCGAAACATACCACGTAGACACAGTGACATATCAAGGGACAACCATCGTGCAATCAAGTGCACCAAACACAGCAAAAGCGATGACAAGAGGGATAAACGTAACTTCAATAGCCAACAACCCAACAGAATTAAAGGCACCTTATTCACATTCCAAAACTTAGAAGAGTTACAAGGACCAAAAGGAGGTGATCTACCACAGAACTTAGTACCTGAAGTTTCGCAGATAGCGAAAGGGGCTCAGCAAAAACGGACACGAGGGTGAATACGATTTACGAAAGACGCATAGAGATTGACCCTCAACCGTGACGCTGTCATCGTTTATCATCGTCGGTAAAGTGGAGAGGACGTGTGAGGACCAAAATTTACAAACATAAATTTTGCCTCACAACAAAACCAACGAGCGCAGTTTAGGAACCTTTATACACACGCACGCCATGAGTAACAAACCCAAGTATGGCATTTAAGAAAATAGCAAAAGTCTACACGACTAATGCAACGCAACATTGAATTAATACATATGGATTATTACAACAAATACACGTAAAGCCAAGATGTTAAGTACCCAGTAGGAACCGAGCTTGCCGAATACGTTCGTTCGCTAAAGAATATTTCAACAACATGTAGAAACGAATACAAAACACAAAAGTAGCACGACAGAACGATCGCTACGCATGCCACCAGTACGGACAAAACACAAAGAGAAAAAGAAGAAAATTATACATAAAATAATTTGTACCACTGGAATATGTTGAGTGATGGAAAAAATCGACAAAGCTGCAAAGGTGAACGAAAGGCAAATGTCCACAATAATAAAACACTATTGAAGGTCGCCAAAGGACAAATCCTTAGGGCAACAACAAACAGAAGAAGAACAACAAAGCGATGAAGATGATCAGAGGACAAATACTCAGGGCAGCAACAAACAGAAGAACAGCAACAAAGCGGCGAAGTTTCTCAAAGGACAAACCACTATAACAACAACGAGCATGGCTTAGCAACAAGCGAAGCCGACCAATGTAAGTGGAACGTTAAACAGCGGCCCGCGAACAACACTATACACTGGCAGTGGTGGTCGTTTAAGACTATATAAGCCGTGTCGTTCAAGGAGTAGGTCTCTTTTGCTGCATACCGCTGACGACATCTGGCCTGCTCTTTTGCTGCATACCGCCGACGAGATCAGACCTCTCGTATACTCCAAACCGCCGAATATATCAGAGCTTCTTTTGCTACATACCGCCGACTGGACAAGACATATTCTACTAGACACATATGCTACGAACTCAGTGAGAACATCTGGTTTTCAATCGTTTTCTCACTGAGACACAAACGATACAGAGACTTAGGGACTTAGTGAGAACATCTGGTTTTAAATCGGTTTCTCACTAAGTAACATACGCTACGAGAACTTGAGGACATAGTGAGAACATCTGGTTTTCAATCGTTTTCTCGCTAAGGTCCGTACGCTACCAGAACTTAGAGCCTCAGTGAGAACATCTGGTTTTCAATCGTTTTCTCACTGAGATACATAGATCTGCAACGTGACAGTTCGCCTATAGGGACAAGGACAACAGACACATAGATCTGCAACGTGACAGTTCGCTTATAGGGACAAGGACAACAAAATAAAACCTTAGCTAGATACGCGAAGAGTAGTACCCCAAGTGATAGACCTAAGATCAATTCAATAGTATTGTAAGGACTAACAAAGTCCGTAGTAGTAAACTTTATTAATATATTTTATATAAATAAAGAAATTTAAACTATAATAACCCGGGTGGAATTCAATCTATAAATATTCTGTATCGACCCCTGGAAGCCGCTGAGTCTACCCCAGCTATAGAAAGAGAGTCGTTACAAGCTGTGCCATATTCTTCATGAATTTCCTATAATAATTTGCCAAACCAAAAAAAAGCTTGTACGTCCTTCCTGTTTATTGGCTGAGCAATATTCGTGACGCATTCGATCTTCGCAGGATCAGGACGCGCACCATTCTCAGTACACTTGTGTAACAGATAGACCACCTCGTGTCGCAGGAAGTTACAATTCTTCGTGTTGAGTTTCAGACCATGCTCCCTCAGACGATCCAGAACTTTACTCAACTTGCTACTGTGGTCTGACAGATTCCTTCCATATACCACTATATCATCTAGGTTTACAAAAGAGTCAAGACCTTGCAGACCAGTTAGAATGCTATTCATGAGCCTCTGAAAAGTTTGCTGGAGCACCAGTAAGACCGAATGGCATCCGTTTGAATTAAAAATGAACCAAATACGTGCTGAATGACGTTTTCTCCCTGTCTTCCGCACCCATCAAGACTTGATGGTATCCACTAGCCAAATCTAGCGTAGAGAAATATCTACAATGACCCAACTGGTCCAGAATTTCGTGAATTCTTGGGATCGGAAAAACTTGCTTCAGCGTGACGTCATTTAATTTCCTGAAATCAACCACCAATCTCCATTTCTTGGTGTTGTCCTGGGACTTTTTCGGAACCAACAATAACGGTGAATTCCATGGAGAATTGCTCGGCATCATTATGCCCTCCTCCAACAACTTGACCACTGTTGTTTTAGTTCGTCAGGATGAACCTCTGGAGTTCTATATTGCCTTTGATTTATGGGCTACTGCCTCTCCGCTATAGGAATATTGTGCTCAATTGTAGATGTTAACGGCAGCGCGTCCCCATCGAGTAGGAACACATCGCTATACTCTGCGCACATTATTGCTATTGAACGGCTTTCTTCCTAATTCAAAGTACTCCCCGTTCCCAATTCGTTTTTCAGTTTCTCCGCTCTCTCGGTGTTCTCCCGAAACTTTTCCTGCACTACAAAATCACTCGCATCGCTCTTTTCTCTAATGTCGTACTCCGAGATATTGGAACATGTCGCCTCGCATTTCTGACTGGTGCCTCAACTGTATAATCTGTGGCGTATGCCAAAGTATCGCTGATATGCACGCCAGGCTGTATCTCTTGCCTGATTACTATTGTTGAACCCTCTTTCACAGCTACCCTTACCTTCTTTACAGTTATTTCCCTAGCCTTGGGTATGCCTTCTGATTGACTTTCCTGCTCCCTGCTAAACTGTCCCTCCGGGTTCTACTCTGGTTCCTTCATATATTGTCCCTTGCACAAAGTCTAAAATTTTTCACACTTTTCCCGTTCCCATTGCATACTGAAAAGCGTTTACGTACTGTATCTATTATAATTCCACAAATTATCTCTTCCCAGTATTCCATCTGCCGGGATAGCGTCTTGGGTCTGGATAATGTGGAAGTCCCATTCCAAATTCTCAGTTCGGTGAATATCGAGTTTCACTAGGCAAAGGGTTTTAACACTTCCCCCAAATGCCCCGCTTAAACTGCTTATTCTGCACGCTTGTAGTTTGGGAAATGACCTCATGGAGTCAGCCTTTATTAGACTGGTGTCCGCACCTGTGTCCAGCAATAATACCAGATGACCTGCTTCTGCTTCCTTGCACGGAATGACCACATAAGAATCATCCGTGTAGGATGACTGACTGAAAAAATGTTTATATCGCGGAGGATCTCTAGACATATCTCTCATGAATCTAGCGGTGCTACCAACAAATATACTTAAACGCGTAATTTGCCGTACTATCATTCATCTTCCCCATGCAGTTTTTCAAACCTGCTGTCATGCCCCTGGCCGGCTGAATTACCTGTCGGCATCTTTCACTAATGTTGCGAGTCAAGATACGACTACCTGCGAGTAGTTGACTCGCGACACAACCCAAGTAGCCATTTACTATCGACCGATTGTAAGTATAGTTAATAATACGCTTATGAAAATCACGGTAATACAATTACATAGTGACCCACAAACTAGGGCTAAAATGCACAATTGGCATTTTGAATGAACTGGCTCATTGCCATAATTGTTTTGGTCAACACCTGTGTTATTGGAACACCTAAGTGCTTCATGCGCTTATGAAATTCACAGGTAATACAATTACATAGTGACCCACAAACTAGGGCTAAAATGCAGAATTGGCATTTTGAATGAACTGGCTCATTGCCATAATTGTTTTGGTCAACACCTGTGTTATTGGAACACCTAAGTAGATTATAAAAATATGATGTAACTAGAATTAAGACTATAAATAAGAGTGTTTTTAAGAATATAGACGATTGTGTATTTCTAAAAGCGAAACGGTGGTGTTCTGATTTTTTCGCCGCGGTTCGGCAAGTGTTTACAGGTCCGGCAGCCGTCAGACAACTGTAGTGCGCATTGCACCAGCTAATGCACAGAAAAAGCAACAGTTAGATAAGAATATATTAGGAAAAAAATAACTTGTATTAACCAGAAATTTCTGGTGTAAATACAGAATTATTTTGTCAATGTGTTTATATTTAGAATAGGTCCAATGAATTTATTTAACATAAATTTATTGAATTATTTTATTAGTATGTCTTATTCTTATATAAGGGAGACATGTATATCAGTTTTTATTTAGTAACGTGTTTGTGAGAGTGCAATTAATATGAAGACATTTTTTTGTGAATTTTGTGGATGTGTTTTCCATTCAAAATGGAATTTGAACAGACATTTTCTACGTAAACATAACCAAGGAAATATTCATTCTAACAAACCAAAAAATCATATAGGAAAAGAACATACAAATCAACAATTATATGAAATAATTAAACAACAGAAAGCATTAATAAAGCAACAAGAACAGCAATTAATTGCAGCACAAAATAAAAAGATACATAGAATCACACAGCTACAACATAAATGTGAGAATATGGATAATAAGAATGAAAATAATAGTTCTACAGAAGTTTCGATCAGTCAACTATCTTTAAACAAATCTATAAATAATGATATTATTGAGAAAGAACCAACTTGCATTTATAAATATTGTGAAACATGCAAGCTTAAGATATCAACGAAATCACTTGAGGACTAATCAACATAAAACACAGGTGTTCACAATTAAAAGTTGATTTGCATTTAGTGAAAGGGTTATATAATAATCGCATTGAACGTTATGTATTTAAAACCCGACATGAAAATATTACCATAACAAATACTTTCTTTAAAAATGCAAAAGGTATAATATTAGAATTATTAAATAAACAACTAGAAAAACATCGGTCATATAAATATAATTTTGAACTGTTTTGTGAATATATAAGGTTCAAAGCAAACAATATTGGTGGCAACAGTGATTGTGAATATGAAACAGCAACTATATATGTGAAATCTTTTCAAACGAAAATGATATTAGCATAAAACCTTGAAGAAATTGAACTTGAATATGATGTACATTGTTCCAATTTAATTACAAAAATGGAAGAGTTTCAAGAGAAGGATAGCGGATGGACTCTAAATAAAATAATTGAATTAGAGATTAATATTAATCAATATAAACCATTAAAGGGTTCTGCTTATATTAAATGACCTCATAATATAGCAATGAAACATGCTTGTATTAATGTAATGAATAGAAATGATGACTATTGCTTTAAATTGGCTATACTAGCTGCAATAAAAAATGTGCAATATAGTAATAGATGTTCACAATATGCAGTTTTAAGAATGATGTGATTCATTCCAATGTCATTAGACCAAATCAGAAACTTTGAGGAAAGTAATAATATGAGCTATAGCATTTAGTTATTACATAAAGTGCGGATTCAATAATAGCCTAAGCAAATTTGTAACTTATTCAGGAGAAGATTCTGCTAAGATATTCATAGATAATTTAATTACTGATACTAAGACTCTATATGTAAATTATTTAACAAAGAAGTCTCTAACTTTAGAAGAATTTGAAAAACATAAAACAAATTCAATTTGTCATATTTGTAAGCAAATAATTGATCAACACAAGGTTGCTGATCATTTCATCTTACAGGTCAATATCGTGGACCTGCACATTCTAGTTGTAACTTAAATTTTCAGACATGTAAATTTATACCAATTTTTTTCCATAATTTTTCTGATTATGACTGTCATTTGTTTGTTAAAGAACTCGAATCATTTAAAGGACACATTAAAATAATTCCTCTGAATAAGGAATTATATATATCAATTTCGAAAGATATTCATATTAGTGATTTACGATTATTTGAATTACAATTTTTAGACTCATACAGATTTATGACCTCATCTTTAGATGTACTAGCTAAAAATCTTGATGCTAATGATTTTCACATTTTACACTGATTGTTGACGAGTTCAATATTTTGAAAAGAAAAGGTGTTTTCCCCTATGAATATGTAGATTCAGTAGATCGACTTAAAGATATCCATTTACCTTCACGTGAAAAATTTTTCTCCACATTAAATAATGTTGAGTGTTCTACTGATGATTATGATCATGCTCTAAAAGTTTAGAAAACTTTCAAATGCAAAACTTTACTTGATTATATGCTGTTATATTTAAAAACAGATGTTATACTTTTAGCAGATGTTTTTGAAAACTAGAAAAATATGCAAAAATATTTACGAATTAGATCCTGTTCATTATCTAACTACTCCAAGTTTATCCTGGGATGCAATGTCGAAGACAACAGGTAATGAATTAGAATTATGTGATATTAATATGCATAATTTCATTAAAAGTGTTCTTAACGACATTCAAAAGCTAATAATAATAAATATATTCCTGAATATGATCAAAGTAAATCTTCAGAATACCTAATGTACTTAGATGCAAATAACTCATATGGTTGGGTAATGTCTGAATATTTACCTTATGGTGGATTTGAATGGGTTGAGGATATATCAAATTTTGATATTCTTACAGTAACTATAAAATTAAACTTTGGTTATATTTTAGAAGTTGATTTAAATTATCCTGAAAATATTCATGATATACACAATGACTTACCCTTCTGAGCTGAATTAAAAAAGCACATAGCAAAAATAAAAAATTGATTATAGATTTAAATAAAAAACGAAATTATATTATACATAACCGCAATCTACAGCAGTGTATTGTTAATGGTTTAAAGCTTGTGAAAATTCATTGGATTTTGAAATTTAAGCAATCTAACTGGTTGAAGAATTATATTGATCTGAATACTTTTCATACAACACTTCGAAAAATTTCTTTAAATTATTAAATAATGAAGTTTATGGGAAAACAGTAGAAAATGTTGAGAAATGGAAGAATTTAAAAATTGTTACTGAATGGGAAATAAAGGGAAGACATTTTGGCGCATGTGCTCTAATTGAAGGAAGAAATTTTCATAGTTTAAAACATTTTACAGATAGCATGATAGCAATAGAACTTTCTCGTAAGTCGCATATAATAAACCAATATACTTGGGATTTACTGTTTTAGAATGATCAAAATTAAAAATGTATAGTTTTCACTATCATTATATGAAACGTAAATTTAATGAAAAATTACAGTTGAACTATATCGATACAGATTCATTTATATATTCTATCAAAACAGATGATTTTTATGAAGATATTCGTAATGATATTGACTAAAGAATGATACATCAGAATATCCTAGTGATAATATATACAATTTACATTTAAAAAAGAAAAAAACTTTAGGAATGATGAAAGATGAAAATAATGGTCGAATACTGAATGTTGGATGGCCTGGTGATGGGCTTGGGTATAGACTAAAGGTGAAACGGGGCGAGGCTGAGCTTTTGCTGACTAGAGGGGAGGCGGGGGCAGGGCTGAGCTGAGCTTGGCTGAGCTGAGCTTTGGATGATAATAGCTGAAGAAATAGTTAGAAGGCAGCAGGCAGCCACAGCCTAGTTGTGTGTGTGTGTGTGTTTTTTTTTTTGTGTTGGAGGTGGAAATCTGCAACAAGACACTGGACGACGCGCCAGTAGTGTGGGGCTCTTACCCACTAAAACCACCTCCACGGACGCCTCCCCGACGGTACATAACCGCTAATGGATTCCCTGAACGTCGTCGCCACTCCAAGTGGCGGAGGTCTCGCATTATTTCTGCCGAAGCATCACAGACCACTTCCCATTTCTTGGGGCAGTCGAGCATATGGTGCACGATATTGTCAGGGGTCACGGGCTTTCCGCAAACTCTCTGAAGCACGGCTCTGGCACCGCTGTATCGCGGGCATGCGAAAACGACATGCTCCGCGTCCTCTGGCTCCGTGCCTCCACAGATTCCACAACAAGGGGATTCATCCAGCCGGAATCTGTGCAAATATGCGCGGAAACCTCCGTGCCCGGTCAGCATTTGTGTGACGTGGTAGTTCCCGTCGCCACGCGACCTATTCATCCAACGTTGGAGGTCAGGAATCAGTCTCCACGTCCAATGGCCCTTCTCAGACGCATCCCATCGGGCTTGCCACTCCCGTATGGTGCACTGCCTGGTGGCTACTACGCGATCTTCCCCACTGGACTCGCGCGTACTGCTGCCGTAGTATAGTCTCCATGTCTCCTTGGCCAGCAGGTCCACAGGGATCATACCAGCAATCACCAGTGCGGCGTCTGTGGACACAGTGCGATGGGCACAGATCGTTCGAAGTGCACTTCTCCTATAGGCTGCCTCTATGGTGCGAACGTATGCTATGGCATTCGCCTTATCAGCCCATATGGGCGCCCCATACAGGATGACGGATTTGACAACTCCTGATATGAGCTGTCTCTTCCGCTGTCGCGGTCCTCCAAGATTCGGCATTATCCAACAAAGCGAAGAGCAGATCCGAGCCGCCTTTTCACCTACACGCCTCAAATGTTCCTTGAATGTTTATCTGGAGTCTATCCAGACGCCTAGGTACTTCAAGTGTGGGATCGTGGTAATGGTGCAGTTTCCAACTCTTATCTCCACGACCTCCTGTACCTTTCGACTCGAAATAAGGATTGCCTCCATTTTCTGCTCCGCCAGTCTAAGTCCTGCATTCGCCAGCCATCTCCCGACAACGGCCACTGTGCGATTTGCCTCCGCTACTACCTCCTCTAGATGTTTCGCTGCGATCACTAACGCTATGTCGTCCGCATATCCGATGATTTTTACATCATGGGGCACCTGTATGCGGAGAATGCCATCATACATAACATTCCAGAGTAGTGGATCCAGTACAGACCCCTGGGGAACCCCTCCGGTGACCTTATGCGTTTCCATACCTCGCTCGGACTCGTATAGCAGCATCCTGTCGTTAAAGTAGTCGGCAATCATCCGTCTTAGGTAGACGGGCACTCCAAACTCTGCCAGCGAACTCGCTATGCGCGCCCAGCTCGCCGAGTTAAAGGCATTCTTGACATCAAGGGTGACCACAAGGCAATACCTCTTGGAGCCCCCTTCCATCTTCGTCCTTCGCCCCCTTCGCCATTTGGATGACGTCGTCAATGGCGTCCACTGTCGATCTTGTTTTCCGGAATCCATATTGGCGTCGCGCCAGTCCTCCAGCCTCCACTAGAGTCTCTTCAATCCTGTTGCAAATAATCCGCTCCAGGATCTTCCCTGCCGTATCTAGCATGCACAGGGGGCGATAGGCTGATGGGTCTTCCGTTGGCTTATCAGCTTTTGGCATCAGGACCAGCCGCTGCCTTTTCCACCGTTTTGGGAAGACACATTGTCTAAAACAGGCCTCGTAAAGAGACTTCAGTGCCTCTGGGTGTAGCGCAGCTGCCGTTTTGAGCACTCGGTTGGGTATTCCATCCGGGCCAGGTGCCTTCTGGTCCCCAAATCCTCCAACAGCCCGCTTGACCTCGTCTGAGCAAGTCGGGGCAGCTTGGGGTTGGTTGCCTATGGCAAGGGAGCTTTTTCATCACAAGCTTATATGCTGTGCCCCATGGGTTTTCTTCAACCTGTGCATATAGTTCGATGAAACTCCTGCGCTTGCTTGACTTTATGGCCTTTTTTAGCCTCCTCTTGGCCTCCTTGTATACCTGGCGTAGCTGCAGACACTCTGGCTTGCCTATTGCCCGCTGGTGTATTCGTCTTGCGACATGAGATTCCTTACGCAGGCCAGCGATCTCATCTGTCCACCAGTAGACGGATTTATGACATCCGCCATAGGCCCTTCTGGGCATCGCTGGCTTGCTAGCTGACTTGCCATTTCGTCCGCACCACCTTCCAACTTCATGTCCTCCAACATGACTTTAAGGGCGCTGTCATCGAGTTTATCCGCCCTCCAGGCTCTTAACCTTGGATCTATATTTGGACTTCTCCCCGGTAACTTTAGATCGATCGTAATGGCATTGTGATCGCTGTGAGTATATATGTGACGCACAATCTACTTAGCTCCTCTCACCAGTCTGCTGCTAAGGAACGTAAGGTCGATCACGGAGCTGGCTCCTCCTCTGGCGAATGTCGCCTCTCCCGTGTTCATGAGAACTACGTCAAGTGCCGTGAACGCGTTCATGAGGATATGACCTTTTGGCGTTGTGCGGGCGCAGTCCCATTCATTTGCCCATGCGTTGAAGTCGCCAGCAATCACTACGGGGTGCCTGCCTCGCGCATCCAGGGTAAGTCTGTCCACCACTGACTCGAACTCATTCGTAGTGAAACTTGGTGGAAGGTAGCAACTGTAGACCGTGATCCCTCCAATGGTCGCTCTGACGTAGCCGTCGCTACTATGTTTGTTGCTCTGTTGTAAGGCCCTGGCTCCACACACCCACAGTGCGGCTCCGCCAGTATTGTCCTCGGCCCAAACTACTTGGTGCTTGCGCCGGTATGGCTCGCTAAGTACCGCAACATCAGCCTTTTGTTCCCTTACTGTCTGCTCCAAGAGATCCTGTGCAGCCTCGCAGTGGTTGAGACTGAGCTGGAGAAACCTCATCTCCTACGTCTGGATTTTCCCGCTGCTTGTTTGTAGGACGGGCATGAGCTGCATCCTGTCGGATGCTCCACGTCCTTACGACCCTTGGCTATGCAGATTGCGCACGCAGGCGTCCTGTCGCACTCACGGGCGCTGTGTCCTTCTCCACCACATCTGTAGCACTTGTTCGGCCAGTCCTAATTAATTAATTAATATGTATAATTTCATTAAAAGTGGGATTAGAGGTGGTATTGTTCAATGTTCTAAACGACATTTAAAGGCTAATAATAAATATCTTCCTGAATATGATCAAAGTAAATCTTCAGAATACTTGATGTACTTAGATGAAAATATCTTATATGGTTGGGCAATGTCTGAATATTTACCTTATGGTGGATTTGAATGGGTTGAGGATATATTAAATTTTGATATTCTTACAGTAACAGTGTAGATGCGCATTCATAATATCCATTTGTGTCACAACTTAACGGTACGACGACTGCCAATACAATTTCGGCGTTATCAGCAATATTTGCCATGGAAGGTTTGCCAGAAACCATCGTAAGTGACAACGGGCCACAGTTAACATCTGACAACTTCAAACAATTTTGTGCGGAAAACGGCATAAAGCACATAACCACAGGGCCATTCCACCCAGCGTCAAACGGACTCGCCGAACGCTTCGTTAGAACGTTTAAAACAGCAATGCGAAAAAATATGGAGGATGGCTTGAATTTAACTGCTGCTATAATTAAGTATTTATCGTCGTATCGCGCAATTCCCAACGCTGAAGGAAAATCTCCAGCCGAACTACTGCATGGCCGTCAGAAGCGCACGCCTTTATCATTGGTAACTCCAACCCATTCCCAGGAACTTCCAAACACTTCGTTCACTCCGAAGGTCACACCTGCTCAACCAGTGTTCCTACGCAACTACTCGAGAGGTCCTAAGTGGATAAAAGGCGAAATTGATAGACTACTTGGCAATATGATGTATGTTGTAAAAACACCTTCCGGGTTTTGTAAACGCCACCAAAACCAACTACAACCTCGGCGAAGTAATACTGTTGACTCACCTCAGCGCCCACAAGTCAACATTCGTCAAGGACTGCTGTCACAACCAACCGAAGTTGAGGTAGCTCCGCAAGAGCCGATCTCTGCCGAAACCACACAGCTTCGCGACGAACGGTCTAATCCGACACCATTACGCAGAAGCGAACGGAGCCGTAATCCTGTCAACCGTTTCCAGGCAGAAGACTTTCGAAAATAAAAGGGTGGATAAATGATATATATTGAATAAATAATTGTATTACTTACACTATAAATTATCTTCCTTTTTAATACTTTTAAGTTAACATACTTTTAAGTTAACATACCTTTTAAGTTAACATACTTACTTGTCACTTTATTCGTTTATTACTAATTACAATAAATTCAGTCAAGTTATTACTTTGCTTGCAAACACTACATATAAAATCAGACTTTGGTTATATTTTAGAAGTTGATTTAAATTATCCTGAAAATAAAAAATTGATTATAGATTTAAATAAAAAACGAAATTATATTATACATTACCGCAATCTACAACAGTGTATTGCTAATGGTTTATAGTTTGTGAAAATTCACACGATTTTGAAATTTAAGCAATCTAACTGGTTGAAGAATTATATTTATCTGAATACTTTTTATAGAACACTTGCAAAAATTAATTTGAAAAAATTTCTTTAAATTATTAAATAAAACAGTTTATGGGAAAACAATAGAAAATGTTGAGAAATGGAAGAATGTAAAGATTGTTACTGAATGGGAAAACAGGGGAAGACATTTAGGTGCACGTGCTCTAAATGCAAGACCAAATTTTCATAGTTTAAAACATTTTACGGATAGCATGATAGCAATAGAACTTTCTCGTGAGCAAGTTGCATATAATAAACGTACTTGGGATTTACTGTTTTAGAATTATCAAAATTAAAAATGTATTGTTTTCACTATGATTATATGAAACCTAAATTTAATGAAAAATTACAGTTGAACTATATCGATACAGATTTATTTATATATTCTATCAAAACAGATGATTTTTATGAAGATATTCGTAATGATATTGATCTAAAGTTTGATACATCAGAATATCCTAGTGATAATAGATTCAATTTACCTTTAAAAAATAAAAAAACTTTAGGAATGATGAAAGAAGGAAATAATGGTCGAATACTGAAAGAATTCATTGGGCTACGCTCAAAAATGTATTATATGAATATTTTAGACGGCAATGAAATAAAAAATCAAAACGTGTTAAGATATATTAAAGAAGATAGAGTAAATACTTATGCTTGGGGACATTATAAAATTTATTGTAGAATTTTTATTAAAATATTGTTATTATTACATAATATATAATAAAGATTTTATTATTTTCAAAACAAAACTATTATACATTGTTTTTTATTTCTACATCAATAAATTTTCTTAAAATCAAAGCATTTTTTAACGCACAACATCCATAGTGTGCATTGCATTGAGTAAGTATTGAATATTTTTTATTTAGAATTTTTAAATTATCACATCCAAATTCTTCCAAGTTGTAAACATTTTTGTTCAATCCACATTTTTTTCTCTAATCCTTTAACATAAACTGTTGTAGACAGTAGATTTTCCTTTAAAAATTTTCGTACACTATTAAATGAGGTTAATCCGTCATTCCACGCAAAATCATGATGATTTTTTTTAGCCAATTTGTTTATTTTTGATATTTCTGAGACAATCTTCTAAATTCAAAAGGAGGTTTAATGATAAAACTTTGAAATTCTGTGTAATAAGTAATAGACAACTCTTTTGCTATAAATTTATTTCCATCTCCTTTAAAACATTGCACATCTAATGTTATATAACTATCTGAAGCCATTTAAAGGTTTGTAGTAATTAGTTCAATGGTATATAATTTACTGAAATACATATAGATAATAGGAACTCTTTAAATAATGTTTTTGATTTCATTATTTAAGGGTATATATTCTATAACTCTATCGTGAATGAGTACGCAATATGGAATATTGGAATATTGGAATATACTTTAATGTCTTAAATTCGATATTGATATCAATTGTTCCTGTTTTAAAAGCTTCGTTTTGTTGCATTACATCAACCACTATTATTGGGGCTACAGTCTTAAATTCATCACATAATAGTGGTTGAGGATCACGTGTGTAATAACTTTGTTGAAACTTTGAATACATTTCATATAATATGGCATAACGATCATTATCAAATTTCAAATTAAGATCATCATATGGATATGTAATTGAGTTTAGATGTACTTTCACATCCGTTAGATCACAATGTTGAAATTTGTTTGCATTTTGGAATCCGATCAATACGATGCCAGGTCTATCACTCTGTGTTGAATGTCTAATATTCCACAAGTGATTTGTTCCTTGGGAGAGCATGGGATTAAAGTGGCAATCCCAACTGCGAAATGCTAATGTTAATGGTTTACCGTTGCACACTGTCTTAAACATTCCTAATTTGGCAAAATCAGATAATTGTATATGTGGGATTTTCCTTGTTATATTTGTTATATTTATCATTATCTTTTCCTTTGAATCACTTGAGGTCACAACATTTTGATCATTCTTGGAACGTAATAATATTAATTCATGTTCACCACTTTATTAAAGTCCTCAGCAAATCCTAATAACATTTTCAGTGGTACACAAAAATTAAAGTAACGATTAGATATTTGAATAGTATTTGCTGATATCCAACCAGCATTTTTTAACATATTACTCTCGCTTTTATTCAAAGACACATAATTTTTAATTGTTGTAGTTATTCCCAAGTGTGACGTGTACGATCGATTTCTAATCCATTAATCTCATATCGAATTTCATCAAACAGATATGCCATACAATTATATTTTAATCTAATATTATGTGAAATTGAACCATCAATTAAGGTAACATAACCTTTTATATATATTAAACTTTCGCTGGGAAAACATAGAGATCTTGATTTTGAATACAGATTTTGATTTCATCATTGTTTTTATATGATTGTAAATATAGTTACTGTTGAATAGCTATGGAACTCCTTTTTTATATTGCTCTCATCATATAATGGTCTTTGTAGAACATCAATTATATCATTCATGATTTAGTTTTTAATTTAAATCCTGTTGACTTTAAAAATTCTCGATATGCAATTGTCAGCCGTTTACGTTTAATAACTTTATTAGTAGCCTTTCTTCCTATTCGCTCAACTGTTGATGGGAAAGTGATAAAGGGTACACTTCGCCATACGTTTTTATTATAAATAATCATTAGTCCTGTGGTTTCAAATGTAATCGTAGTGTTATTGTTTCTCCTCGGAAATTAATTAAATTATTATCCTGATCAACAATTCTCACTGTGATGGAACTTATCTGCTTGGTATTAACTGGTAAATAGATGATATTTTTCGGATTCTCATTTATTTTATAACCAGGGCTAGCATTTATAGAAAACTCGTGAATAGTGTGGGCAGACAAATCATTAATATATGAATCAACTGTAATATTACATTCTATACGAATTACATTAATGTTTGTTATATTTAATGGGAGATCTGATGTACGAGTATGTTCTTTCTCTGCTTCCAACGTTCTTCGACTGTAGCCTAATAATGAACCAATTGTTCGAACTTCATTAAATTAAATCACTTCATTGCTGAAAATTTCTATTACAAGTGTATTATGATTTGCTTGTATATCAAGTTCTCCCTCCAGGTTTAAGTTTTCATATTCCTCACGTAGATAGTTGGCAATATCAGCAAGCTCATAAGAACCAATAGGAATTTCAATGATGTTTTCACCTATGTGAAATAGATTGTTCCCAAAATCAATATTTGGAATTGAGTGATATGTATGAAAATCAGTTAGACCACAAACATAATTTGAATCTAAATTTATTGGTGGAAAATAATCTGCAGACAGAACGGATGTTTTACAAGTTAAAGTCAATGTAATCGACATCTTGAGGGATAACATTTAAATGAAATAAAAATTATATTGTTTATATTATATATTTATTATTATTACAAAATTGTTAATACATACGAGTATATATCTACGAGTATATACGAGTATATAAAAATGAATGTTTGTTTGTTAGTGACGCTAAGGCTCGAGAACGGCTGGACCAATCTTGATGGTATTTTCAGAGGTTGTTCGTTGTGGATCTGGGAAGGTATAGAAATAAAAACACCTTACACTTTTCCTGAAGAAAAGTCGGAAAATTTAAAAATTCAAAACAGGACTTTTTTCCATACAAAAATTTTTTTCTTTCAAATTTTTTTTTTCCAATTGTTTCTTGCAAATCTATCGATCTCAAAACATTCGGAAAAGTGGGAAAATTCGAAAATTAAAAATACCTAATTTCACTTTTTATTCTGATTTTTTTTGTATGTGCGTGGTGTTGCACGCGCACATTTAGTTTCATATTGGTGTTGTAAGCACTGACTGATACTCCAATAACTCAACAGATGGAGCTGTAGACGCTTATTTATTTTGACAGCTGCGTATATTGTTTGTCCTTTCTGATTTGTTTATTCGAACAGTGCGGACACGGTCAATTGACTTTCTGACATTTTTCCAAATTTTAATTGATTTCTCGAGTTAAATTCATTACATTAAATTGTTAAATTGTTTACATTCACGAAATATTTGATTTTATATCTGTGGATCATCAGTTTTTGAGTGAAATTATTGACATTTGAAACAAAAAAAGTGAGTTCATTATTTTCGTTTGTTGGTGAGTACCTAACATCATTTCCATTGGAATTTATTTGTGTTACTTCTTCAGCTGATTTGTAAATTATTTGGATCGTTCAATTTCGGTAATTTGCTTTCTTTATTTCGGCTATTCAAAAGTTAAACTATTGAAAATTATTCCGTGAAAACTTTATGTGTGTTTCATCATCATAATCAATTACAGATTGAAATTTGTTACGATGCCACAAAGAGGTCGCGCTAATATCGGTCGGCGTTCCCGACGTACAACGGACCAACGTAATTATACAGCACGTCGTACGGAAGAGGAAAATGCTACTGCAAGGGAATCTGCTTGACTCGGAATGATTGAACAGCAATGAGCAACAACGATTGAGAAGAAGACAAGTTCGTGCTCAGGAAATTCATGAAGCAAGAGAACAACGTTTGGCTGCTCACCGACGACGCCAGCAACAACAACGATTGCCTAATTTGAATATCGAACGTGCAGCCTTTCGATATGAGCCGGACATTGAATACGGTGCGCACGCATCAATTCGATTTGGTTCGATGTCTGTCGTTTGCCCGCATTGCGGTGCACTGAAATTTCCAAAAGAACCGGCCGGATTGTGTTGCGCAAGCGGAAAAGTGAAATTACCAGAGTTACTTCCTGCACCAGAGCCATTGCGGTCGTTACTTTACGGTGAATCACCAAATTCGTATAATTTTTTACAAAATTCCAAGATGTATAACGATTGTTTTCAAATGACGTCATTTGGCGGGGAAATTGTGAATGAACATAATTACAATCCCACATTCAAGGTTAGTTTACCTACAATCTAACACTTATTATCTCGCCAATAAAATACAGAAACTAACATATTTGTCTGCAACTATACAGATTCACGGGCAAATTTATCATCTTGCTGGATCGCTGTTGCCGCATCCTGATCAAGATCACAAATATCTCCAAATATATTTCCTTGGAGATTCAAATGAAGAAGTGAATCGACGTTGTGCAATTTTCAATGCGACGAAAAGAGAAATTGTGCAGAAATTGCAAGAAATGTTGCATGAACACAACGAACTAATTCGATTATTCAAAACTTCGTTAGAAAGGATGCCATCTGATGATCACAGAATCGTCATAAAAGCGGACAAACGACCAGCAGGCACTCATGAACGGCATTATAATGCACCGACGGCCGATGAAATATCAATTGTTGTTGTTGGCGATAATTTAGAATCCCGTGATATTGTTATTAAACGTCGAGCTGGAGATGCATTAGAGCGAATCAGTGAAACTCATCGATCATATGACTCACTACAATATCCGCTTATGTTCTGCCGTGGTGAAAATGGATATCACTTGAGATAATACATGATCAATCCTGCCAATGGTTAGTAAAAGAAAAACAAACACTCTTGATTGTAACTTCATTTTTTGTTAACTTTTAGGTGTCGATACAAATAACAAGGTCAGTGCAATGAACTTTTACGCGTATCGATTGATGATTCGCGAAGGAATTGACAACCATCTCTTGAGATATCGCCGATTATTTCAACAGTATGCAGTTGATGTGTACGTGACGATGGAGACAGAACGACTCAATTTTATTCGCTTCAATCAGACCAAGCTTCGATCTGAAGAGTATATTCACTTGCGAGATGCGGTCAATAGCGATGAAGATATGACAAACCTTGGCCGACTCACGATTTTGCCATCAACATACATTGGCAGCCCAAGGCACATGCACGAGTACTCGCAGGATGCGATGACATACGTGCGGAATTATGGACGGCCGGAGTTGTTTGTTACATTCACTTGCAATCCAAAATGCCCACATATAACGGAATTATTGAATCGCGGTCAATCAGCAAGCGATCGTCACGATGTTACAGCACGAGTTTTCAAACAACAGCTACGATATTTGATGGACTTTATCGTGAAGCAACGTATATATGGTGCTGTTAGATGCTGGATGTACTCTGATGAGTGGCAAAAAAGAGGTTTGCCGCACGCACACATTCTTCTTTGGATGGTGGACAAGATTACACCAGATCAAATTGATGGCAAAATTTCTGCGGAAATTCCTGATCCAGAGATAGATCCAGAATTATACGAAGTGGTGAAAACCAATATGGTTCATGGACCTTGCGGACACTACAATCCCACTTCGGTTTGTATGTCTGATAATAAATGCACGAAACACTATCCACATGCTTTTCTTTCGGAAACGCAAACTGGAAATGATGGATATCCACTCTATCGGCGTCGCTCATCAGACAACAATGGCAGAACATTCAGCATTCAATTTAGAGGAGTGAATATCGAAGTTGACAACACATGGATCGTACCATATTCGCCAATATTGTCTAAGACATTCAAAACTCATATCAATGTTGAGTATTGCAGTTCTGTGAAATCGATCAAATACGTTTGCAAGTACGTCACCAAAGGAACCGACATGGCGGTTATTGGCCTTGAACGAGATGAGATCAGCAAGTATCAAATGGGTCAATACGTGAACTGCAATGAAGCGCTTTGGAGAATATTTCCTTTTGTAATTCATGAGCGTATTCCGACTGTTGTGCATCGCGCAGTTCATTTGGAGAATGGCCAAAGAGTGTATTTCAACCCAGAGAATGCAGTACAGCGAGCGGAAACACCACCAGCAAGAATATTGACGAGTTTTTTCTCAACTTGCGCCAGTGATCCGTTTGCGAGAACATTGCTTTATTCGGAAATGCCTCGATATTATACATGGAATGCATCGTCGAAGAAATGGTTACGCAGAAAGCAAGGCCAACCAGTAGATGGACATCCAGGTGTGTTCTCAACTAATGCATTAGGACGAATTTACACAATCCACCCGAAAACGACGATTGCTTCTACCTTCGGTTGCTATTGATTAATGTACGCGGTTCAACTTCATTTGAGTCATTGCGTACTGTGAATGGTACGGTGTGTGCAACTTTTCAAAAAGCATGCCAGCAATTACAATTGCTGGAACATGATAATCACTGGAATCAAACGATGGACAATGCGATAGCTACTTCGCATGCAACTGAAGTTCGCACACTTTTAGCGATGATCATTTCGACATGTCAGCCTTCAAATCCGCGTCAATTATGGGATACGTACAAAAATTACATTGCCGAAGACATTTTACATCGTATTCGAGTGGCAACATGGAATTCAGAATTGCAAATGAACGAGGACATCTACAATGAAGCATTGGTGTTGATTGAAGATTTGTGTTTGTTTATGAGTGGCAAACTATTGACTGAAATTCATATGCAAGCGCCAAATCGTCAAAACAGAGATGTACTGAATCGTGAATTAGAACGTGAGCGTGCATACGACAGAATAACTTTGGAATAACAAGTACAAAGAAATGCTCCATTATTGAATGAGCAGCAAAAGAGTGCGTATGATGAATTGATGAAGGCTGTCAATGATGGAAACGGTGGAATATTTTTTCTTGATGCGTCCGGTGGAACTGGGATAACGTTCCTGATATCATCGATTTTGGCCACAATACGATCTCAAAATGGCATTGCGTCTCGCATCTACTGGGATTGCTGCAACTCTACTAGAAGGTGGAAGAACGGCACATTCGGCACTGAAGCTTCCGTTATACATGCAAATCAATGAAACACCTGTTTGCAACATTTCAAAGCAATCAGCTAAGGCAAAAGTGTTGAAGAATTGTAAACTATATATATAATAGTATGGGATGACTGCACAATGGCTCACAAACGGTCTCTAGAAGCTCTTGACAGAACAATGAAAGATCAGCGGAATAATAATCGTCGCTTTAGTGGCGCAATGATACTGTTAGCAGGCGATTTTCGACAAACACTTCCTGTTATTCCGAAGTCAACAGCGGCTGTTGAATTAAACGCATGTCTCAAGTCATCGTATTTGTGGCGGTACGTGAAAACCATACGATTGACTATGAATATGCGAGTGTTCCTGCAACAGGATAGCACCGCAGAAGTTTTCTCTAAATAACTGCTAAGAATTGGAAATGGGCAAATTCCGGTTGATACTTCCAGTTGTTTGATATCAATTCCACCTGCCATTTGTCAATTTACTTCAACGAAAGCTGAACTCATCACGAATGTTTATCCGAACATTGGCCAAAATTATCGTAACTACGATTGGTTGAGTGCACGCGCAATTTTAGCTGCCAAAATTACCGATGTTAATGACTTAAACTGGACGATTCAAAGTCAAATTCCGGGAGATTTGCGCTCATACAAATCGATCGATCGTGTTGAAAATGAAGACGAAGCCGTGAATTATCCAGTGGAATTTCAAAATTCTTTGGATTTGCCTGGCATGCCGCCGCATCATTTGCGTCTCAAAGTTGGATCTGTCATTATTATGCTTCGCAATCTTCATGCGCCTAAACTGTGTAATGGAATCCGACTGATTGTGACGCAGCTATCGAATAATATGATCGTTGCAAGAATTTTGAAAGGGACTTACAAGGGGGCAGAATGCTTGATTCCACGAAGTCCTTTGAGTTCCAACGATTTGCCATTTCAGTTCAAACGTATTCAGTTTCCAGTGAAACTTGCATTTGCGATGACAATCAATAGGTCACAAGGACAGTCACTGGAAGTGTGTGGCATAAATCGGGAAATGCCATGTTTTTCACACGGCCAGCTATACGTGGCGTGTTCACGAGTTGGAAAACCATCTTCTCTGTACATTTACGCACCGGAACAGAAAACAAAAAATGTTGTTTATCAAGCTGCGTTACATTGAAAAAAATGTAGAAAAATCGCAAATAAATGATTTTCAACACAATATAAATTCAACTTTCTTTTCTTTTCAAAACATATAATTTCACGCAGGGCAACGCCTGCGGGGTCAGCTAGTATATATATATATATATATATATATATATATATATATATATATATATATATATATATATATATATATATTTATATATCTTTATTACAATATTTCATTCCTATTAATCCAAGAATTGTGTTCGCTTGAAAAACCTAACCATTTAACATAAACTTTATTACCTTTAGATTTCTTAATTTTTTCAATCAGATAAGAATGAGGGTATTTTGTTTTCAGTAGGTCATGTTCATAAAATCCACCTTTCATGATATTATCTTTATAATCTTCCAAAATATATGTAGTTGGATTTGTATTTTGTATGGTTTTAATTTTGAAAATTTCTGTTGTCCAGTTTGGTGTATAACCTTTCTCAGAAATATATTTATATTTACTAATTATCACATTTTCTCCAACATGAAACTTTGGTTTATGAAACATTTTTAAATTATTATAAGAATTTTTCAATATTAACTTTTGATTAGAAGAATTAACGTTATTGGGTGACATTTTTATAGTTCTATGAGTCTTATTATTATATTCATTAATTAGATTTTTATAATTATGAATCCATTGATATGTTCATTGATAACTAAATGCTTTCCACACCATTCCTTTGAGAGTTCTATTAATACATTCAACGATTGATGCCTTTAAAATGCTAAATGGTGAGTAATGATTAATGCGATATTCTTTCATCAAGTTGTTATATTTACTGTTGAAGAATTCTTTACCTTCGTCTGTCTGTAAATTTGATGGTATTCTTCTCAAAACTAATATATTTCGCATAGCCTCAGTGACATCGGCAGCATTTTTCGTTTTAAGAGGTACAGCCCAGGCAAATTTTGAAAATGTATCTATTATTGTTAGGAGGAAGCGGTAACCACTATTGCATGTGGAATAAGAACCCATTTCCACTGAATCTGCCTGCCATAAATCATCTATACCCTTGGTTATTAGTCGTCGTCGTTTAAAGTTTTTAAGAGCCTGTTTGTGCAGTTCATCTACTAAACTTTTCTTACTCATTGTCTTCAACTAATCCTCTTATTACCGGAACTGTTTTAATTGGAATTTTTTCAATTTTTTGTATGTAATCAAAAATACGATTCTCAATTCTACTAAGACTCTGTTCCGTATATTTTCTTTGAGAATCTAAAACATTATCCATATATAATTTTAGAGAAGTTTCTGTTTTAATATTCATATCTTCAATGAGTTCATATTTAGCAGAAACTTTCTTTAATATATCCTTCTTTGATTTATTTAATCTAATCTTGAGATAGTTGAAGGACTTTGATTTGTACAAATGAGTTTGTTGCGGCATCATCTTCTTCATCGGCTGCCCAACATGTCTAATTCGTTTCCAATCAAGGTTCAAGTTCTTACCTTTATCCAAACTGAATCCAAATGTTTTTGAAACATCCTTTCTTTTCAAATCATATATATTTAGAATAGTGTCCAACAGCCATTCTCAAATTGAAAAAATACTTTTTTTGTTTACTATATATCTTAATATATAAAATCGTTCGTGCGTAGGTACGTCTCGAAGGATCTCCGAAACCATAAAAGATATTGTTAAGTATTAAGTTATTTACATACATGTTAAGTACTCTTTACGGTATAAGGACAGGTTAAGGTGTTGTGTTAAGTTAAGTGATTTAATAAATCAGTTCAGTACCAACCACCTAAGTGACTACATTGCAGTGGCGACGAGCATAAAAAATACAAAGTAAAAAGTAATTAGTGTAATACACAAACAATTTATAAAGGCTACGGTAAATGAAAGCGTGGTGGTCGCAATCACAGCAACAACAACGAGTGTGCGCGAATTTCATCCGCATCTTGACGGCTGGAGGAACTGATGGAGGTATTGGACTCCCATTTTATCGAAATTTCGTGTCAAGAAGACCAAGTGAAGCGATCAGTTTTATTGAAAGCCATCGGTATGGAGGCGATTTGTGTGACCCTGATTTGCCCGCAAGCAAGACATATGACCAGCTGTGTGCGCTTCTGGAATTACATTATTCGAAAATGGTGATTGTGTTTAGGGAGCGCAAAGCGTTTTTTGCAGCATCGCGCGATAGGAGCGAAGCAGTTTCGGTATGGTACGCCAAGTTAAAGAGGTTAGCCAGGGATTGCAAATTTGGCAGCCTGCTAAATGAATTCGTCTTAAATAAATTTGTAACCGGACTGGAGGGAAGGTCATTCGAAAGGTTATGCGAAGAGGACGAATCGCTAACAATGGAAAAAGCACTCAAGATCGCTATGATTGTGGAGGCGAAAGTCGCTGCATAGTAACAGCAACAACAACTGCAACTGGTACAAGGAGATTTAGCGGTCAACGCAATAGCTCAACGAACCGCTAGAACATCCAAAGGCAAACGAGGTCAAGGCCGTGACAAGGGCAAAAGCGGAGAGAGTAGCAGCAAAGGCTACAGTTACAACAGCAGTAGCAACAACAGAGGAGTACAGGAAAAGTGCAGGCATTGCGGTTGGAGAAATCACACGAGCGCAAACTGCAAGTACAGGAATAAGACGTGTAATAAATGCGGAAGAAGTGGGCATTTAGCTAGCGTCTGTTATGCAGATGTTAATGTGATATGTGAAGAAAATAGTTTAAATAATTTTTCAATTTTTAGTGTCTCTGGTACATCTCGGTTCCCAGCATTTTCTTCACCCACCCCATTTATGGTAGCTGCAGAGGTCAATGGTATTGAGTTGGACTTCATGTTGGATTCAGGTGCAGCGTGTTCACTACTATCGAAGCTGGATTTTGATAAATATTTCGCACAAGAAAGGCTCGAGGTGTGCAACGACAATTTTTTCACCTACAGCGGTAGCGATATTGCAACTTTGGGTGAGTTTAGTGCTAAAATTAAGTGTCGCGGTCAGTCGCATACACTTAGGCTAATAGTGAGTGAAACGAGGAGCCCACCAATTTTCGGTAGGGATTTTATGTCAAAATTCGGAATGCGGATAAATGCAGTTAACGGATCACTTCATATTGTAAATAGCTTTAAAAAAAATTTAATTCTGTTTTCAAAGGGGGTTTAGGTAGATATACCGGGAGTAAAGTTAAGCTAGAGTTGGAGGAAAAAGCTAAGCCGGTATTTTGCAAGCCTAGATCAGTGCCGTTGGCCTGGAAAGTAAAGATAGAAGATCAGATTAACGAATTGGTGGCGAAAGGTGTGTTAGTACCGGTCGATAATTCCGATTGGGGTACGCCTTTGGTACCGGTCCTAAAGGCAAATGGAGACTTGCGAATTTGCGGTGACTACAAGTCAACAATAAATAAGAATTTAACGGATGTTAAGTATCCATTGCCAAGAATAGACGAGATATTTGCGTCTGTAAAAGGGCCTTATTTTTCGAAATTGGATTTGTCAAATGCGTACAACCAATTGGAATTAGACGAGTCGTCGCAGCTTTTGTGTGCGTGGAGTACGCATATCGGCACTTTTAAAGTAACTCGATTACCTTTTGGGGTAAAGCCGGCAGCTGCAATATTCCAGAGGACAGGTGAGAATATTTTGCGAGGGATTCCCAACGTAGTAAATTATTTGGACGATATAGTCATATCTGGGGCGACCTTCGAGGAGTAAATGCGTTTTCTTTGAAAAAAAAATTTCATACTTAGGTTTTCATATAACTCCAGAAGGATTATCGAAGAATACAGAAAGAATTCTATCGGTAGTTGAGGCACCTGTCCCTAAGAATGTATCTGAAGTGAGAGCTTTTGTGGGATTGGTAAACTATTACTCTAAGTTCATTCCCAACTTTGCTAATAAAATGGAGCCACTATATGCGTTGTTGTGTAAGAATTCAAAATTCAGGTGGACAAAAGCAAGTCAGGAAGCCTATAAAACTTTAAAGAAGGAGATCACATCTGATAGGTTTCTGGCGCCCTTTGAACCTAGCCATCCAATTATATTGGAAACGGATGCTTCAAATGTGGCAGTGGCTGGAACTCTTTCACATGTGTATCCTAACGGCAGTGTTAAACCCATTGTTTTTATCTCTCGAGCGCTCACCGCAGTGGAGAGAAATTATAGTGCGCTTCAAAAAGAAGCCTTAGCAATAGTTTTTAGCGTGACTAAGCTTAAGCACTATTTACTGGGCAACAAGTTTGTATTACAGACTGACCATAAGCCACTTCTGTCAATTTTTGGGGAAAATAAGGGCTTGCCTGTCATGGCAGCAGCCAGAATACAGCGCTGGGCCCTCACTTTGTCAAGGTTCAATTATACAATCCGGCATGTTAAAGGTTCCTACAATTTCACCGACAATTTGTCGCGCTTGCCTCAACAAGCGGTAAGACAGGAGAAGGGGGAAAAATTATGTGAATTTTATTTCTGAAAATAACGCAATGAAGTTAGATTTCAAAGCGATTGCTAAAGAAACATCTCGGGACCCTATTCTGGCGAAGTTAAAAGAAGCTGTTCACAGGGGTGCCGTGCATACTCTGGAAGGGGACGCTTTTAAAGGTTTTAAAGATAAAAAGTCGGAATTATCTGTGGAATACGGATGTATTTTGTGGGGTTACCGGACAGTGATACCCCAACGACTCCGACCTAGTGTTCTTAGGGAGCTCACAGATCTCACTTGGGTATAGTAAAATCAAAAGCTTTAGCTAGATCATACGTATGGTGGCCTAAAATAGCTAGTGATATTGAAGCATTGGTTGCGAGATGTTTTCCTTTTAAAATTATACAAGAAAGCCAAACAAAAGTAGATTAATCCCTTGGGTGCCACCAGAAACGCCTTGGTCGCGTATTCATATAGATTTTGCCGGGCCCAAGAAAAGTTTTTATTTCTTAATCATTATATATGCACATTCAAAGTGGGTGGAAGTCTTTAAAACGAAGCAAATTACCACAATTTTCACAATTTCCAAATTGAGGGAGGTTTTCAGTAGGTTTGGGTTGGTTGATACTTTGGTACTTTGATACTTTGACAACGGCCGACAATTTACAGCCAGTAAGTTCAAACAGTTTTTAGAGTTGAATGGTATTAGGCATGTACTCACACCACCAGGGTTTCCAGCTACGAACGGGCAGGCGGAAAATTTAGTAAAGACATTTAAAAAATCGTTAGAGGCAAGCCTGAGCGTCAACCCAGGAGAAGACATAGACATAATCATTAGCAGGTTTTTGTTCGATTATCGATCAGCACAGCATTGCACAACTGGGGAATCGCCAGCTAAGGTTTTGTTAGGAAGAGAGTTAAAGAATCGCTTCAGCCTCTTAAAACCTCCTATGGTGAAAGATATGATAATAAAGAAGCAGTTAGGTAATGTAAAATATCATAGAGGCACTAGAAATAAGCTATTTGACGAAGGTTCTCCAGTTTGTATAAGGGACTATTCAGATACAAATAAAAAGACGTGGCGACAGGCCACAGTCAGGGAGCGATTGGGTCCGCGCACTTACAATTGCACGATCGCCCACACTAACAGAATTATTAAGAGGCACCTCAATCAAATGATTCCGGACTATAATATTGTAAACGATCCAAACGCCGGTCATCCTATTGAAGAATCGCAACTGAAACCAGCATTGGTCCAAATCATGACACGTCAGCTGTGGAGAATGGTGGGGGCTCAGATGTGCCGGAGACCTCGCCGAAAACGCCAAGACTTTTGCGAGAACGTCGAATAAAAATTAATTATAAACAATAACCTTCGAAATACTTATTGCATTTTATTTATATGAATTTCTTTATATATAACCATGTAATACTAATTTTATTTTCTTTATTGGTATTTGATATAGAGATAAGTTCGTAGATATTTCTTAAAATTGTATACAGCTTAGGGAGAGACTTGTTAAGTATTAAGTTATTTACATACATGCTAAGTACTCTTTGCGGTATAAGAACAGGTTAAGGTGTTGTGTTAAGTTAAGTGATTTAATAAATCAGTTCAGTACCAAGCACCTAAGCAACTACATTGCAGATATCATAACTAAATTTACAACATATATTTGTGTCGTGACCTGTGAGGTTATAGCATATATTTCATCCGCCGAGGCCTCTTGGCGTATTGTAAATTTACCTGAATGCACATGAGCACTATATTACTTTGATCGTCATCCTTTTCTCTCCCCTACCCTCGTCCATTTTGGATCCTTGCTATTTACTGGGGGCTTTTTCGATAGTGGGCGCTTTTTAGGAGTGCTTCTTGAAGAGTCGCTAACGGCGTCTATCACATACCTTTTAGCTGCCTTACTTTGTAGTAAGGCAGCTAAGCTCCGGGTCCCTGACCATCTCGAGCAGGTGCAGGTAATGTTCTAGATCCTGGGCGCTGCCTTGTATGGTGCAGCTGCACTCATTGCTTTGCTACGCGGTGCCAGCTCTATTTTTCTTTCCACTTTTCCTTATTTCTTTTTTTATTTTTCTTTCTAATTTTCGTTGCTGTGCCACGATCCTATTTTTCGCGCTCTCGTCTACGGAAGCGGTGACAAATTTTCCACAGCTTTTTCACCCGCAGATCGAAGTACCCTCTACTCAGCAGTTGACAGCCCACAATTTTGATTCACAATTCTGTGAAGCAGCAGCGTAGGTGGTAGAAAATATTCCGGTGGTAGGTATGTGACGAACACAAATGTCTGGGGCATATTCAGACCCCGCAGACATCTTAATATTTGCGTCAGGGAAGGGCTTTAGACTCTTAAGTGTCCCTTCAAGCCAGACTTTAGTCTCCTTGTTGTGCCACGTAAGGAAAAGGCACCCATCCCTGTTCACGCAGCAGACTACTATTGAGGTTTTCGGGCTTGGCCAGTAGGCTCTTTTTCATTAGCGCGTTCTGATCAGCACTCTGTCTTTCTTCAGGATGCTTGTGGTGTGTGATTGCAACCTTACACGCGGATGTCACATTTCTATATGATAGCTTCTTTGTGTTCGGCTGCTCTTGAGCGTCACTTGAAGATGGTGGAGCTGCAGATAGTGTTGCCGTACATTGCGTCGAAGATGCATTTGATGCTTGCGGCGACTGGCCTGAGTGGGATACCTCTTTTGGGGGCTGTCTAAACTTCTTGGCCTTTTGCGCCACCTCGTTTGGCGATCTATTTGTCGATCTGCATCTGTTCGTGGAGTCGTTCGGTGGGTTGATTGCCTGCTCAGCTTGGACATGGGTATACCGCTCAAGCTCCTTCTCTCTAGATTCTAAGAGAGTCGTGCCATCTCTTATCATGGCCGTGTTTCGACGTTTCTGTACTCCAGTGAAGTACTCGCACTTCTTCTTGCCGGTACTGTTTACTGGTGTATATGGTTTCTTCGATATTCCCGGAAGCGTCTTCAACACTTGGGTCCACATGGGGCAGTAGATCACACCGATGTTTCCTTATCTGACTCCGCTATTAAATGTATGTTAAGTTTTTTTATATTTAAATCCATACAATTTTTGTATTGGTGAGAAATGTAGGTGCATGTTCGCAGAGCTGTCGTATGAGAGTACGCCCGGTATTTCAAGGGAGACTCCGTTCAAGTTGCACACTTTTATATTCCCTACAATTTTCAGCCCTCCGCACGTTTCCAAGAACACCTTGGCTTGGAAAGTTAGTGGTTAGTTTTCAGAGTAGCACGACGAGGTCCACTAGCTGAAGGGAGTATTTTAGAGTATGTATGAGTATGAAAGTCATATCCTTCCTCTAACGACTCTTCCCAAATTTTGAGGATTATGCTTTCGATGTCGCTCCATAATCGATGGATACGAATACTATTTCCTTTGTATCGGTTCCAGAGTGTTTCAGTAACGTCATTAATGCTTGTTGCCTACTTTTATTTATTTATTTCAGTTTACTGATAATTAAATCTTACAGACTATGAATACAGATTTAATTAAATAATATAAAGAGGACTTAAAACAATTTTCATCTATATTAAAATTGAATGAGCTCCAAATAATAGAAATATATTCCATTATGCTCCGAACAAGCGAGACATAAAGTGCCTTAGGGTCTTTGAAATTTTGAGTATTTCTTTTAATAAAGTCAAGCATGGAGTAGGACTTTGAGCCCATATAATCATAATGAGAGTTGAAACTAAAATTTGAGCTAAAGATGACACCCAAGTCTTTCATCTCTTTTTGACATCCGAACACATAAGTATTCAGTCTATATTCATAACAAGAAGAATTTGTTGATCTGGTGTAAGTAACTGCACAGCATTAATTAATGTTCAACTTCAAATTCTTCGATTCGCATAATCAAAATATAAGCGGAAAACCACCGTGTTCAAAAGAGTATCTTGGTTTCAAATCCGATATAGCAGACAGAACATCGTCAGAACAATTTCAAATGAAACAAGGTTTACGGATTTGAAATTTTCCATACTATCCGATGCCTCTTCATAATATTTATATTCAGTTTGAAGGAACTAAGCAAAGAATTGCAAGATTCAACTGTATTATTAGATTTCTCTTTATCTAACTCCAAAGTTGATTTTCCTTCACAATAATAATCATCAAAGAGTTCAGCTGAGTTAATGCTTTCATGAAGCCTAGATTCTGTTAGCGTTCTGATATCATATTCATGGAGGGACTTAGAAAGCTGGAACTGAGATGTTTTTGTTCTCACTCCTCCAGCATTTTGATAATAAATAGAGAAGCAAAATCTTTTTTTTTTCTATGTTAATTCGAGCGTCGTAAGTGTCATTGCATGCAGCATTGAGGATAAGGACGACAATATCTTACTCTCATTGCTTGTACTTTTTTAAAAAATAACAGACCATCTGTTGCTTCCCGATGTTTGGAAAAAACTGAAATGGACGCACATTAACATTAGCAGGCCATAGGTCCGGAACCAATAGCATATCATAGAGGCTTTCTGAGCCACATCCAATTTAAAATTGGCTCTCTTCAGGGAATTCATTGAAGCCTCATTCTTTACAAATTTATAGCTTGAGTGAAGATATTTATCAATCCCAACATGATTTGAAACATAATCAATATTATTATCCGCTGTTACATAAGGCGTAAATGATGACAAGTGTAGCCACTTCATTCGAACAGCTACGTCTAGTTCAGAGTTAGCATTAGAACCCAAAACAAAAGGTTTTTTCCTTCTGTTGTTTTTCTTCACGTTGACCTAATCCGAGTTACGCTGAGAAGGAGACAAAGCAGAAGCAGTGGGCGTACGTATTGCAGAAGAATCGGCGTATTGTGGTACTTTAGAATCAGCATTAAGGTTGCGAGAATCAGCAGCGGTATAATTAGACAACCTTCGCAGTAGAGAGAAATATTGCGTTAGATGTAGCATTAATTGGAGAAATGGCAGCTGCAGCTGCGGGAGCGGCAGCATATGAGGACGCAGATGCGATCGATGCACCCTCATTAGTAGCGGAGAGAGTGTCAAAGGTCAATAACGGAGAAACAAGAGCAGGACATTCATTACTATCATTATAATTATTTTTATTGTTATTATATTATTATTATTGATTGAATGATTGATCAACGAAGCTGTTTGGAATGATTCCACGCTTCCCTGCTGCTCTGTGGTGTTATCGTTGGATCTTACTGAAGGAACAGGCTTCATTTGCATTCATGCATGACTGAATATCGTCCAGAATTTCACTAAATCTCTCACCCATCTTTGCATATAGTTCATCCTTGAAATGTGAGTGGCCTTCCGCTAATATTGGATGCCTTCGTATTATATTGTTGATTTTTTTAAAGGTCTTCAACATTGCCCATGATGATAAAACTATGTATTCAGTGGAAATTGAATATAATACTGATGTTGGTATTGCTGAATAATAGCTGCTGTGTCTATTAAGTACTGATGATTACGGCTCGCACTATTGTGTTCTTACCGTTTGTTCCTGGTCACTAATGATTTGACTGACACTGGTGTGCTCTTGCCACTTGCTGTTGGGTGATACCGGCTGTGTCTATTAGCTACTGATGATTTGGTTCAAACTGGTGGGCTGTTGCAACCCGCTGCTGATGTGTCCTGTGGCACCTTGTGCGGCTGAATCGACGCCGCTGTTGAAATCGGTGTAGTGATCAATAACATGAATGATTTTAAGCAAATATCGATCGTTTCTGTCATATGATGCGTAATTAATGATTTCCACCAAATCAGCTTGCCACAAATCATCAAATCCTTAAATGATAACTCTACGTCACTTAGAATTTTTCCGAGATTGTTTGTGAACGTCATCTACTAGTTTCTGTTCTATCGTCATTAGATGCTAAATATTATATTTTTGGTAATAAAGTGTGTTCTTTTTAGACGTGTGATTTTCAGTCTGGCAAAACTTCTTTCGGAGTTGCTCTTTTTGACAGTTCTCACTTGATTTATGCTCAGTTTGCGTTGCCATTTCATAATCAATAGATTTACTCCTGAACAACGTTTGAAAATCGTGCAAAGTTATTACCAAAAGAATGGCTCGGTTCGCGCGACGCATCGCGCGCTGCGTCCAATATTCGGTCGACATAATCGCTCAGCAGAGTCGGTAATTCGAGCAACCATGGATCGGTTTCGCACCACGTTTACTCTAGTGAATAATGCGCATCCTCAGAGATGCCGTAGAGTGCGCACCGAAGACGCTATTGCTGCTGTGGAGCAGAGAATCGAAGAAGACCCGAATGAGTCCATCCACCATCGCGCGCAACAATTGGAGCTGTGCCCATCCACTTTATCGAAGATTTTGCAGAATTATTTTGGTTTGCGGGCTTACAAAATCCAATTCGTGCACGAATTGAAGCCGAACGACCATCAAGCGCGTCGCACGTTCGGTGAATAGGCCCAAAACGAGATGGCCACCGATCCCGATTTTCACAAGAATATTTTGTTCTGCGATGAAGCTCACTTTTGGTTGAATGGGTACGTTAATAAGTAAAATTGTCGAATTTGGAGTGACGATAATCCACAAGCCATTGTTGAGACGCCGTTACATCCTCAAAAAGTCACTGTTTGGTGTGCTATATGGACAGAGGGAATCATTGGTCCATATTTCTTAAAATGAAGCCGGCCATGCTGTTACAGTCAATGGGGAACGCTATAGAGCCATGATTAATGACTTTTTCGTGCCTGAATTGGAGGATGTTGATGTGGACGGCCTTTGGTTCCAACAAGACGGCGCTAACATGTCATACAGCCAACGAAACAATCAATTTATTGAAGGAAACTGTTGGTGAGCGCATTATCTCGCGTCGTGGGCCTGTGGCGTGGCCTTCAAGATCGTCCGATTTAACACCGCTGGACTATTTTTTGTGGGGTTATGTGAAGTCGCTTGTCAACGCAGATAAGCCCGAGACGTTTGACGCCTTGGAAGAGAATATTCGGCGCTTTATTGCTGACATATGGCCCCAATTGCTGCAAAAAGTGGTAGAAAATTGGGCCTCTCGGCTGGAATATATTCGAGGCAGCCGCGGCGGCCACTTGCCAGAAATCATTTTTAAAACATAATGGCAAGCCTTTATCTTTATAATAATGCTAAATTCTTGGCCATACAATTAAATTATATGCGTTTTATTTCTGCTTGAAAACCACATATTTAAAAAAAAACACCCTTTATTTAAATATTTCAAAATTCAAAAATGTAGGAATCTAAGTTATTTAATATCATTGAGGCGTTCTAGTAAATGTCCTTTTTGTTTAACAAATTAAATTCGACGCATAATTAAGTGCTTTTTCTGAATTCGTTATGGCTCTGGTTATTCGCTGACGGTATTCGATAATCTGCTCTTCAAACACTTTTTTTTAATTTGTTTCTTGAGTAAGTAAATCTTGTGTAGTTTGCTTAATTAATGACTACACAAAGAATATTGTAATGGCATCGGTATCTTGCATTGAATCTTTTAAATTTTTCAATCGTTTATTATTAAGTTGAAATTCTTATCATCATCTAAATGGAATTCGTACACTTTAGGAATGTCTTTGTACAAAATATTTTTATTGTGTTTATTAGATGAATAGCGTCCAATCTTATCTACACTCATTATTATAATGAATATGCATAATTGCAAGTAGACTTTTTGTATAATAAAAAAAAGTCGTAAACGATCCACTAGTTCTTTTGGATCATCCCAATATACATAATTTGGTATTCCTTTCTTTAATGACATTAAGCCGTAACAACATGCGTAGTTTCGATTGAGTCAAACAATTTTTAAATAATATACGTATATTTGTATGCTTTAGTGCCTTTGACTTGTTCGTGTGAGTTACGTTCCCAGACGCAACCCAACACCCCACATTTATTTACGAAGATATTTCATAGGCTACAGTAGGCAACACTGCGAGCTAATTGGTAAATATAACGCAGTGTTCAGTTGTATATAACTCCTTAGGGGTTATATTGGCCACTAGTTGGATGACCAATTTCTATTGGAAGAGAGGTGTCTAGTAATATAAGAAAATCATTTTAAAATAGTTTTGAGATTCAAGTCATTTAATAAATTTGTCGATTAAAAAATGGCTCTTTGTTAATTTCAAGTTATAATTGGCGCAGTAGGGAACTTATCAAGTCTAAGGACAGATGACAGTGAACCAAAAAGTCTGAAGACAATAAAAATTAAAATTATTGAATAAGTTTAAAGACAGATAAGCGTGAACCCAAAAGTAAATTAAAACAGTATTAAGACAATAATACTGTTTTAATTAATTAAAAGTAATAAATAGAAAAACAGTGACTCAAAACGCTAACTTTAATATAATAAAAAAAATGTTCATGAAAAAATAAAACCTGAAGAAATATTTGATTTAAATAAGTCAAAAGAGCTAAAAGAGAATATGAAAATAAACAAACTAAACCAAAAAATTCAGCAACTCGAGGTAGTATTACGCTAACAGGAGCAAACTATTTTGCAACATAAAAATAACTTCAAACGCAACAACAAAAACAGCAGCAATAGACATTCACATTAAGCAACGGATATATTATCAATCAGTTCCGGCATATAAATCATAGTGGCAATAATGAACATAATTTATTAGGTTTCATTAATTCGGTGGAAAGGTATTTATCACTTTGTGGATTAAACACTCAACTTTAAGAATTCGGGATACAGATTGTTGTGAACGAAAAACTGCTATCAGATGGAGGGAAGTGTATACGACAACTTGGAGGAACCAGCAATTGGAACGAAATAAAAAGAAAACTGATGCAGCAGTTTCAACCCTAGGAAAATTATAGAGACATATTCAACAGATGCAGAAGCATAAAATTTAGCAATTTAAGAGACATTTTTTTACACAATTTTATAACAATTATAATTACGTTCATACTTGTTCGCGCCGGATCCCTCCTGACGATGGCTGCCGCCTGCTCACTGTCACCATGGCGTTTTGAGCGGGACTCAGTGCGGAGAGAATTCCCCTCATTAGGTCCCGCCAAATAGCGCAGCAGGCCGCAGCCATATTTTCTGTGGTGCGAATGCCGGCACAAGAGAAGAGGAGAGCCGGCGATCGGTTGAATACCAATAGCTGATCACAACTGACGTACCCAGCGAAACAAACCTAACATAACTTTTTTTTAATTCTTATTATATTGTAGTTCGAAGTTTTTTGTAAAAGATCGCATGCGATAAAGCTGTGCGAAGAGTGAATTCATACTTTATTTTCCCAAATTCTTTTTGTATTCTCAAAAGTTCCTAGTTTATGGTCAGAAGTGCAAACCAATAAATTTGTATATATTTAACGTTTATAAGAAAAAATAAACCGAAGTTTTATAAATTTTAATCTACTGCAATTCCCCAAGAAACAATGGATTTCAGTCGTCACAACGCTGCATTCAAAGTCAACATGGTCATTCGAGCTGGATCAATCATGCTTCCGGTAAGTTTTTAATCCTAATTAATTGTTCACTATAATTATTTTAAAACTATTTTTCTTTATTATTCAATTGCACAATTCTTTATTACTTGCTTTGCCGTTTTTCTGACGCGTAATTCGTGGTTGGGTACGGTCGCTACGGTAAACGGTCCATTCTCAAGCATCGTCACTCGTGTGTGTGTGTGTGTATAAATTCCTGCACAGCAGCAGGTACTAGAATTTAATTTTTTTTTAATTCTCGGCACGGCTGCTGCGTAATTCGGTCCGCAGTCTGCAGCTCAAAGCGCTGCCGACGCCGGTTACCAAAAGCCGTGTACAGCTGCATTTGCCCAGTTTTTTCTCATTGCCGCAATTTTTACTTTTTCGTGTATTGCTATTGCCGCTATACCGTTGCATACGGTGCCCTAGTTTCGCGATTTGCTTTTCTTCGTTTGTTTGATTTAAGGCGGTTGTCACACTCACACCACTTTTGGGTCAGCTGTTCAGTTTGTTCATATTGCGTGTACACATCGCCGCTGCATGACAGTAAATTCTTGCAAATAATTACTGGGAGTCTTCTTTTTTGCTTTTACGGGTACGTGGGGGTCTGCAGCTCACTGCGCTGCCGACAGCCATTACCGTAAGTTGCGTACCGTTGTTGGTGAGCCGGCAGCCTCCACCGTTGCTGGTAATTTACGGTACTAACGGGCCAATAACTGATAAAGTGGTGGACAACCACACTCAAACATTGGAGAAATTTCGACACGAGTGCTGAGTAACTAGGTTCGCCATCCGCAGCTCACAGCGCTGCCGACGCCTTTTTACAGCAAACCGTGTGCCATTGTTTTGAGCATTCTCATAGTGCTATCCCGTCACGGGTATTACTCTACTACCAGAGTGTAGATTCTTGGCATTCCTGCACGTGAGGCGATCACAGCATTAACGACGCTAGTGGGTAAACCGATCTAATCGCGCTTATCGAAGGAAAAGGTACGTGTTCACGAATAGGCCTCAGCGGGTACGGCAAGGGGTGCCGAGTACGTATACTCTGAGTTCTCCGTATACCACAAATTTTGCAGCTCACAGCGCTGCCAACTTTCTTCACGGTAATCGGTATAACGTTATACCACTGCCGATAGTTGTTAACGCGGTCCTACAGCCGTCCTCAAATTTCGTGTTTTTCCTTGTCATTCTTACCCTTACTTTTACTTGTGAACTCACCGATGACGCTAAGCCCGGATCACGTTCAGCAGCTCATAGCCCTGCAGACATTTTGTATAGTTCTGTTATCCAATTACTACAAGTATTCGGGTGCAGTTGCTCAGTGCCGTTGCCACCGCCCTGGCTTCCTACATTCCTACTGTGGATATTTTTGCGGGCGTGGAAGTCGCATTAGTAAGAAGGCGGGTGTTATATCAGTCAAGCCAGCGGGCCAGGTACACACGTATAGCTGGGTAACCGGGTGTTTCGGTTTGAACTCAGTAGTCTTCCCCTGTTCTTTGGTCGCTGTCTGCCATCATTGAGTTGCGATCTCAAACCAAAAGGTCTGTGACCATACTTTCTCCGCTCATAGACGTGGCAGACAGCCTGACAGCATTTGTCACTGAGTTCGAGCGAAACTCGTCCGCCTTCCAAGAACTTAAGTCGAATTAGAAGACCAATGGGCGGCGTTGAAGGAAGCGAAGGCTACAGCGGTTACCGAAGTGAACTTAGATGAGAAACGCGTCGCCATTAAGGAGTCCATCCGACAACGATTTGCAGCAAGCTTTGCTATTTATAAACAAGGTCATGCGCGAATCAGTGGCCTGATGCAACCCCTGACAATCGCTCCAGCAGTGCCCTCCGAGCCATCTGCGGTGCTGTCCTCGCAGTCACATAGCATCCCAGTATCTCCTTGCGACATTGAGATTTCCGAAGGGGACTACTCCAAGTGGATCACATTCCGGGACATGTTCACAGCGCTCTTCCTTCGTAACTCGCGACTATCCAATATCGAGCGATTATACCATCTGAGGGCTAAGACCAGGGGGGCAGCACGAGAAATCGCGGATCAGCGTCACCTAATAGCGGTTTTGACCAGGCATGAGCGAGACTGACCGTCCGGTACGACAATCGGCGCAAACTAATTAATTGCCAGCTGAAGTGCACTATGCGCACCATAGGTAAAGAAAATAAGTCGGAGCTAAAAAGGCTGCAGCGGGAAGTTAGCAACTGCATATGGTGCCCACATCTGCTGACAATTCTTGCAACAGCAAGAATTGTCAGCAGATGTGGGCAGTTGGGATCCCATCTTTATATACTGGAGTTCCATTCGGTTACCGGAGAGGACCTCTCTCTTTGGGAGCAGTCCCTTCAAGATCATGGGGATATACCAACTTGGGTAGCGATGGAGGAGTTCCTTTCAAAACGGTTCCAAACTTTGGAAGCGGTCTCTGATGTCTGCCAGCGGATCATGGGCGGGATCCTGCAGGGAGCCGCACAACACCACTCCGCAATGGCCACATGCAGGCAAGGGTCAACCCGGAAGTATGTAAAATATGTACACTACTAGGCCATCGTGTCTCCCACTGCTCTACGTTCATCAACGCTGATGTGTCAGAGCGATGGGGATGGGAGAACCGCTACCACCTATGCGTGAATTGTTTGAAGGGGGATCATCGTATTACAAATTTCACGAGTAAATATCGGTGTTTTACGTGCCAAGAGTGGCACCACACTCTGCTACACCGTGCGCCGCCCCCGAACCGGAGCATAAGAGCCCCACCACGCACGACGCCGCCTCGAGGCAGACGACCGTCCAACGGACGCAACGCGGTCATCACGTCGGCTCAACCTGCTACACCATCCTTCGCCCACGCTGCACAGGTGGTACCCGCTACAGTCCAGGGACGATCCCGTCCATATCGAGCCCGAGGTCGGCTACCCAAGCGTGTGCTTTTAGGTACCGCCATTATTCACATCTGGTACCTGGGAGTCAATTACATGGCCCGGGCATGGCTCGACCCTGGGTCGGAAGGGTCCTTTATCTCGGATCAGCTCCAAAGACGCCTGCGACTCCCTACGCGTACCGTGCATGTCCACGTGTCCGGGGTAAGCAATGTGGTGGCCGCTAACGTGACGAAAGCGTGCAACCTAATGATAATGCGACCTCTCGACAGCACTGTGCGGCTCCTGGTGTCAGCTTTAGTACTGCCCACGCTAACCAGCGAATTACCCCGACTGGGGGTTTCCACTCAACAGTGTCACCAATTGGCCGGCTTACAACTGGCTGATCCAAGCCTTTCAAACTCTTCGCAGGTGGACATTTGGATAGGCGGAGACTTATATGCAATGGTGTTGCTTGATGGGCTGAAACGTGGCGTTATTGGGTCGCTAATTGCGCAGGAAAGTGTGTTCGGGTGGATTCTCACAGGTCCCATGCCTGAGACCTGACCAAGCTTGTCTTGACTTGTACACCCGGACCACTTATAGGGAATCTTCTGGGCGGTATGTAGTGGAACTACCGTTCAAACCAGGGCACCGGCCTGAGGAGTCGCTTGGGGCTTCTCGGCACATTGCGTTAAAGCAGTTCGAATGCAGTGAAAGTAAATTGCTTCGTAATCCCGAGCAGAAACATCAATCCGACTCCGTGGTGCAGGAGTACTTAATTCTCGATCATATGATCAAAGTCCCGCCTCCGCTTCAGGCTCTCTCGCTCACTGCTATTTGCCTCATCATGCGGTAATGAAAGAGGAGAGTACGTCTACCAAGTTGCGGGTTGTGTTCAACGTATCTCAAGCAACCACTAGTACCCTAAGCTTGAACGATGTCTTATACACGGGACCCACTTTGCAGGCTGACTTGACCCAACTTATCGTGTGCTGGCGAATGTTTCAGTTCGAGTTCAACGGGGATCTGCAAAAGATGTATCGGCAGATTAAAGTAGCACCAAAACACACCCCGTATCAGCGACTTATTTTCAGGGCCTCTCCTGCAACGCCAGTGTCCGACTACGAGTTACAAACTATTACCTTCGGAGTCAACTGTGCCCCTTGCCTATCGATTCGAACACTAGAACAGCTGGCAATAGACGTTGAAGAGGACCTACCCCTAGCAGCCCAGGTATTGCGAGATTGCATGTATGTGGACGACGCCTTAGTCGGCACACATGATGTAAACGGCTATACAAACCCCAGATGAGTTGATCCGTGCACTCGACTCTGCCGGCTTTTCTATGCGGAAGTGGGCAGTTAACACTGAAGTCATTCTCTCTTCTTTGCTTCCGGATCACTTACTCCGGGAGGACTTCCTGAAGCTGGATGAAGCAAGTTTGACCAAGACATTAAGGATTCGCTGGAACGCAAAAGCTGATCTCTTCTATTTTTACCTCCAGCCCATTCCATTCGACCCAAGAGCCACCAAACGCAAGGTGTTATCAATTATAGGTCAACTTTTTGATCCAGCAGGATGGCTTGCGCCCATTGTAATCGGGAGCAAGATCTTAATGCAGCAAATTTGGGCGGACAAAACCGACTGGGACGAATCCTTGACCTCCAGACGTTAGGGGGAATTCTTAGGGGCATATGATGCCATCTCACAGATTCATATCCCGCGATGGGTTGGGTCGGCACCGGATGTAGATGTCCACTTTCATGCGTTTTGCGACGCTTCTCAAGCGACGTACGCCGCTGCGCTCTATGTTCGATGCCAGTGCGGAAATGCCGTCTCATCCCAATTGTTTGTGGCTAAATCGCGGGTGGGACCCCTAAAGACGTTGTCCTTACCCCGCTTAGTTGGTGGCAAATCCACTCATACGTGGAAAACATTTGTCGCTAATCATGTTACGACCGTCTCAAATAAAGTAGGTGTGAAGTCTAGAGGCATGTAAAGTCTGCGGACAATCCTGCTGACCTTGCCAGTCGGGGGGTACCTCCGGCTGTGCTCGTCCACAACCACTTATGGTGGAGGGGCCCTGGGTGGCTTACTCTCGACCCAAACGACTGGCTTCAACCTTCGGAGGGTCCTATCCCGGATATGCTGAAGGAGCAGCGCAACGTGGCCGTGCACACTATCCAGATCAAACAGCACGACGACTTAATGCTGCGTTTTTCATCGTTACCGCGAGCATTGCGGGTAGTTTGCTACATAAAACGTATCCAGAAATACGCTACACGATCGCTGCGCAGCTCCGTGACCCCCGGGGTCACCATTGACGAAAGCAGAGATCGTTGCCGCTGCACTTCTTGTAAAAACCATAACTTAGAAGATGTACTACCCCGAGTAGTATGTGTGCCTTCTGAACGGACAACCCATCTCAAATTCCAGCTCTCTGCTTACCTTGAACCCCTTCCTTCATTCAGATGGGTCGATTCGAGTGAACGGACGCCTAGCGCACTCCACTCAAATTCCGTTTTCCGAACGTCACCCACAAATTTTACCCTAACCACGGACAATTCAATAGATTGTTAGTGGAGTTCATCTATCAGATTTCGCTACACGGGGGAAATCAGCTCATGCTTCGGCTGCACCGAACTCAATACTAGGTTCCACGAGCGAAAGTATTAGTCAAGGGCTCCATCTTACGGTGTAAAACTTGCCTGATTGAGAAGAAGCGCAGATTAAGCCAAATAATGGCGCCCTTGCCCCCGGAACGCACCACCCAGTCTCGTCCGTTCAGTACCATGGGGGTTGACTTTGCAGGTCCTTTCGAAATCAAAACATTTCAAGGGCGGGGGTACAAAATGACAAAAGGCTACGTGTGCATCTTTGTCTGTTTCGCCACCAAGGCCGCCCATTTAGAAGAGACCACTGATCTAACTTCTCAGGCCTTTTTAGCCGCCCTGTCCAGATTCATCGGGCGACGGGGGTGTCCGGCTAACATTTATTCCGACAACGGAAAAGGTGGTACTCATGGAGTTCGCACGCGAGTTACGTCAGAACCGCAACCCATACCCAACTCTTGCTTCCAATATACCATTATAATATATATATATATATATAATTCACAATAAATGTGACTTCCCTATTTTCATTCCCACAATATGACGAGTTCGTATGAGTTCAAATTAACTTTTCATAAAAGCTTTATTTGCTAATCATTTAGTCATTACGATGACAAGTTCATATGAGTGCACTTTCAGTTTTTCATTGAGTAACCTTCAGCTCTTCCTCATTGAGCAAATCAGTTCAATGACATATTCTGCATTGAAACTGTTGCAAATCATACACTACACAATCAACACCGAATGAAGAGGAATAAGAAAATAAGAAAAAAAATAATAAGTAAATGGAATAAATAGAGGTAACAAATTAATTTTAATTTCAGTTAAGATTCTAATATCCAAAGTGAAACAATAAAATATCAATAAATGTATATTAATTGTTTTTTTTTTTTGAATTACTTTTCGTGTCCCACATAACTGGCGCAGTCAAACGACAATTATTCAAAAGAATAAATTGAAAAGATACTACGAGTGAAAATATTATTCTAAAGAATAATATACAAAACAAAAATAGTGGAAATTCAAAAATTACAAACAATTTGTTTAAGTAAATAGTGGAGTTTTCAAATATTAACACAAAATTCTAAAAAAAATAACATAAGAAATAAATTGTGAAAAATTAAAAAGAATTTAATATAATATTCCAAAGACTATAAATCATCAAAATATATGCTAAAAATAAATTCATTTAAAAGACTAAGAGCTAGCATAAGTGAAAGTGAACAGAACAGTAACGAAACCAAACGAAGCAGAACAATGCCAGGTCAACAAGTAAAAACAGCGGTGGCACCAGCGTTTACAATAAACGATTTAATAAAAGATGCTCAACGAATTCACGAATTCCGAGGCGATGACAAATTTCCACTAACATCCTTTATACGAGAGGTTGATACACTGCTACCACTTCTAGATGAACATCCACAAGCAAAAGACTATGTTTATCACAGGGTAATAGTAACCAAAATCCAAGGAACAGCATTAGACGTCATCAGAACACTTGAGCAGGAGGCAACTTGGAATGAAATCAAAGCAGCACTCATCAACAACTTCGGCGTTCAAGAGTCCTACCATCAATTTTACCAGAAGACATTCTCCACCAGGAATCACAATGTAAGAGAATATTATATATTATTAAGAAATATTTTATCTAAACTTAACGAAAAATATGAGTATGACTTAAAAAAGCTATTAGAATTCAACCCAAAAAATAATGAATCTATCATTTTAAGAACATTCTTAAACAATATAAATGTAAATTTAATTTCAATTATATTGAATAGAGACATAAACAATTTACATGAGGCATTTAACTTATTAGAAAGTGAGGGATTAATAAGAGACAAAAACGCAAACCCAAACTCATACAAGACCATTATAAACAACAATAATGGACCATAGTATAACTTAAACAATACAAACAGATACCATCAGTATAATAATCAAAAAAATTTTAGACATCAGTACATTGACGAAAGAATAAAGTCACCACAAGCATACAACAACCAACATACTTTCAAACAACAAAACACAAATTTCACACAAAATTCGGGAAGATTCCATGTCAGTCTCCGAGACAATCAGACCTACAGACAAAATTCAGGACAATCACGAAATTTTAGACCAAAATTTAGACCAAAAAACATTCAACGAATCACAAATAGACAAACCGTCGAACCCATGGAAACGGACCATATCGAAAATGACGTGAATTTTAACATGGTCCCTCCCAAAACTATTTATCGATAGTAGAATTAACTATTGGAAATGATAAAATTACTTGCTTAATTGATTGTGGATCATCCACCTCCCTATTAAATGAGCAAATACTACCACAATATAAAAGAGAAACGCCAAAAACTCCAATAAAATGTAGATCACTTAATGGCGAAACACTTATAAACACAGAAATAATAGCTGACCTTCCAAAAGAGTTTAAACAAGACGCATTAATGGTGTGAAAAATTACGAAAATGAACGCCAAAAGTTTTCAAGGAATAATAGGACAAAATTTATTGAAACCCTTAGGAGCTAGAATAGATATGGAAAAAGATATTCTTATTATTAATAACAGCGAAATTAAATTTCTTTATGCTTGTCCATATAGTGAAGAAGAAATTCATGAATTAGATTATAGCCACCCCGAAATGGTGAAATTCGAGGATCTTTTTAAATCACTTAACTCTGAAGAGAAGGTAAAATTAGAAAAGCTAGTTAAATCGAATTGGGAACTATTTTATAAAGAAGGAGATAACTTAACAAGCACTTCAGCTATTAAACACGAAATAATAACTATTAATGAAATACCCACATATTCAAAAATCTACAGGTACCCTCAAGTACACGAACAGGAAATTACGACCCAAATTAATGACTTGCTTAAGCAGGGCATTATTAGAGAAAGTAGTTCACCTTACAACAGTCCCCCTGGCTTCCACCAAATTTTGGTAAAAGAAGAAGACAGAAAGAAGACAGCATTCTGTACCCCTTTAGGCCATTATGAGTATATTCGGATGCCTTTCGGACTCAAAAATGCGTCATCCACCTTCCAACGAATGATGAATTATATACTGAAGGACTGTATAAATACTATATACGTTGTATACATGGACGATATTTTAATTTTTAGTACGACACTTGAAAAACATGTAGAAAGTATAACAAAAGTTTTTGATCGATTAAGGAAGCACAACCTAAAAATACAACTAGATAAATGCCTTTTTTTGCGAAAGAAACTGAATTTTTAGGACATGTAAGTACATATTAACCCCCGAAGGAGTGAAACCTAACCCCAAGAAAGTAGAAAATATTCTCAAACTAAAATTACCACATACCCCAAAACAAATTAAATCATTCTTAGGAGCGTCGGGATATTATAGGAAATTCATTAGAGATTATGCGAAAGTAGCGCAACCAATGACTAAATATCTAAAAAAAGGTGAAAAAGTTAACACTAGCGACTCGAATTACATAAACGCTTTTGAAAAACTAAAACGCATAATAACAGAAAGTCCAATTTTGAAATTCCCCGATTTTAACAAACCTTTTAAACTCGTAACAGATGCTAGTGCATTCGCAATTGGTGCAATACTCCAACAAGACAACCATCCCATTTGCTATGCAAGCAGGACATAGAATGAACACGAACGAAATTATTCAACAACAGAAAAAGAACTCTTAGCCATCGTTTGGGCTACCAATTACTTCCGACCTTATTTGTACGGTACCAAATTCGATCTTTTAACAGATCACCAACCATTGAAATGGCTTTACTCAAATAACAACGGCAAAGATATAAATCCCCGACTTCAGAGATGGTTATTAAGATTAGGAGAGTATAATATTAATATAGATTACATCAAAGTACCAGACAATAAAATTGCAGATTTCTTAAGCCGCATTAATACAAAAACAAATGAAATAAACGCAATAGACGCAAATATCGACAGTAATACAGACATGGATGAAGATTGTAACATTTCGCTACATAACAATGCAGATAATGATAGCATAGTAACTATTCATTCGCAAGAAGAAAACATAAACAGCCATAACCCTATACTTGAAACAGTAGTTAACCGCTTCAGAACGCAATTAATTCTAACAAATAATAAAACTAAGGATTTTGAAATAAAACATAAAAACAGAAAAATATACATATCTTTCCAAGATATAGAAAATAATTTATTAGATTATTATTATTATTATTATTATTATACCTTACACCATAATTAATTATGAGTGCAAGGTTTTGGGGGAATGAGCACTAGCTGCAGAGGCTTTCGACTCGAAGAGAAAAAGATTTTTTTTAGAAAGAAGCATTTTGGAGACCAAGCCCGTGGCAGGATTTGAACCTGCGACCCTCGGGGTGTGAGTGCAGCATGCTTACCACTAGACTACAGAAGGTGAATTTATTATATATTCTACGAAGGTACATTAAGCCTGGCAAAATAGGCATATACACTGAGTTAAATGAACACGAATATAATAAACTTCAACAAAAAATTATAGAATTATTTGACGGAGTTAATACTCTAAAATTTGTTAGGTGTTCCTTCCACGCCAAAAACTTAAAGAATGAAGAAATATCACAAATTCGAAACAGGTCATACAGGAATTAATGAGAATTACGAGGGCCTCAAAAGGCATGTTTATTTCCCAAATCTGAAAATGCTTGTACAGAAATACATCAATATTTGTGATGTATGTAACAGAGTAAAATATGACCGGCGACCAATTAAAATTAAGTTTCAATTAACCGAAACCCCAACAGATATACGACTTTCCAACACGATTTTCCAACACGATACAACTGCTTGCAGGCGTCAACGCGGGCAGCACATCGCGTAAAATTCTTCTGGCAACAGCCATGGTGGAGTTGATCAACGAGGAATCTGGCCAATCATATTGCATTCATGCGCTCATAGATCAAGGCTCCGAAGCTACCATCATCTCGGAACATGTACAGATTCTGGGACTCAAGCGCAAATCCACCTCAACGCAAATCTGTGGAGTTGGCAACAACGCAGTCGTCACTTTCGGCACCGCCTCGGCCCCATACACTGCTATACGACTCTTGCATCAAATCGCATTTGCAGCGCCCATTCTTCAACACGATATGTATGTAGTTGATGTATTAACCGGCACCCGTACCATAACAAACTCGACACAAATGCGCGATCAACTCATTCTTGCGCTACGCTCAACTGGCATGGAATTACGAAAATGGTCTAGGAACTCTGACGCTTTACTATAATCAATCCCGGTTGAGCATCAATCATCAAGTACCATGCTTTGCTGGAACAGTCCGGATGCAATCAAAACCCTCGGTATGTACTGGCAGCCTCACCGAGATATCTTCACGTTCAAGGCTAACTTCCAAATTCATACCACTATCACGAAGCGCACCTTTCTCTCAACAATTGCTCGGCTGTTCGATCCATTGGGGCTGATCGCTCCCATTGTTGTGCGAGGCCCACTCAAACTTGCCAATCTGCCTTACCGACAAAAGCATCCAATCATTTTGCCCAGCTCACACTATTTTACGACCTTAATTATTGATGAATCGCATCACAATACTCTGCACGGCGGTGTGCAACTACTGCAGCGATTCTGGATTATAATATATGGGAGAAGAACAGTTCGACACCATATTACGAGATGTTTTAAATGTTTTCGCAACTGGTCGCAAGTCACAACTCAACTGATGGGTGATCTGCCTTTCCAGCGCATAAACCGAAACGTCCATTTTTGGCAACAGGCGTCGACAACACTGCTGCTGTCGAGATCCAATCTTCGAAATATCTGTCTCGCTACCAAGGCGATTCACTTAGAAGCAGTCACCAGCATGTCCACCGAATACTTTCTCTGGGCATTACAACTTGTTATTGCCCCTCGGGGAATTTGTCACGACACCTACAGTGACTGTGGCACTAATTTTATTGGAGCTGACACTGTATTAAAAATGGATAGGAAAAAGTTTGTGGAAGCAATCGAGCGAGAAATCATTCCAAAGCTGACTGAGCAGTGCATCCAGTGGCACTTTAACCCCCCACATTCTCCTAACTTTGGAGGATTGTGGGAAGCAAATGTTAAATCCGTCAAGTACCACTTAAAGCGTAATACCAGCGGCAATCGACTGACTTATGAGGAACTGTCAACAGTTTTAGCACGCATTGAGGCATGTTTGAATTCGAGGCCGTTGTGCCCTCTAACGTCGGATCCTGATGACCTGTTTGTGCTCACCTCCGGGCATTTTCTAATAGGAGACTCGCTTCTTTCGCCACCAAAGACTGCATCTTTGAACAAAAATATCACCAAAAAACATCTCGAACTGCAGTTGATGGTTCAGCTTTTTTGATCAAGGTGGTCAACAGATTGGCTATCATACTTGCAAGCACGACCCAAATGGCGGCGACAAGAACCCAAACTCCAAATAAATGAACTAGTCCTTTTAAAGGACGATCGCTTACCTCATAACGAGTGGCTATTGGGACGCGTTATTGAACTACATCCAGGAGCTGATCAGTTGGTTCGAGTCGCTACAATCCGCACCAAAACTGGATTATACAAGCGGTCCATATCCAAAATTTGTCGACTTCGAATCCAAACTGAAACCGACGAAGTTTCTCTCTCTCACTCCAACTAATTCACTATTTGTACAAAATTTACCCAATTTTATCTCATCGCCTTGCACTCATCCTGAGAAGTTTTTTTAGGTGTTTTTTCTTTTACTCAATCTAAATGCAAACCACGTCTCAGCTTATCAGGAATCTGGTATATTATGCTGGTTCCAGCATTCGGGGCGGCATGTACAATTTCGTCTGCACAGCCCACTGTACTATTAACGGGAGGGCGAAATAAAATTCTGTGGCTGTCACTAGCCACTATTGGTGGCAGAGTAAAAGTGTGAGTGGCAGCGAGAAGATGTGTAAAAAAAAATATTGGTGTACAATATAAATATAATAAATAATCATTCAAAACATAGAAAGCCGAAGAACCCCCGAGTCGGACTTAGGCTCAACGTTGATATAGATCACATACATTTTTGGCGAAATAAGTACATTAGAATTCTCTGACTCAAACAGAATTAATCTAGACTATTTAAATTTCGAAAAAAGCCATAAACAAGATTATAAATCAATACAGTAATCTATTTAATCACTTCAATTGAAGGTCCGGTTTATTCCAAAATATATAGTTCATGAAAAGGAAATTGAAAAGCTAATATCGGATAGGCTAAAACAGGGATTTATTAAACATTGTCCATTATGGATTGTAAAAAAAAACCTTCATAACTGAATGCAGCAAAAATGGCAAATCGGGATTGATTACACAAAATTAAACGAAATCAGTGAAAAGTTTCCTAACCCATATATTGACGGGGTTTTGGATAAATTGGGCTAAATTCAGTACTTTACCACCACAATCTATCTAAAGATTTCCACCAAATACTAGCCAAAGATTCAGATAAAAAAACGGCTTTTTCCACTCCATTCGGCCATTCTGAATTTGCTCGTATGCCTTTTGGACTTAAAATTTACCATCTACTCGTATGTTTCAAAGGATGATGAACTTTTTTTTTAAAAGACTTCCTTTATAAAATTAGCTAGATGATATTTTAATATTTAGTTCTTGCTTAGAAAAACATATAACTAATTTCTAAAAAAATATTTGGGAGACTAGAAAAGGCTGAATTAAAGATCCAAGTTGACAAACCGAATTTGTTAAGAAATGAAAAAGAATTTTTGGGACACATTCTTACTTCTGAAGGAATTTAGCCCTGCCCAAACAAAATAAAAAACAATCGGTTACTAAAATTACCTACCAATTAGAAACAGATAAAATCCTTTTTGAGAGTGACTGGGTTTTACAGAAAATTCATTAAGGCCTATTCCAAAATCGCAAGTCCAATGATATGATGATTTTAAAGAAGATTCTAAAGTTAATACCAATGTACCAAATTATATTTTAACCTTCGAATAACTCAAGGATATTTTATCTAACCCCCTACACTTAGGTACCCAAATTTTAGTAAGAAACTTCAAATATATATTGATGCTAGCAAAACGGCACTTGGTGCAGTTTTGTCCCAAGAAGGACACCCGGTATGTTTTGCCTCAAGAACTGTAAATGCCAATGAAAAAATTACTTTACTATCGAAAAGGAGTTACTTGCGTTTGGGGAACTAAATTTTATCGTCCTTATCTGTATGGACAACAATTCGATATTTTTAATAACCATGAACCAATAGAATGATTATATGCAAAACATTCCGCAAAAGATATAAATCCGCGATTACAAAGACTATGCGAATACGATATTAATGTCGACTATCTTAAGGGGAAGCAAAATAAAATCGCTGGTTTTTTAAGTAGAATAAATTATAATACAAATGCAATAAACGTCGTAGATAACGAAGACTATGGTAGCGAATTAAATGAAATGTTTGAACTTCATGTTGAAAATTTGAACACAATGGAGGAATTTAATAACGATAATGAACCAATGGTAGTTCATAACGATAAAGATTTTAAACGAGAAAAGAATTCAAATGATAATTTTTCAATTCTAAGTACGGTAGTGAACCGATTTACAACACAAATAATCCTTAAACATATTTAAGAATAAATTAATTTTCATTGCCAAAAATGACTTAGATACGACCAATGTTATTAACGTCGTCCGAAGACACATTACAAAACGAAAAATTGGAATTTATTCCGTACTTACCGACCATGAATATAACAAATTCCAACAAATTTTAATTAATATATATACAAACAATAAAAATATTACTCTCGTTAAATGCGGCTCTTTCGCGGAAGATATAGACAATCCAAATGAATTAGCGAAACAAATATCATTGTTTCCAAACAATGAAACAGGACATTCTGGAATAATCCCCACTTATGAAGGCATGAAATCAAAGATACATCGTCCTGAACTTAAAACCAAACCTCACGATATAATTAATAATTCTGACACTTGCACTGATCCAAAATACGATAGGAATCATATTAGAAACAAATTTACTTAAATGTAAATAGTAAACAATCGTTTATTATTTTCATTGATAAGTTTGCCAAACATGCAATAAGCTTCCGCCTTCCGGATAGAAATAGTCATACGATATGGCAATTAAGGGAAAAATTAAAATATTTATTTTTGACAATGAATTAAATTCAAGAAATATAAGAGGCTTTATGTCTCAAGAAGAAATATAATACCATGTGACGAAACTATTCAGGGAATTCTGATATAGAACGATTGAGTAAAACATGAACCGAACGAATAAGTGTTATAAACTTAGAAAATAGACTTCTAGTTTCAAAACAAATTCTTGAAGCCATTAAGTTCGATAACAGTTCCTTTCTTAGTGCTATTAAAAAAACTCCATTTATAGTTCAAAATAAGTTTGTAGATTAAATTATAAGTTTCTTAGATATAAAGAGGAACCGAATTTTGAAAATTTTCCTTACAAAATATTCATGAATGTAATATTAAAAGTCCATTAAAATTTATAGGTACTCCTCGCGATAATAACATTCCTGATGATGTTAGCCCCAACCCAGACATCGCTACTAGCCAACCGAATACATGAAAACGCAGGTTTTTTACAAATAGAACTAAAAACGGTGGAAATTCAGAATCAAACAAATACGGTTATACACATAGACCAAAGGAGATCATAAATATTCTTGATCAAACTGACATTAACATTTACCAACTCGACATAGAGCGAAAAAACTTATAGAAATCCGAAATTAATTCAATAAAAACAAAGATAAAAACTATTATTCCCTATGGCCTTGGAAAAAATAGGTTTAATCAACGCCGTTGGCTCTGCGTATAAATGGCTTTACGGAACAATGGACAACGATGACAGAGAGGAAATTTTACGTCATTTAGAAATCACAGACAGAAACAACCATTAAGCAATAAAATAACACCTCAACGAACAAATATATATAAACCAATAATTTAATGACACATTTAACAAACTTAAAGAAGTAGTGGAAAAGGACAGAATTAAGAAAAAGAAGATAATTAAGATGATAAGAATGAGAAATAACGAAATTCTAAACGATTACTATATTTAAACCAGCTAACTAAAATTAAGAACATTGCACTGAAAGGAGATCAAATACAGGATAATATTGTTTCAGCAAGAAACAATATTACTCATCCTAACCTCTGAAGAAATTTAAAAATACAAAATTGATTTTTATAAATTGAGACTTTTTAAAGTTGGTGTCATGAGCTATAACAAAAATGCCAGTATTGCTATTCAAATCCCAAGGGCTTATATTAGAAAATATTTTTAAATCGACGACCAATACTTTGTTGAAATAAGTAATCAGATTTTAGAATATAAAGCCAATACTCTCTTAAGACACCAGAGCAAAAGTTGTATCTTTTCAAAAAGTTGAAAATACAAAATTGATAATAACACAGAAATAAAAGAAATTGCTGATGAAACATTATTTATCAATTCTAAGAAAATTGTGACAACAAAAATATAACATTAACAAAGAATGCAGATTATTTCTTCTGTCTTGTCAATAAATTCGCTGAAAAATAAGCTTCATTTTCACTGAATTGACGACTATTGACTTACTCACATTTTCAGATGCAATACGGCTAAAAGGTGATATTTATGTCTACTGACGAATCTTCAAAAGAAATTGAAAACTTTATAGAATATATTCTAGTGTTAGCGTTGATCAGGCCTAATTAACCTTACCCCTAAAAAATTAATGTACTATGACACCACTGAAATATAATAAAATAGAAAGAGAGACCTAACGGAACAAACGAGGGGTAATAATGATACAGAGAGAATGAGAATGGGAATGAGACAGTACATGGACAGAATTTGATCAATCAGTTCACCACCTGCAGTTAGCGTAGTTGTCTGGATGGACAGATTACAACAGATGACGGCCCAAGTTCGATTCCTGGGAGGGTTCATAGTTGGTGTGCTGTTCATAATAAAAAATGCTTGGGAAAAAATTGCCTTTCATTGAAAGATCTCTGATGAGGACACGTGGCGTGTCCGAAAAAGCTATAAAATCTGCCAAAATGTTTCAATAATTCTCATTCTGAAAATTATTACGGTGGCTTAACCACACATACACAATGTCAATAATTGTGTGCAACTTGTCTTCTCAATAGATTCGCTGAAAAATAATCTTTATTTTCATTGAATTGACGACTACTGACTTACTCACATTAAAAAAGAATAGTTCAATAATTTTTAAAAACTGTGAAATTTAAAAAAAAAATGAAAATTACTCTAAGAAAAAATTACCTGTCATGAAAAATCCTTTTACCCAAACAATAAAAAAACCAACTAAACAAATGCAAAAATTACATATTTTTGTTCAAAAATAGAAAGTAATGTTACGGAAACAACCAGACAGAAATTAGGGAATTAAGTAATTAAGAAAAATATATGCAAAATAAAATGGAAATGAAAGAAATGAAATAGAAATCCTAAAGCAAAATATAATGTAAAATAAAAAAAATTTTTAATATCTTAAACATAGGTACATATATGTATATTTATATTTAAGGTTATTTATGACATCATAACAATGAAAAGAAAAGTAAACACCTTAATATCAGAAATAACATGCCTGAGGAGTGTCGTTATTAAAAAAAGGGAGAAGTTACGTTCTCTGCAGCAAACCCAAACACCCCACATTTATTTACGAACATATTTCATAAGCTAATGCAGGCGAGCTAGTTCTTAAATCTAAATCATGTTCAGTAAAATAAAACTTATGAGGGGTAACATTGGCCACTAGTTGGATGACTAATTTCTATTGTAAGAAAAGTGTCTAGTAATACAAGAAAATCATTTTAGGATAGTCTTAAAATTTCATTCATTTAAAAAGTTGAACTTTTAAAAAAACGTTCTTAGTTAATTTCAAACTATACTTCGCGCACCAAAAGACGTGGCACACCCTGCTGGAGAGGATGGCTCTACTTGACTAATTTGACTAGCCAATGCACCTTTGAAAATAGAAGAGGCAGCTCCATCGTGGGCCTTACCTTCGCCCAGAGTTATATAGCACTCTACGCAAGGTGGACTTTAAGCACCATCAACATGCATAGCGACCATATTGCTATCATTTACATATCGGCGTATATAAAACATAACGCGCATCGTGTGCGGAAAGTTCAGTAAATAGCTGGAAAAAACAGACTTTTGAAGCCGAAATCTTTAGCAGGGTTTGCCAATATTGTACCGCTCCAGAAAGCCCATTGGAGATGAATGCTGAAAGCATGACGGCGAACATCAAGGCCTGCCTGACAGAGCCAATCGCTCCAACGATAGCAATATCATCGTTATACAGCTCCATTGAACATGAGAGGTTGATACGTAAGTTTTGGGAGCTGGAAGACCTTGGCGAAAGCAGAAACGTAACTACACAGGACCAATGGAGCGAACAGTTCTACAGTACGGCTTATCAGCGTTTAAATACTGGGAAATACCTGGCGAGATTACCTTTTTTGTCAGAAATTGACACATCTTGGGTTCTTGGGACTTCTCGCGAAATGGCATTGAAGCGGTTTATGCAGCTGGAAAACCGATTAGCACGTGATCCAAAACTCCAATCTATATATAATGAAAGTATCAACGAGTATATCATTTGGTAAAGCATCCGATGCAACCATGCCTAGGTTATCAGGAACACCCGACACAAAATCTGTCTACTGGTGGAAGGGGGAAACTGTCATCATGCACGCAGAAACATTAAGACATCACGCGCTACGCCTGAGACAGACGCGCTATTAGCAGACTACAAGGCCTGTAAAGCGGTACTTAAAGAAGCCATACAAGATAGCAAGAACCGATAATTTAAAAAGCTTTACGACAGCGTATAATTTGATCCCTGTGGACTTGGTTTTAGGACTGTTATGAGGACGCTCAAAGGCCCGAGAACACCACAGCCCACGACACTATTCTCTCGCCAAGAAGAAGCCAGACTTTACCAGTGACAGCAGTTGCTCATGGATGGCATTCCTGAAGTCACCACACCGGAACTGCTTCTCATTATGCGACGAATCGCAGATAGCAAAGCTCCGGTCTTAGACGGATTTCCAAACATTGCAGTAAAAACAGCGATTAAGGCGACACCGGAGCTTTTTGCTAAACTGTACGACGCATTACTCAAAGAAGGCGTTTTTGGAAAATCTTCGCAACAACAGAGGCTGGTGCTGCTACTTAAACCTAAAGAGAAGCCTGATCAACCATCGTGATACCGTTGCAAAGGCTTGGAAAATATATGGCCGCCTCGTATGCGATCGAATACAGGAGTATCTTTAGAAAAGCGCGATCAACACTGGACGCTATTAAAACCGTCATGAATATCGATCGTCAAGCCACTAGCTGCAGACAATGGAGATTCGGTACAAAGAACTACTCCGCCGTAACATTGGAAGTCAAAAACTCATTCAACTCCCCATCCTGGCCCAAGATTATGAGCGCACTTAAAAGTTTCGTGGTGCCTGTGTAACTGCAGCGAGTTGTAGAGAGCTACTTCGGCAAAAGGGTATCCTGTTTTATGGCAAGTAAGTTGGCGTTAAACGTACAGAGTAACTGGCGGGGTCCCCCAGGGCTTGGTGCTGGGCCCAACACTCTGGAACACAATGTATGGTAGCATCCTTAAACTTGACCTCCCGGAAGACACAATCCTCGATAGATACGCAGATGACATCGCGATGGTTTCAGTGGCAATGCACCTTGACACACTGCAGATGTTTGGGAAACGCAAAGCTCGAGCTGGCAGCGCAAAAAACTGAGGTGGTGCTGCTGTGCACAAGACGGGTGCGCGAAGAATCAACAAATAATGATCACATCAACACTTCCCAACAGTACCTAAAATATTTAGAAGTAGTAATTGATACCCGGATGATCTTCAAGCAGCACTTACAATTAGTCAGCGACAAAGCCGCACGAATAAATGGTGCGTTTACGAGACTAATTTTGGTGGCCCCCGCGCATGCAGACGCAACTCCTATCAACAGTGACAAGTTCGGTGATCCTGTTTGCAGCGCCGATCTGGGAATTACGAATCAGTTCTATTATAAAAATATTCAACCCACATACAGGCTTGGTGCTCTGAGGGGACCCAGTGACTACCTTACCTTCTCGGATGATCCCATTTGTGTCATTGCAAGAAGGGTGCCCATCGATCTTCTCTTCGCTCGCGAAATGGAGCGGCTGTATAAAGCTGTCTGGCGTACGTCAAGTGCGGCAAAAAAGGAATAAATTGCGGAATGGCAGCAACAAAAATACCGCTGAACGTTCAAACTCATTCCTAATATTGCGATGTGGATGGACCGAAGACACGAAGTGGTTGTCTATGAAGACGACCCTTACTCCCCAATATGCCCAGAAGAGCCGGAGAGCGCGCTGCGTGTTTTATTGCACTGCACACGATTCATCAATATACGAATAGACCTAGAAACAGCATTAGACGCGAGGATAAAGAGAAGTGGAGTACCACATGGACTGAAGCGGCGAGTATTACGACCGTTGCAATACATGGAATACGTGTGTAGAACTGAACGCTCCAATAGATCTGACGAAGGAGTTCGCGACGACCAATGAGCTTTGGATCGGACATTTACAGAATGACCATTATTGACGATAGAGCATTATACTCAGAACGGTCTCCCGATGCACTACCTAATGGTGAAGTTCTGGGAATAATAACCGTCGGACAAGAGGAGGGGGGAATATGGTTCGGGGTCAAGTCCCACACTATGGCATTGGCCATAGACAATTGATGTTTCCCCTCCTCAGAATAAAAGCCTACACAGTCAGCTAGAAGTGTGTAATGGGTGACCAGTGAAGATTACCTTGTAAAGGTTCTAAAAAGTTTCCACGATTGACCTCTAGGTGGACACCAGGGTTCTTAGAACACACATACGAAAGGATTGGAAGAGTATACGGTTGGAAGGGTTTGCTTAGATACATTAAGAAATATGTAAAGAGCTGTCAAAAGGTCAAGCTACCAAGACTTCGAGGCTGACAAAAATGCCTATGGTAATGACAGATAGATCCAGACACCCTTTTGATAAAGTGCACTAGGATATTGTAAGTATTTTACCTGAGACAGTTTCGGGAAACAAGTAAATCTCAAATTTCCAAGATGATCATTTTTTGGCCTGATTCTACCGAAAGCATTGGTGGCCTTCAACGGATGAAATTTCATGTCAAAGCTGTTTTATGATGCGTGTAAACCCTTGGGGATTAAACAATTACATATAACACCATATCACCCGCAGTTACGTAGTTTCTCTAAATAGGATGACTCCAAATAGGATAAGTGCCTGATGGGGGCTATGCATGTACATAACAGTACTTTACATGTATCAACAAAGGAAACTCCGTTTAGGAGGCACCACTGGTTTGATTTCAAAATCCCGGCAAATAGTAAGCGTAAATATGCACCAGTGTGCTGTGTTGATGACCCAAATAAAGTGCGGAAATATCAGTTGCTGCGACCGCACTAGTTGGTGAGAAAAAACCAGGTCAATCTAACCGAGTAGCTAGAGAAGCCTACAGCAAGGTACTAAACACAGTAATCTTTCATGTGGGTTGCCGAGTGCTGATGGAAAATCACACTAGGAAAAATATATGTTCTCTTGTGTGGTTACCACGGTAGTAACGATTAAATGCGAACCCAAAAAATTTCAGAATCACTTGCTAAAGTTATTCTATATGCGGCCTACAAACTAAAAAACATGTATTTATGGTTTTCTATGTTATCAGGGGACCGCCATACCTTAAAAATGCTGACAGCATGCCTACGAAAGCTGCTCATGTCTCCGGGAACGTTGCTGCGGCTACTTTATGGCCGTGCATTATTGATAAGTTATTATTAGGGATTATTTTGTAATTCTAGTTTGGAATTAATTTGGTATCCAAGCATACAAGCTGTCATGGAAGCATATTTAGACAAATATTGTGAAACAAATTAAATTAACCAAGTGTTAACATCCCCACCGAGTTGGGCGAAAAATATTTTTATTTCTTTTACAAGAACATAAATTCAAAATAAGCTGATACAAGTATATCATTTGTTTTTGTTAACCATATCAAATAGCGCAATTCAGACATCCAAAGTCAATGTTTGCGGAAGTGTGTCAATTTAACTAAGTCATTAAAACATTGCAAAATATAAATATGCAGATTAAATTGTGAAAGAAATCGAAAGGCGACCGTAATGTAGTTTTAAAATATATAAATGCTCAGCATGAACAGCGTAATCTATGTATGTAGTCATACATTCGCACATCAGTATTTTCTTGCAGAAATTTATTGCATTGTAATATAACGTGTAAACGTTCATTATTGCCACGGGCTAAACGAGCTATGAAACGAATGTATGGAAATACATACCTATAAGAAAGTTTTTATGTATATAAAAAACAATGAAGATATTTAGGATTATATTAGGAAATCTCGAGACTTTAGAGATCGGAAATAAATTAAAACGAGTATAGAAGTCTGAAGTCGGGTTAGACCGACTTCGAAATACCCTTTACCTTTTCTTGTGCGTACAAGTTCAACAATGGGGATGTTTTTTCCTTAAATCATCATTAGGAGCATATTCATGGTAATTTTTGGTAGGGTACCTTGAAATGATTATATCGGCCCCATTTCTTGGGTATGGCTTTATAGTGTCAATATAACCACTAATATAAAATTTCGTCAAAAAATATTGTATAGGTCGAAAGTTATAATAATATGTCAATAGTAGGCGTGGCTGTAAAAATAACACGCGCATTTTTTGTGCGGTGTTTAATGTTAGTACCCGCAACATTCTTATGAAATTTCGTTGATAAATCTTTAATAGAAACACAGTAATGATTTTTGGCTAATTGTGGGCGTGGCAATTGTATTATGATCTCCATATTCTGTATACATAATATTATGGACCCCATGTATATTTCTGCAAATTTGTAATCCGCTGGCATCAATACGAGCATTGGTAGGCTAATTTTAATTTTAGACCCGAAAGTTCCCTATATCAAAAGTGGGCGTGTTTTTTCTCTGATCAGCCCCAATTGTTGCAGATAGCTTTATAATGTCCACATGTTCCTTCCCGTAAAATTGCGTCTGTAAATCTGTACCAGATCTTAAGTTATCAATATTTGTTAATAGTGGGCGTGGTCGTTAATATATACCGCCCACTTTTTGCACAGTGTTTAGTAGGACCCACATCTCTATATCTGCCAAATAATGTCACGATTCCGTCAATTGTACCGAAGTTATAGTCATTTTAAAAAAGGTGAAAAAAGTTCCTTATATGGGAGGTAGGCGGGGTCTTTGTCCAAATCGGCCCATATAGCAATCTGGTTCTGTATCTTTCTCCAGACTAGAGTTTTGCAAAATTTCATTAAGATAGCTCTAACGGTGTAGAAAAAAAGTGGCCACAGACAGACAGACGGACAGACGGACGGACAAAATAAAAATTGCTTAGAAAGTGATTCTGATCATATATGTATTAATATGTCCATACTTACCACGCCCCCTTCTTGAAATTGCAACCGCTCTCAAAAGCACAAAATTAGTATATCCTATTTACGTTTTTTAAAGGTTAAAGGTATAAAGAGTAAAGAATTCTGAAGTCGGGCCAGACTGACTTCGATATACACTCTTCCGTCTTCTCCTCTGAAAAGGTTAGTAAGAAGTTTTGCTATTTCAGCATGGCCTCAAATAGATCGTCTGTAGTATCCGGAGAGACCAAGAAGTGCGCTCAAGTCTTAAGTGCTTTTGGGTGGGGAAAGTCAACTATGGCATGTACTTTTGTGGGACTGGTTTTGATTCCGTCAGGGGATATTAAAAATCCTAGAAATTGGATTTAACTTTAAAGAAATCGCTCTTATCTATTTGTACTTTCAAATTAGCTTCTTGAAGTGTATTGAAAATTTTGCGGATATTTTCTGTATGTATTTTCTCATTTTTCCAAAATATGATTATGGCATATATATAGACATAACATATTTTTCCGATGTACCTTCTTAGGATATCTTCGATATTAGCGCTTTGAAAAATTGCAGAAGCATTTTTTAATCCGAATGGTAAACGTGAAAATTCGTACTTGCCATTCTTCACTGAGAAAGCGGTTTTCTCTATGTCCGATTCCTTTAATAGAATTTGATGGAAGCCTCTTTACAGGTTTATTACTGAAAAGAAAGTTTTAATTCAAAATTTTGTTTTGAATTTGTGATTTGAATTTCCAGTACTTCAACTGGGAATTCACGACGATTAAATAATTCAAGCATTTAATCTGAATTTGAAGTTTTTAATTTTCAGTACTTGAACTGAATATTCACGACGAAACAAAATTGAAGTTAATTTAAACGGACCTTCTAGTACTTGAACTAGAAAACCATAAAGAAATAATAATTCAATAATTGTTCTTTAGAGCTATAATTTCGAACTGACTTTCTTAAATCATTGCGTGCGTTTTTATACAAAATTTTCGTGTTAAAATCCACAGCAATACTATATAATATAAATAATACATATGATCAGCATTACTGTAGTTCGATGCAAGTTGCACAACAGGATAATATGCTAGAGTAGCATATTATCATGAGACTAAAACCAACAAACAAACGTGTCGAATTTCCGTCTGCTTAATATGCAAGAGAATTTAAACCGTTGTTATGCAAAGTGCAACGAACTTCTGTTAATATTGACGCAAAGGATAAATTGAACAGAAATCAAAATTGCAGTATTAAACAAAACTTAAAAAATTTCGCATTTAAATATATGTACATTAACATTCTCCCCCGGGTTGAACGAATGTTCAACAATTAAGTCTACAAGTCCACGCAGAAGCCACGAGAGTACCTCGGCGCTGATTGTGGTGGAGCGTCTGGAGTTGCCTCTGACATTGGGATTTCCTCTAGTGGTGAGTTTGCTTGCGAAGCCGTTGATTGAGCTACTCCACGCTGCTTCTCTTGTCCACTTGTTGTAGTCACCTTGTGTACTATTTGTTAATAGTTGGGGATGATTTGCACACCATTCTCGCAAATTAAATCAATGTGTGCCTAGCATTTTTAGCAGCTGTCGTTGCATTTCTATGGCTGTAGCCAGACTGTCTGATCCTTCAAGTCCATCGTCCACATAAAAATTGTCATGTAACATTTTTGCTCCCAAAGGATGACTTATCATGTTGTCGTTAGCGATTTGTTGCAGACATTTAGTTGCTAGGTACGGTGCTGCCCGTGCTCCATATGTAACGGTGTTTAGTTGATAGTACCCAATGTTGGCTCTTGGATCCTCTTTCCATACGATGACTTGATAACGTCGATCTTCTGGATGTATTATGATCTGCCGATACATCTTTTCGATATCGGTTGTGAACACAAAGCGTGGCAATCGAAAGCGTAGCAGTATTGAAAAAAGTTCACTTTGAACTGTGGGCCCGGTATACATTAAATCGTTCAATGAATATCCTGTCGTGGTTTTGGCGGATGCGTCGAACACCACTCGCAATTTGGTTGTTGTGCTATTGGGTTTTAGAACACAATGATGAGGAAGGAAGTAGTTAGGAGACAGCATTGAGACAAGCTTCACTTTCTTCATGTGTCCCAATCTTTCGTATTCTCTCATAAACTCCACATATTGTTTTCGCAGTTCCACGTTTTTCTGAAGTCGCTGTTCGAGACCAAGGAATCGATTATGAGCCATTTGTCTTGATTCTCCCAAAGCTGTTGAATTTTCGAGAAATGGCAATTTTACGATGAAGCGTCCCAGGTAATTTTTGCGCATATTTTGGGGAAAGTGTATTTCGCATTGTTGTTCTGCTGGTGACATGCTCTTTCTATTGTTTCAACTTCATCCATGTTCCATAATTTTTCAATTGCCTCGACCAGTGGACCATCCCTGCTATCGGTGTCGGTTTTCAACCCGAACACTGCACATGTCAATGATTCCGCCTATGGTTCAGACGCCAACCAAGTGAAGTGTTTTGGAGAATCGGGCCATTATTCATCATCTTTATATGACCAGGTGCCAAGAGACTCAGGAAAAATTCGGCACCCAGAAAGACGTTAATTTTGTCTTGCTTGCAAAATTTCGGATCTGACAATTGTATGTTTGGCCGGGATTTTCCAATTTGAAGTATCAAATTGATTATTTGTTTGAGCGGAAATAATGTTTTGAATTACAAATGATTCCATATTAGTTGTGAAACTGCCACTAGTGGATTGCATCTTGACATTAATCCTCTGAGCAAGAGTCTTTTGCGCATTGCCAATTCCCTCAATGCACAAGGAAGCTTTGGTTGGAGATATGGATAATCTCTTCATCAGACGTTCTGAGACGATGTTAACTTGAGAACCGCAATCCTAAATTGCTCTAAATTCCCCTGAATTGCCATTGGCTTAATCTTGCTGTTGCCAGTAGTACGTATCCTTAAATTGACACGTTGCTTGCTGCTGTTGATGAAACTGTTGCATTTTGAATGGGATTTATTGCTTCATTGGCTGATTGCCTTGCTTCTGATGACGGCATTTTTGGAACTAGTTGTTTTTCATTTCCAAAATGTAACTACATATTGTGTTTTTTATCACATTTGCTGCAAAATCTCCACTTGTAATTGTTTGAATTGTGATCGTTCTTAAAACAATTGAAACACAGTCGTTGCTTTTTTACCCACAACTGGCGTTCTGTATTTGACAGTTGTAGAAATTTCTTGCAGAAATACAATGGATGACTACCATTGTCACATAATTTGCAGCTTTTGCTCTTGATCGACGTTGCAATGGAGGATACAACTCTGTTGGGTGGTTGTGCCATTGCAGCTTTATCCTTGGGGCCGATGGCGTTCATTGAATGGAATTGTCCTTCCAATAACAGCAGGAAGTTATCCACCCCTTGTAATTCCTTTGGATTTGTTAAGGATTGTTCAAATCTCATGTGTGTGCATCGATCTAGTTTCTTTATTAGCAGATGAAGAAGAATCGTATCCCATGCTCCCGTATCAACCCCTAAATTGTCCAAAGCCAAGAAGCATTCCCGTGTTGTGTCGTGCAAATTCTTAGTTGTCGAGGCAGTTGATGTCCCTGACTGATTTACTAGTGATTTAGTAGTTTTTCGATTAGCGTAGCTAATCCCTTCTGTTGTTGTACCGCTCTAATAATATTTTGTATAAACTAGTGTCTTGGACTTTGTTCTAATAGAGTTAATAACTTTTGTAGTATAGATTAGCTTTTCGTTTGGGGTCAGAGAAAATCTCAGGGAATTGAAATAGTCATATCTAGCTTTTGTGTATCGTTCATTTGACTTGGTTAACATCTTGAGAAATTAATTGTGTTAGTTTTATTTTAATTGAGTTATTTATTGTCATAAAATTATGTTTAGTATGAATGATGGCTGAGAAGTCTTTAAGACTATCATTGCCTAAAATGAAATGATGAAATGAAAAGATACATGAAATGATACTAGAGACGGAAGAAAAAAAATTACATGTGGCATGTTGAATAAGTTGACGTATGAGTGGTGAGGGATCTCTATTTGTCCTCCTATTGAATTTGCAAACAAATTTTTGTCGTTCTGAATCGACTTTTTGGCAAACTGTGGTTATATGTAGTTTTTATTTGAACCTGTATCTGCTAAAATTTTGAATATCTCTCCACTGTTAGTCTTACAATCAAAATAAGGAAGAGAAGAGCTCTTTAACCTAAAAAATTAATGTCACTAAAATCAAGAGTTTCGCAATTATAGGGATTATCATTATGATTGTTTTGATGTTCATTATTGTAAAAGGAGATTGTGCATTATAACTGAATTCATTGTGGTTATCTTCTAGCGGGGTGTCTTCAATTGTTTCTTGATCAGTGTTTACGAGGAAGTTTCTTTGAATTTCCATTTAGTTATTTCCTGTCTTTGGCCTGCATACATGAAGTTTGGTCTATTTGCATAATTGGCTCTGGTTTCGGTTGCGGTTTTGGCGTTGTTGGCCCTGAAAGGGTGTTGTAGTATGGGTTTGGTTGCTGAAAAAATGGCTCTGTGGGTCTTTGTGGATATTGCTGTGTTCTCATAGGTTATTGATATGGTCCTTATGGATATCGCGGCTTAAATGATTGTTGCTGTGGCAAATATGCAGGTTCTATGGTAAAGTTGGCCTAAACTGATTTCTTGGAATTTCGATGTAACGAATAGCATGATAGCTTCCGAACTGTTGATTTTTCAACTTTAAGCACAGGTGGAGTGCTTCTGGAAGGCCTTTTGGGTCTCTTATGCCTAGAACTCCAGGCAGATGGCCGTTAACTTCGTTTACGAATGTATCGAGGGCTCTTACGCGGTATATTTCTGTGAGTAAGTGTAGTGATTCCTGGATAATTTCCATACAGCTAATTTTATTCAAAGTTAACGATAAATGACAGTAAACTCGTTGATAAAATTCTTGCGTTGTTTGTCATCCTTGTATTATGCCAGTCATCTGGTAATCCAATGTTCCAAAGTCTTTTTTGTCTGCATAATGTGTTGTCAAGCATTTGCAAATCGCTTTCCAATCGAGAGGCGAGATATAGGATTGAAATTCGGCATCAGCACATCCTACGATTTTATTTCTTATTGTATTAAAAATTCTGAAATATTTTGGAGTTCCTATTATATTTTCATATATCTTTAAAATTCGTCCGACACTTTTCTTTCAGCTACTTAACTCGGTGAGATTGCCAAACTCTCTAAGGGAGCGTACGACATCCGGTATTTTGTGTAGGTCTGATAGGTTTGCTCGAAATTGTTCGTATATTACTTAGTCGGTGATTATGCCTGGGGATGGCTATACTTGGTTCTGAATTATAGATGGGCATTCTGCTCTTACTACTTGCGCTACTATATTACGAATAATATTTGCGAACTTCGAAGTGACTTGGGGAGGTATGCTATGTTGATCGGAACTGGGTTGACTATGTTGATTTCCGAACACAGGGGGTAAAATTAGAATATTTGGATTTATATTTTGTTATTGGCTTTACAAGTTTTCTTTTAAATATATGGTATTTTATATAATATAATATAAATGAGTATACGAGTATGGTAATTTATATAATATGGTATTTGTATAAATTATAATTGAAACTTGCTTAAAAAATTTTAAAAATCTCAAATATTATTTCTAATATTCTAGTTTTTTTTATAATATATATATATATATATATATATATATATATATATATATATATATATATATATATATATATATATATATATATATATATATATATCTTAAAATTTATATTCAAATTTCACGTGTCTTTCTCTGATCAATTTTTAATTATTTTTTGTAGTACTTTCAACACATTTGCTTATCTTTATGTATACACAGCACCATATAAAAAAAATAACCTCGTTGCTTTAAAATAACACTATATTTTATTATTATCAACTAAAGATTTGGCACTTTTCTTTTTGATTACAACTTGAAATACGAGTATGTGGTTAAAGTCAAACTTTTTGGGTTGCGATATTTATGCAGAATTTGAAAAAACTTATGCTGAACTATCCTAGGTGTTTCAATGGCCACGATGCTGGCAAGACTGAGGTCGAGCATCGGAGGCTGATTCGCCACATTGACGAGTTCAACCGAATTCGCCGTATTGACTAAAAAGATGGCTATGGCCCCGACACACGTTCTTTCATGGCTTTCGCTCATTTATTGGTGAGCCATGAAAGGGGGAACTCTCTCCCAAAGCATGCCTCACTTTGAAATGAGAGCAGCCATGGTGACGCTAGCACCGGGCCGCAGCTACCCTTAGGAGAGGGTTCACGGCGTAAACATGCCCCCCTTGCAATAATTGCAATGGAGACGGGACGGCCACGCCGGAACCCGACCTTCATCCCCTCACAGGTGGAAGGTGGTATGGTGATCCTCGTGACAGATCTCGCACGGCGGCTGGCGGCATCCTGTGGCCGTGTGCTTGATGGGCAAACACTTCCAGCACAGTTTCCGTGCCACCACTTGGTCCCGTCGCTTTCGAGGAGTCCGACCATGGGGACGATTGGTGATCGTCGTGGTGGCGTCAAGTGACAGTCCCGTTTAGCTGGCGATATCGGCAATTGTCCGGTGTCGGCAGGTGCAAGCGCAGCGGGCAAGGGTACCACACGCGTGGCGGTAGCAATTGATCTAATTCGGCGAACCTGGATTGGATTGGTGGCGACGGGTAAGAGCAGCGGTGGCGACCCGTGTGGGTACCAACGGCGCAGTTGGTCGGGTTCGGCGAGCTGCGCCCTTATCACAGGTAAATAGCCATGTCGCTGCAGCGCCTCCAGCCGCTGCGCTGATGAGGGTGTCGTACCCCTCGTGTTGGTTGCCGATAGCCCCTGGCCTTCGACCCCTTTGTTATTGTCGTGAACCTCGACCAGCCACTAACTGGTCCCTTGCTTGAACGCCGGCCAGCGAATTCCAGATAGGCGCTTCATCGGGCGGCGGTGGTAGCGGGTCCCTGGCGGGGACACCGCTAGATCATGGAGGATGAGATAAAGTGGAGCGGGGAGGCCCCGTTGGCCCCTGCCGTGTTTTGGGTTATGCATCCTAAAGACAATAAACAAATTCATTAATAATTGGTCGATAGCCAGGGGGTTTGCAACAATTATGAAGTTATATAATAAGTTAGTCATCCCCTCGGGGAGGAGGATACTTCTCAGATGGTAATTCCACCATTTTTATAATAGACCGGGTTACAATTCCTCGTGCAGTCTTTACCTTTACGACCCGCACTTTCACGTCCGGATCTGGGTGCGTGTGGACAATTCGGCCGCGACGCCAATCCTGAGACGCTAAATTGTCTTCCCGTATAACGACAAGATCCCCTGTTGTGATGTTCGCTTGAATGTTATGTCATTTGCTACGTCGCTGACACTCCAGCAGATACTCCGTTTTCCAACGAGCAATGAATTGCTGAGCATGGGCCTGTATTTTTTGCCATCGGATCAAAACCGAAGGGTATGGTCTCATCTCCTCGGTTTCTACGGAGGCCAGAAGAGGGCCTCCCACCAAGAAATGTCCTGGAGTTAGCGGTTGCAGGTCAGTCGGGTCATCTGACAGCGCATAGATCACGCATATCAAAGGGGCCCGAAAAGCCTACTCCGGTATTTGTGAAGGGTCGACCGCACGTGGTTCTTTCGAGAGATGATGCAGCCATAATCTGGGTCTGCTTTCGCTTCTTTTCTAGTAGGCAAGGTTTGCACTGGAGAATTTTACTTTTAATTAATATTTTTTCCCTCGGAATCCAGTATTGGGTTCGAAGCAGGCGCATTTATTGGTTGCCCCGTGTAGCGAGATGAGGTGAGTAAACCTGACTATCAGACGACTAACGTGGCTGTAATAAGGTAGAATGATGGGATAGCTCTCAGAAATGGGTAAATGCAGGGTAAACACTAATCGACCGTTCACTCCGAGTGTCTGGTCGGAATGCAGGATGGGATTCAGTGTGAGCACAGGGCTCGAGGTAGAGATGGGGTCTCCTCTGAGGAGAACATTGCAATATTTTGGCTAATAGAGATGTTGGGCGAGCGTGATGAGAAGAATCGTTGTGGCCTCGATTTCTTGTCTGCTTAGGGCGACCCCTCGTTTGGGCATAGTATCCCGACATCTGACCAAGCTATATGCCATGAACCTTCTCACTAGTCACAAAACTTGTAGAGCTCTAGAGAGGGTTGAGAAGCGTAAGGTAGGTCGTCTTTTTGAGATATGCGTACCATGTAGGATGTGGATGGGTCACATTTCTTCCTCAGAGTGCAAGCATGTTTCATCGATGTTCATCGGCCACTCCGATTGGTATTGTTGAAGCCATTTTGGCCCATTCCACCAAAGCGCGTTGTCGACCAAGGCGTAAGGGGTGACCCCTCGGCCTGCAAGGTCAACTGGATTATCTGCCGATCAAACATGTGCCAATTGCGTGTACCCACCTTATCGAGAATCGTTCTCACCCGATTTGCCACGAAGACCTTGCAGGTGTTCGGTGCCTTGCGTAGCCATGCCAACACGATGGTGGAGTCAGTCCATCAATGAAGATTGTTTTCGGAGATGTTTAAGAGTGTTTTGAGTGGAGCCACCAACTCAGCCAACAAGGTTGCCCCACATAGTTCCAGACGCGGGAGCGATTCCGTTTTTATAGGTGCCACGCGCGACTTAGCTACAAGAAGATGAGTCGATGTAGTATTTTTACCTTGGCAACGTACGTATAAGGTCGCCGCGTAAGCCAGCTGCGATGCATCACAGAATGCGTGGAACTCCAGTTTCAGATCTGTAGCGGATCTTACCCAACGAGGCACTTGAATGAGGGATATCGTTGGATGTTGAGATTGGAATAGTTCCTATCGGGCCAAAGTTAAAGGAGGCAATGGTTCATCCCATCCAATTTGGTGTAACCAAATCTGTTGCATTAAGATTTTGGCGGTAATAACAATGGAAGCGAGCCATCGCGTCGGATCGAAAAGTTGTGCTATGACCGAGAGCACCTCTCGTTTGGTGTAGATGGTGGTGGTCGACAAAACTGCTGGATTGAAGTAGAAATAGTTCTGTCGGGCATTCCATCGAATGCCTCAGATTCTAGTTGTGCTTGACTTCTCGACTTTGAGGAAATCCTCTCGGAGTAAATGATCCAGCGGTAAATCGGATAGGATAGGCTCGTGATTGGCAGTCCATTTTCGTATAGAGAACCTTGCCGATTCCAGGATATCTATCAAGTCATTCCGCGTTTGGATCGCAGTGGGAATATCGTGCGTACCTATCAAGGCCCGTCAACGTACATTGAGGGGCGCAGCGCGTGTGAATCCAGTGGGTACCTGTGCCCTTGTCGTCTGCCATTTGCAAGAGTGTCCTTATCGCGAGATAAGGAGCACAATTCACACAATTCAATGCACCCAAAGGTGACCGTTTTTAGCTCTAAATCCGCTATGGGAGCGGCCGTGTTTTGTCCACCAACATTTGACGGTACATTTTTTGTATGTCTCCGTTGAGGATAGGTCTGATTGCAATACTGGTCGTGTGTGCAACACATCATTAAAACTGATGGTATTGGTGGTCTGTTGCGACGCGTTGAATACCATCCGCATCTTGGTGGAGGTACTCTCTGGTTTGTACGCCGCATGGTGTGGTAGGTAGTGGTGAAGCATGTGGTTGAGCTTCATGTATTCCACTATCACTTCGTCATATAATTGTTTGTTTTCTGGGTGTTTACCCAGCCGTATTTCATTGCGTTCGAATTGCTTGAGTGCAATATAACGCGATGAACCTAAGGATCTAAATCAGATTTAAAAGGTAAAGCTATCATATATCGCCCATCGTCTGGGAGTACAATTGGAGGCATACCTCGTCTATCGGCGTGCGCTTCCTATCGTTAGGCATCTCCTCAATTTACCAAAACCGTTTGAGAAGAGAATCGAGGGGTGGAGATTCGTCAACCTTCAGTCTCGTGGCAAAAGCCGACATTCTGCGTTCCGGAACTGGTCCCGTGAGGTTTCAACCGAATATGGACTCTTGAGCGAGCACAGACCCCACAATGTTTCTTTTTAAACCATCGAGCAGTACTAATGGGTATAAGTGCGCCCCCAATAGGATATCGACCAATTGTTCGTGTTCGCCTTGAATCAGTTTGAAAGCGGGCAACTCCCCGCTTAGGATCGGCAACACTAAGGCGTGGAGCCGCTTTGAAGGATCATTACGAGAGCTTAAAACTATTTTGCAAACTTTCGTGACATTAGCAGCTACTACATTGCTTACCCCTGACACTTGTGCATGCACGGTTCGCTCTGGCAGCTTGAGGCGCCTTTGGAGACGGTCAGAAATAAAAGACCCCTCAGATCCCGAATCTACCAGAGCCCGGGCCATATAACTGACTCCCCGGTGTTCAAGGTTGAGCAAGGCGGTACCCAGCAGTACTCTTTTAGACAGCTGACCACTCGGATGGCTTGGACTGGGTCCCGACTCAACTGCCGCGTGTGTGACTTGCGTTGTGTGTGTGCTGGACACGAGTAACTACTGGGACAAGCCGACAACTTATGGGAGGTCGACAGACAGTTCACACACAAGCCATGTTTTCGCGTCAATACACACTGTGTGGACACATAAGCAGCCTGAAATGTAGGACAACTGCGCACGACGTGGGTTGCGCGATGAAAAATTCGACACTGGACGGTTTCAATTCGTGTTTGATGGGTCTGGACTCGATGAGTTCGCGGAGCATAAGGCTGCATCCCCCTGGTCTGCCTCGATTTCGTGGGACGCAGATTGGACACTGCCTCGAGAGCACAGAAGCGTCGCATCAAAAAAGTATATAATATTTTCCACGAAAGAATTTCTGCCCGATCGCCCCGGGCTTGTTCCCATAAAGAGAGAGTCTCCTCTGGCAGAAGCACAGAACACAAATATACCAGGAAGATATCTCCCCAAACGTCTACATCCCCCATGTACAGCTGCAGCGCCCGCGCACAGTTATTGATTGCACGTTGCAAGTGTTTAATTGCGATCTCCTCTTCCCGCTTTACCCGTTCCAAACTAAAAAGGGTTGTGAGTTGTTGATGGATGAGAATGCGATTCTTTTCGTACCGATCTGTCGAACTTCCCCACGCCTGTTCAAAGCCCAAATCGGTAAGGGGTGATTCGACCACGATTTCTTTGGCTTCCCCCGGGTCTTAGCGTTTAAATGTAGTGGTTCTCCATTTGACAAGCGATTCTTGTGGATGTAGATCGCGGCAAACAAGTCGAGAAACGTCGGCCATTTGGCGTAGTTCCCCTCGAAAGAATTTTAATCCTGCGAATTTTAACACCTCTTTTGCGTCCTTGATACCCTGTGCTTCCAAGGTCACCGTGGCTTTCGCTTCTCGGATGGCTACCCATCGGATCTCAAGTTCACTCTGGTCGATTTCCAGCGAGATACAATAATGACAGCCCGGTGGTCGTCTGTCGAACCCGCTGACAAACGCCGTCAACGCGTCTGCCGCGTGTATGTATGGAGTGAACATCGCGCACAACTGATTAGAATACGAGCGGAGTTCCATGGTCGAGCAAACGTCTTACAGAGTCAATAATAGGGTAGCTTAAGTGGTGGGATGCTCGTCACCCACCTTAGCAGCACAGAACGATAGATCCAAGCAATTGGAAAATAAATGCCGCTAACTGCCTATGCACAAACACATTCATTAACGACACGCAGCAGAGACCTTGGCGGAGCTTCAACTTGCGGGAAAAATGCAAAGAACAATTGCTGCCCCTAGTGTACAGGTACGTAAACGGCAACAGCTTTGAACACTCGCCCAAAGCGCACGCAGCGGCACTAATACGCAAATTAGCGTGGCAGAACTGCTAGTTCCCGACTGAGAAACTCCGCACCAAGCGAAGCGACCAAATGAATTATTGTATGTATGGATGTATGTGCAGTTCTCTGTGATTTTTTTTAAATTATTTTTTAAATGTGTAAAACCATATATACTCGTATATATATACGAGTACATTAATCGCATATAAAGAGATATGTAAAAACTTTCCGGCACTGATCCGGCTCGAAGGACCAATTTGTGTACGCAGTACCAAATAAAAATAATAACCTCGTTGCTCTAAAATAACACTATATTTTATTATTATCAAATCTAGGTTTGTCAATTTTCTTTTTGATTACAACTTGAAATATGTAGTTAAGGTCAAACTTTTTGGGTTGCGATATTTATGCAGAATTAGAAAAAAATAATGCTGAACTATCTTAGGTGGCCACGATGCGGACAAGACTGAGGTCGAACATCGGAGGCTGATTCGCCACGTTGGCGACGCTAGTACCGGGCCGCAGCCACCCTTAGGAGAGGGTTCACGGCGTAAACACTTTATATTCTTACAAAAATGTCCTATTAATAATTACTTGGATAACTTAACCTACATTGATATGCAGATCATATTTTGACTGACGGCTGTTCCGGATTTCGAAGTCCTTTTTCTTTCGTACTTTTGTGGTTCGGGTCTTCGCTAGTTCCATCGCAGTGTCCCTTTCTTTGTTGATGGTGGTGCTTTCTTATTCGTCGGCACTCCGCTGTTTGTTAGTTTTCTTCGTGGCTCTTTATACCCCTTTAAAACAGTAAATAGGGTATACTAATGTAGTTTTGAGAGGGGTTGATATTTCCAGAAGGAGGCGTGGTAGGTATGGACATATATATACAGATGTGATCAGAATCACTTTCAAAGCAATTTTTATTTTGTCCGTCCGTCTGTCCGTCCGTCTGTCCGTCCGTCTGTCCGTCCGTCTGTCCGTCCGTCTGTCCGTCCGTCTGTCCGTCCGTCTGTCCGTCTGTGGCCACTTTTTTTCTACACCGTTAGCTATCTTAATGAAATTTTGTAAAAGTATAGTCTGGACAAAGATACAGAACCAGATTGCTATATGGGCCGATTTGGACAAAGACCACGCCTACTTCCCATATAATTTTTTCACCTTTTTTAAAATGACTATAACTTCGGTCCAATTGATGGAATCGTGACGCAATTTATCAGTTATGGAGATATGGGTCCCAATAAACACTAAAAAAAGTAGGCGGTAAATATTATTATCCTGTCGTTAAAGTAGTCGGCAATCATCCGTCTTAGGTAGACGGGCACTCCAAACTCTGCCAGCGAACTCGCTATGCGCGCCCAGCTCGCCGAGTTAAAGGCATTCTTGACATCAAGGATGACCACAAGGCAATACCTCTTGGAGCCCCCTTCCATCTTCGTCCTTCGCCCCCTTCGCCATTTGGATGACGTCGTCAATGGCGTCCACTGTCGATCTTGTTTTCCGGAATCCATATTGGCGTCGCGCCAGTCCTCCAGCCTCCACTAGAGTCTCTTCAATCCTGTTGCAAATAATCCGCTCCAGGACCTTCCCTGCCGTATCTAGCATGCACAGGGGGCGATAGGCTGATGGGTCTTCCGTTGGCTTATCAGCTTTTGGCATCAGGACCAGCCGCTGCCTTTTCCACCGTTTTGGGAAGACACATTGTCTAAAACAGGCCTCGTAAAGAGACTTCAGTGCCTTTGGGTGTAGCGCAGCTGCCGTTTTGAGCACTCGGTTGGGTATTCCATCCGGGCCAGGTGCCTTCTGGTCCCCAAATCCTCCAACAGCCCGCTTGACCTCGTCTGAGCAAGTCGGGGCAGCTTGGGGTTGGTTGCCTATGGCAAGGGAGCTTTTTCATCACAAGCTTATATGCTGTGCCCCATGGGTTTTCTTCAACCTGTGCACATAGTTCGATGAAACTCCTGCGCTTGCTTGACTTTATGGCCTTTTTTAGCCTCCTCTTGGCCTCCTTGTATACCTGGCGTAGCTGCAGACACTCTGGCTTGACTATTGCCCGCTGGTGTATTCATCTTGCGACATGAGATTCCTTACGCAGGCCAGCGATCTCATCTGTCCACCAGTAGACGGATTTATGACATCCGCCATAGGCCCTTCTGGGCATCGCTGGCTTGCTAGCTGACTTGCCATTTCGTCCGCACCACCTTCCAACTTCATGTCCTCCAACATGACTTTAAGGGCGCTGTCATCGGGTTTATCCGCCCTCCAGGCTCTTAACCTTGGACCTATATTTGGACTTCTCCCCGGTAACTTTAGATCGATCGTAATGGCATTGTGATCGCTGTGAGTATATATGTGACGCACAATCTACTTAGCTCCTCTCACCAGTCTGCTGCTAAGGAACGTAAGGTCGATCACGGAGCTGGCTCCTCCTCTGGCGAATGTCGCCTCTCCCGTGTTCATGAGAACTACGTCAAGTGCCGTGAACGCGTTCATGAGGATATGACCTTTTGGCGTTGTGCGGGCGCAGTCCCATTCATTTGCCCATGCGTTGAAGTCGCCAGCAATCACTACGGGGTGCCTGCCTCGCGCATCCAGGGTAAGTCTGTCCACCACTGACTCGAACTCATTCGTAGTGAAACTTGGTGGAAGGTAGCAACTGTAGACCGTGATCCCTCCAATGGTCGCTCTGACGTAGCCGTCGCTACTATGTTTGTTGCTCTGTTGTAAGGCCCTGGCTCCACACACCCACAGTGCGGCTCCGCCAGTATTGTCCTCGGCCCAAACTACTTGGTGCTTGCGCCGGTATGGCTCGCTAAGTACCGCAACATCAGCCTTTTGTTCCCTTACTGTCTGCTCCAAGAGATCCTGTGCAGCCTCGCAGTGGTTGAGACTGAGCTGGAGAAACCTCATCTCCTACGTCTGGATTTTCCCGCTGCTTGTTTGTAGGACGGGCATGAGCTGCATCCTGTCGGATGCTCCACGTCCTTACGACCCTTGGCTATGCAGATTGCGCACGCAGGCGTCCTGTCGCACTCACGGGCGCTGTGTCCTTCTCCACCACATCTGTAGCACTTGTTCGGCCAGTCCTAATTAATTAATTAATATGTATAATTTCATTAAAAGTGGGATTAGAGGTGGTATTGTTCAATGTTCTAAACGACATTTAAAGGCTAATAATAAATATCTTCCTGAATATGATCAAAGTAAATCTTCAGAATACTTGATGTACTTAGATGAAAATATCTTATATGGTTGGGCAATGTCTGAATATTTACCTTATGGTGGATTTGAATGGGTTGAGGATATATTAAATTTTGATATTCTTACAGTAACAGTGTAGATGCGCATTCACAATATCCATTTGTGTCACAACTTAACGGTACGACGACTGCCAATACAATTTCGGCGTTATCAGCAATATTTGCCATGGAAGGTTTGCCAGAAACCATCGTAAGTGACAACGGGCCACAGTTAACATCTGACAACTTCAAACAATTTTGTGCGGAAAACGGCATAAAGCACATAACCACAGGGCCATTCCACCCAGCGTCAAACGGACTCGCCGAACGCTTCGTTAGAACGTTTAAAACAGCAATGCGAAAAAATATGGAGGATGGCTTGAATTTAACTGCTGCTATAATTAAGTATTTATCGTCGTATCGCGCAATTCCCAACGCTGAAGGAAAATCTCCAGCCGAACTACTGCATGGCCGTCAGAAGCGCACGCCTTTATCATTGGTAACTCCAACCCATTCCCAGGAACTTCCAAACACTTCGTTCACTCCGAAGGTCACACCTGCTCAACCAGTGTTCCTACGCAACTACTCGAGAGGTCCTAAGTGGATAAAAGGCGAAATTGATAGACTACTTGGCAATATGATGTATGTTGTAAAAACACCTTCCGGGTTTTGTAAACGCCACCAAAACCAACTACAACCTCGGCGAAGTAATACTGTTGACTCACCTCAGCGCCCACAAGTCAACATTCGTCAAGGACTGCTGTCACAACCAACCGAAGTTGAGGTAGCTCCGCAAGAGCCGATCTCTGCCGAAACCACTCAGCTTCGCGACGAACGGTCTAATCCGACACCATTACGCAGAAGCGAACGGAGCCGTAATCCTGTCAACCGTTTCCAGGCAGAAGACTTTCGAAAATAAAAGGGTGGATAAATGATATATATTGAATAAATAATTGTATTACTTACACTATAAATTATCTTCCTTTTTAATACTTTTAAGTTAACATACTTTTAAGTTAACATACCTTTTAAGTTAACATACTTACTTGTCACTTTATTCGTTTATTACTAATTACAATAAATTCAGTCAAGTTATTACTTTGCTTGCAAACACTACATATAAAATCAGACTTTGGTTATATTTTAGAAGTTGATTTAAATTATCCTGAAAATAAAAAATTGATTATAGATTTAAATAAAAAACGAAATTATATTATACATTACCGCAATCTACAACAGTGTATTGCTAATGGTTTATAGTTTGTGAAAATTCACACGATTTTGAAATTTAAGCAATCTAACTGGTTGAAGAATTATATTTATCTGAATACTTTTTATAGAACACTTGCAAAAATTAATTTGAAAAAATTTCTTTAAATTATTAAATAAAACAGTTTATGGGAAAACAATAGAAAATGTTGAGAAACGGAAGAATGTAAAGATTGTTACTGAATGGGAAAACAGGGGAAGACATTTAGGTGCACGTGCTCTAAATGCAAGACCAAATTTTCATAGTTTAAAACATTTTACGGATAGCATGATAGCAATAGAACTTTCTCGTGAGCAAGTTGCATATAATAAACGTACTTGGGATTTACTGTTTTAGAATTATCAAAATTAAAAATGTATTGTTTTCACTATGATTATATGAAACCTAAATTTAATGAAAAATTACAGTTGAACTATATCGATACAGATTTATTTATATATTCTATCAAAACAGATGATTTTTATGAAGATATTCGTAATGATATTGATCTAAAGTTTGATACATCAGAATATCCTAGTGATAATAGATTCAATTTACCTTTAAAAAATAAAAAAACTTTAGGAATGATGAAAGAAGGAAATAATGGTCGAATACTGAAAGAATTCATTGGGCTACGCTCAAAAATGTATTATATGAATATTTTAGACGGCAATGAAATAAAAAATCAAAACGTGTTAAGATATATTAAAGAAGATAGAGTAAATACTTATGCTTGGGGACATTATAAAATTTATTGTAGAATTTTTATTAAAATATTGTTATTATTACATAATATATAATAAAGATTTTATTATTTTCAAAACAAAACTATTATACATTGTTTTTTATTTCTACATCAATAAATTTTCTTAAAATCAAAGCATTTTTTAACGCACAACATCCATAGTGTGCATTGCATTGAGTAAGTATTGAATATTTTTTATTTAGAATTTTTAAATTATCACATCCAAATTCTTCCAAGTTGTAAACATTTTTGTTCAATCCACATTTTTTTCTCTAATCCTTTAACATAAACTGTTGTAGACAGTAGATTTTCCTTTAAAAATTTTCGTACACTATTAAATGAGGTTAATCCGTCATTCCACGCAAAATCATGATGATTTTTTTTAGCCAATTTGTTTATTTTTGATATTTCTGAGACAATCTTCTAAATTCAAAAGGAGGTTTAATGATAAAACTTTGAAATTCTGTGTAATAAGTAATAGACAACTCTTTTGCTATAAATTTATTTCCATCTCCTTTAAAACATTGCACATCTAATGTTATATAACTATCTGAAGCCATTTAAAGGTTTGTAGTAATTAGTTCAATGGTATATAATTTACTGAAATACATATAGATAATAGGAACTCTTTAAATAATGTTTTTGATTTCATTATTTAAGGGTATATATTCTATAACTCTATCGTGAATGAGTACGCAATATGGAATATTGGAATATTGGAATATACTTTAATGTCTTAAATTCGATATTGATATCAATTGTTCCTGTTTTAAAAGCTTCGTTTTGTTGCATTACATCAACCACTATTATTGGGGCTACAGTCTTAAATTCATCACATAATAGTGGTTGAGGATCACGTGTGTAATAACTTTGTTGAAACTTTGAATACATTTCATATAATATGGCATAACGATCATTATCAAATTTCAAATTAAGATCATCATATGGATATGTAATTGAGTTTAGATGTACTTTCACATCCGTTAGATCACAATGTTGAAATTTGTTTGCATTTTGGAATCCGATCAATACGATGCCAGGTCTATCACTCTGTGTTGAATGTCTAATATTCCACAAGTGATTTGTTCCTTGGGAGAGCATGGGATTAAAGTGGCAATCCCAACTGCGAAATGCTAATGTTAATGGTTTACCGTTGCACACTGTCTTAAACATTCCTAATTTGGCAAAATCAGATAATTGTATATGTGGGATTTTCCTTGTTATATTTGTTATATTTATCATTATCTTTTCCTTTGAATCACTTGAGGTCACAACATTTTGATCATTCTTGGAACGTAATAATATTAATTCATGTTCACCACTTTATTAAAGTCCTCAGCAAATCCTAATAACATTTTCAGTGGTACACAAAAATTAAAGTAACGATTAGATATTTGAATAGTATTTGCTGATATCCAACCAGCATTTTTTAACATATTACTCTCGCTTTTATTCAAAGACACATAATTTTTAATTGTTGTAGTTATTCCCAAGTGTGACGTGTACGATCGATTTCTAATCCATTAATCTCATATCGAATTTCATCAAACAGATATGCCATACAATTATATTTTAATCTAATATTATGTGAAATTGAACCATCAATTAAGGTAACATAACCTTTTATATATATTAAACTTTCGCTGGGAAAACATAGAGATCTTGATTTTGAATACAGATTTTGATTTCATCATTGTTTTTATATGATTGTAAATATAGTTACTGTTGAATAGCTATGGAACTCCTTTTTTATATTGCTCTCATCATATAATGGTCTTTGTAGAACATCAATTATATCATTCATGATTTAGTTTTTAATTTAAATCCTGTTGACTTTAAAAATTCTCGATATGCAATTGTCAGCCGTTTACGTTTAATAACTTTATTAGTAGCCTTTCTTCCTATTCGCTCAACTGTTGATGGGAAAGTGATAAAGGGTACACTTCGCCATACGTTTTTATTATAAATAATCATTAGTCCTGTGGTTTCAAATGTAATCGTAGTGTTATTGTTTCTCCTCGGAAATTAATTAAATTATTATCCTGATCAACAATTCTCACTGTGATGGAACTTATCTGCTTGGTATTAACTGGTAAATAGATGATATTTTTCGGATTCTCATTTATTTTATAACCAGGGCTAGCATTTATAGAAAACTCGTGAATAGTGTGGGCAGACAAATCATTAATATATGAATCAACTGTAATATTACATTCTATACGAATTACATTAATGTTTGTTATATTTAATGGGAGATCTGATGTACGAGTATGTTCTTTCTCTGCTTCCAACGTTCTTCGACTGTAGCCTAATAATGAACCAATTGTTCGAACTTCATTAAATTAAATCACTTCATTGCTGAAAATTTCTATTACAAGTGTATTATGATTTGCTTGTATATCAAGTTCTCCCTCCAGGTTTAAGTTTTCATATTCCTCACGTAGATAGTTGGCAATATCAGCAAGCTCATAAGAACCAATAGGAATTTCAATGATGTTTTCACCTATGTGAAATAGATTGTTCCCAAAATCAATATTTGGAATTGAGTGATATGTATGAAAATCAGTTAGACCACAAACATAATTTGAATCTAAATTTATTGGTGGAAAATAATCTGCAGACAGAACGGATGTTTTACAAGTTAAAGTCAATGTAATCGACATCTTGAGGGATAACATTTAAATGAAATAAAAATTATATTGTTTATATTATATATTTATTATTATTACAAAATTGTTAATACATACGAGTATATATCTACGAGTATATACGAGTATATAAAAATGAATGTTTGTTTGTTAGTGACGCTAAGGCTCGAGAACGGCTGGACCAATCTTGATGGTATTTTCAGAGGTTGTTCGTTGTGGATCTGGGAAGGTATAGAAATAAAAACACCTTACACTTTTCCTGAAGAAAAGTCGGAAAATTTAAAAATTCAAAACAGGACTTTTTTCCATACAAAAATTTTTTTCTTTCAAATTTTTTTTTTCCAATTGTTTCTTGCAAATCTATCGATCTCAAAACATTCGGAAAAGTGGGAAAATTCGAAAATTAAAAATACCTAATTTCACTTTTTATTCTGATTTTTTTTGTATGTGCGTGGTGTTGCACGCGCACATTTAGTTTCATATTGGTGTTGTAAGCACTGACTGATACTCCAATAACTCAACAGATGGAGCTGTAGACGCTTATTTATTTTGACAGCTGCGTATATTGTTTGTCCTTTCTGATTTGTTTATTCGAACAGTGCGGACACGGTCAATTGACTTTCTGACATTTTTCCAAATTTTAATTGATTTCTCGAGTTAAATTCATTACATTAAATTGTTAAATTGTTTACATTCACGAAATATTTGATTTTATATCTGTGGATCATCAGTTTTTGAGTGAAATTATTGACATTTGAAACAAAAAAAGTGAGTTCATTATTTTCGTTTGTTGGTGAGTACCTAACATCATTTCCATTGGAATTTATTTGTGTTACTTCTTCAGCTGATTTGTAAATTATTTGGATCGTTCAATTTCGGTAATTTGCTTTCTTTATTTCGGCTATTCAAAAGTTAAACTATTGAAAATTATTCCGTGAAAACTTTATGTGTGTTTCATCATCATAATCAATTACAGATTGAAATTTGTTACGATGCCACAAAGAGGTCGCGCTAATATCGGTCGGCGTTCCCGACGTACAACGGACCAACGTAATTATACAGCACGTCGTACGGAAGAGGAAAATGCTACTGCAAGGGAATCTGCTTGACTCGGAATGATTGAACAGCAATGAGCAACAACGATTGAGAAGAAGACAAGTTCGTGCTCAGGAAATTCATGAAGCAAGAGAACAACGTTTGGCTGCTCACCGACGACGCCAGCAACAACAACGATTGCCTAATTTGAATATCGAACGTGCAGCCTTTCGATATGAGCCGGACATTGAATACGGTGCGCACGCATCAATTCGATTTGGTTCGATGTCTGTCGTTTGCCCGCATTGCGGTGCACTGAAATTTCCAAAAGAACCGGCCGGATTGTGTTGCGCAAGCGGAAAAGTGAAATTACCAGAGTTACTTCCTGCACCAGAGCCATTGCGGTCGTTACTTTACGGTGAATCACCAAATTCGTATAATTTTTTACAAAATTCCAAGATGTATAACGATTGTTTTCAAATGACGTCATTTGGCGGGGAAATTGTGAATGAACATAATTACAATCCCACATTCAAGGTTAGTTTACCTACAATCTAACACTTATTATCTCGCCAATAAAATACAGAAACTAACATATTTGTCTGCAACTATACAGATTCACGGGCAAATTTATCATCTTGCTGGATCGCTGTTGCCGCATCCTGATCAAGATCACAAATATCTCCAAATATATTTCCTTGGAGATTCAAATGAAGAAGTGAATCGACGTTGTGCAATTTTCAATGCGACGAAAAGAGAAATTGTGCAGAAATTGCAAGAAATGTTGCATGAACACAACGAACTAATTCGATTATTCAAAACTTCGTTAGAAAGGATGCCATCTGATGATCACAGAATCGTCATAAAAGCGGACAAACGACCAGCAGGCACTCATGAACGGCATTATAATGCACCGACGGCCGATGAAATATCAATTGTTGTTGTTGGCGATAATTTAGAATCCCGTGATATTGTTATTAAACGTCGAGCTGGAGATGCATTAGAGCGAATCAGTGAAACTCATCGATCATATGACTCACTAAAATATCTGCTTATGTTCTGCCGTGGTGAAAATGGATATCACTTGAGATAATACATGATCAATCCTGCCAATGGTTAGTAAAAGAAAAACAAACACTCTTGATTGTAACTTCATTTTTTGTTAACTTTTAGGTGTCGATACAAATAACAAGGTCAGTGCAATGAACTTTTACGCGTATCGATTGATGATTCGCGAAGGAATTGACAACCATCTCTTGAGATATCGCCGATTATTTCAACAGTATGCAGTTGATGTGTACGTGACGATGGAGACAGAACGACTCAATTTTATTCGCTTCAATCAGACCAAGCTTCGATCTGAAGAGTATATTCACTTGCGAGATGCGGTCAATAGCGATGAAGATATGACAAACCTTGGCCGACTCACGATTTTGCCATCAACATACATTGGCAGCCCAAGGCACATGCACGAGTACTCGCAGGATGCGATGACATACGTGCGGAATTATGGACGGCCGGAGTTGTTTGTTACATTCACTTGCAATCCAAAATGCCCACATATAACGGAATTATTGAATCGCGGTCAATCAGCAAGCGATCGTCACGATGTTACAGCACGAGTTTTCAAACAACAGCTACGATATTTGATGGACTTTATCGTGAAGCAACGTATATATGGTGCTGTTAGATGCTGGATGTACTCTGATGAGTGGCAAAAAAGAGGTTTGCCGCACGCACACATTCTTCTTTGGATGGTGGACAAGATTACACCAGATCAAATTGATGGCAAAATTTCTGCGGAAATTCCTGATCCAGAGATAGATCCAGAATTATACGAAGTGGTGAAAACCAATATGGTTCATGGACCTTGCGGACACTACAATCCCACTTCGGTTTGTATGTCTGATAATAAATGCACGAAACACTATCCACATGCTTTTCTTTCGGAAACGCAAACTGGAAATGATGGATATCCACTCTATCGGCGTCGCTCATCAGACAACAATGGCAGAACATTCAGCATTCAATTTAGAGGAGTGAATATCGAAGTTGACAACACATGGATCGTACCATATTCGCCAATATTGTCTAAGACATTCAAAACTCATATCAATGTTGAGTATTGCAGTTCTGTGAAATCGATCAAATACGTTTGCAAGTACGTCACCAAAGGAACCGACATGGCGGTTATTGGCCTTGAACGAGATGAGATCAGCAAGTATCAAATGGGTCAATACGTGAACTGCAATGAAGCGCTTTGGAGAATATTTCCTTTTGTAATTCATGAGCGTATTCCGACTGTTGTGCATCGCGCAGTTCATTTGGAGAATGGCCAAAGAGTGTATTTCAACCCAGAGAATGCAGTGCAGCGAGCGGAAACACCACCAGCAAGAATATTGACGAGTTTTTTCTCAACTTGCGCCAGTGATCCGTTTGCGAGAACATTGCTTTATTCGGAAATGCCTCGATATTATACATGGAATGCATCGTCGAAGAAATGGTTACGCAGAAAGCAAGGCCAACCAGTAGATGGACATCCAGGTGTGTTCTCAACTAATGCATTAGGACGAATTTACACAATCCACCCGAAAACGACGATTGCTTCTACCTTCGGTTGCTATTGATTAATGTACGCGGTTCAACTTCATTTGAGTCATTGCGTACTGTGAATGGTACGGTGTGTGCAACTTTTCAAAAAGCATGCCAGCAATTACAATTGCTGGAACATGATAATCACTGGAATCAAACGATGGACAATGCGATAGCTACTTCGCATGCAACTGAAGTTCGCACACTTTTAGCGATGATCATTTCGACATGTCAGCCTTCAAATCCGCGTCAATTATGGGATACGTACAAAAATTACATTGCCGAAGACATTTTACATCGTATTCGAGTGGCAACATGGAATTCAGAATTGCAAATGAACGAGGACATCTACAATGAAGCATTGGTGTTGATTGAAGATTTGTGTTTGTTTATGAGTGGCAAACTATTGACTGAAATTCATATGCAAGCGCCAAATCGTCAAAACAGAGATGTACTGAATCGTGAATTAGAACGTGAGCGTGCATACGACAGAATAACTTTGGAATAACAAGTACAAAGAAATGCTCCATTATTGAATGAGCAGCAAAAGAGTGCGTATGATGAATTGATGAAGGCTGTCAATGATGGAAACGGTGGAATATTTTTTCTTGATGCGTCCGGTGGAACTGGGATAACGTTCCTGATATCATCGATTTTGGCCACAATACGATCTCAAAATGGCATTGCGTCTCGCATCTACTGGGATTGCTGCAACTCTACTAGAAGGTGGAAGAACGGCACATTCGGCACTGAAGCTTCCGTTATACATGCAAATCAATGAAACACCTGTTTGCAACATTTCAAAGCAATCAGCTAAGGCAAAAGTGTTGAAGAATTGTAAACTATATATATAATAGTATGGGATGACTGCACAATGGCTCACAAACGGTCTCTAGAAGCTCTTGACAGAACAATGAAAGATCAGCGGAATAATAATCGTCGCTTTAGTGGCGCAATGATACTGTTAGCAGGCGATTTTCGACAAACACTTCCTGTTATTCCGAAGTCAACAGCGGCTGTTGAATTAAACGCATGTCTCAAGTCATCGTATTTGTGGCGGTACGTGAAAACCATACGATTGACTATGAATATGCGAGTGTTCCTGCAACAGGATAGCACCGCAGAAGTTTTCTCTAAATAACTGCTAAGAATTGGAAATGGGCAAATTCCGGTTGATACTTCCAGTTGTTTGATATCAATTCCACCTGCCATTTGTCAATTTACTTCAACGAAAGCTGAACTCATCACGAATGTTTATCCGAACATTGGCCAAAATTATCGTAACTACGATTGGTTGAGTGCACGCGCAATTTTAGCTGCCAAAATTACCGATGTTAATGACTTAAACTGGACGATTCAAAGTCAAATTCCGGGAGATTTGCGCTCATACAAATCGATCGATCGTGTTGAAAATGAAGACGAAGCCGTGAATTATCCAGTGGAATTTCAAAATTCTTTGGATTTGCCTGGCATGCCGCCGCATCATTTGCGTCTCAAAGTTGGATCTGTCATTATTATGCTTCGCAATCTTCATGCGCCTAAACTGTGTAATGGAATCCGACTGATTGTGACGCAGCTATCGAATAATATGATCGTTGCAAGAATTTTGAAAGGGACTTACAAGGGGGCAGAATGCTTGATTCCACGAAGTCCTTTGAGTTCCAACGATTTGCCATTTCAGTTCAAACGTATTCAGTTTCCAGTGAAACTTGCATTTGCGATGACAATCAATAGGTCACAAGGACAGTCACTGGAAGTGTGTGGCATAAATCGGGAAATGCCATGTTTTTCACACGGCCAGCTATACGTGGCGTGTTCACGAGTTGGAAAACCATCTTCTCTGTACATTTACGCACCGGAACAGAAAACAAAAAATGTTGTTTATCAAGCTGCGTTACATTGAAAAAAATGTAGAAAAATCGCAAATAAATGATTTTCAACACAATATAAATTCAACTTTCTTTTCTTTTCAAAACATATAATTTCACGCAGGGCAACGCCTGCGGGGTCAGCTAGTATATATATATATATATATATATATATATATATATATATATATATATATATATATATATATATATATTTATATATCTTTATTACAATATTTCATTCCTATTAATCCAAGAATTGTGTTCGCTTGAAAAACCTAACCATTTAACATAAACTTTATTACCTTTAGATTTCTTAATTTTTTCAATCAGATAAGAATGAGGGTATTTTGTTTTCAGTAGGTCATGTTCATAAAATCCACCTTTCATGATATTATCTTTATAATCTTCCAAAATATATGTAGTTGGATTTGTATTTTGTATGGTTTTAATTTTGAAAATTTCTGTTGTCCAGTTTGGTGTATAACCTTTCTCAGAAATATATTTATATTTACTAATTATCACATTTTCTCCAACATGAAACTTTGGTTTATGAAACATTTTTAAATTATTATAAGAATTTTTCAATATTAACTTTTGATTAGAAGAATTAACGTTATTGGGTGACATTTTTATAGTTCTATGAGTCTTATTATTATATTCATTAATTAGATTTTTATAATTATGAATCCATTGATATGTTCATTGATAACTAAATGCTTTCCACACCATTCCTTTGAGAGTTCTATTAATACATTCAACGATTGATGCCTTTAAAATGCTAAATGGTGAGTAATGATTAATGCGATATTCTTTCATCAAGTTGTTATATTTACTGTTGAAGAATTCTTTACCTTCGTCTGTCTGTAAATTTGATGGTATTCTTCTCAAAACTAATATATTTCGCATAGCCTCAGTGACATCGGCAGCATTTTTCGTTTTAAGAGGTACAGCCCAGGCAAATTTTGAAAATGTATCTATTATTGTTAGGAGGAAGCGGTAACCACTATTGCATGTGGAATAAGAACCCATTTCCACTGAATCTGCCTGCCATAAATCATCTATACCCTTGGTTATTAGTCGTCGTCGTTTAAAGTTTTTAAGAGCCTGTTTGTGCAGTTCATCTACTAAACTTTTCTTACTCATTGTCTTCAACTAATCCTCTTATTACCGGAACTGTTTTAATTGGAATTTTTTCAATTTTTTGTATGTAATCAAAAATACGATTCTCAATTCTACTAAGACTCTGTTCCGTATATTTTCTTTGAGAATCTAAAACATTATCCATATATAATTTTAGAGAAGTTTCTGTTTTAATATTCATATCTTCAATGAGTTCATATTTAGCAGAAACTTTCTTTAATATATCCTTCTTTGATTTATTTAATCTAATCTTGAGATAGTTGAAGGACTTTGATTTGTACAAATGAGTTTGTTGCGGCATCATCTTCTTCATCGGCTGCCCAACATGTCTAATTCGTTTCCAATCAAGGTTCAAGTTCTTACCTTTATCCAAACTGAATCCAAATGTTTTTGAAACATCCTTTCTTTTCAAATCATATATATTTAGAATAGTGTCCAACAGCCATTCTCAAATTGAAAAAATACTTTTTTTGTTTACTATATATCTTAATATATAAAATCGTTCGTGCGTAGGTACGTCTCGAAGGATCTCCGAAACCATAAAAGATATTGTTAAGTATTAAGTTATTTACATACATGTTAAGTACTCTTTACGGTATAAGGACAGGTTAAGGTGTTGTGTTAAGTTAAGTGATTTAATAAATCAGTTCAGTACCAACCACCTAAGTGACTACATTGCAGTGGCGACGAGCATAAAAAATACAAAGTAAAAAGTAATTAGTGTAATACACAAACAATTTATAAAGGCTACGGTAAATGAAAGCGTGGTGGTCGCAATCACAGCAACAACAACGAGTGTGCGCGAATTTCATCCGCATCTTGACGGCTGGAGGAACTGATGGAGGTATTGGACTCCCATTTTATCGAAATTTCGTGTCAAGAAGACCAAGTGAAGCGATCAGTTTTATTGAAAGCCATCGGTATGGAGGCGATTTGTGTGACCCTGATTTGCCCGCAAGCAAGACATATGACCAGCTGTGTGCGCTTCTGGAATTACATTATTCGAAAATGGTGATTGTGTTTAGGGAGCGCAAAGCGTTTTTTGCAGCATCGCGCGATAGGAGCGAAGCAGTTTCGGTATGGTACGCCAAGTTAAAGAGGTTAGCCAGGGATTGCAAATTTGGCAGCCTGCTAAATGAATTCGTCTTAAATAAATTTGTAACCGGACTGGAGGGAAGGTCATTCGAAAGGTTATGCGAAGAGGACGAATCGCTAACAATGGAAAAAGCACTCAAGATCGCTATGATTGTGGAGGCGAAAGTCGCTGCATAGTAACAGCAACAACAACTGCAACTGGTACAAGGAGATTTAGCGGTCAACGCAATAGCTCAACGAACCGCTAGAACATCCAAAGGCAAACGAGGTCAAGGCCGTGACAAGGGCAAAAGCGGAGAGAGTAGCAGCAAAGGCTACAGTTACAACAGCAGTAGCAACAACAGAGGAGTACAGGAAAAGTGCAGGCATTGCGGTTGGAGAAATCACACGAGCGCAAACTGCAAGTACAGGAATAAGACGTGTAATAAATGCGGAAGAAGTGGGCATTTAGCTAGCGTCTGTTATGCAGATGTTAATGTGATATGTGAAGAAAATAGTTTAAATAATTTTTCAATTTTTAGTGTCTCTGGTACATCTCGGTTCCCAGCATTTTCTTCACCCACCCCATTTATGGTAGCTGCAGAGGTCAATGGTATTGAGTTGGACTTCATGTTGGATTCAGGTGCAGCGTGTTCACTACTATCGAAGCTGGATTTTGATAAATATTTCGCACAAGAAAGGCTCGAGGTGTGCAACGACAATTTTTTCACCTACAGCGGTAGCGATATTGCAACTTTGGGTGAGTTTAGTGCTAAAATTAAGTGTCGCGGTCAGTCGCATACACTTAGGCTAATAGTGAGTGAAACGAGGAGCCCACCAATTTTCGGTAGGGATTTTATGTCAAAATTCGGAATGCGGATAAATGCAGTTAACGGATCACTTCATATTGTAAATAGCTTTAAAAAAAATTTAATTCTGTTTTCAAAGGGGGTTTAGGTAGATATACCGGGAGTAAAGTTAAGCTAGAGTTGGAGGAAAAAGCTAAGCCGGTATTTTGCAAGCCTAGATCAGTGCCGTTGGCCTGGAAAGTAAAGATAGAAGATCAGATTAACGAATTGGTGGCGAAAGGTGTGTTAGTACCGGTCGATAATTCCGATTGGGGTACGCCTTTGGTACCGGTCCTAAAGGCAAATGGAGACTTGCGAATTTGCGGTGACTACAAGTCAACAATAAATAAGAATTTAACGGATGTTAAGTATCCATTGCCAAGAATAGACGAGATATTTGCGTCTGTAAAAGGGCCTTATTTTTCGAAATTGGATTTGTCAAATGCGTACAACCAATTGGAATTAGACGAGTCGTCGCAGCTTTTGTGTGCGTGGAGTACGCATATCGGCACTTTTAAAGTAACTCGATTACCTTTTGGGGTAAAGCCGGCAGCTGCAATATTCCAGAGGACAGGTGAGAATATTTTGCGAGGGATTCCCAACGTAGTAAATTATTTGGACGATATAGTCATATCTGGGGCGACCTTCGAGGAGTAAATGCGTTTTCTTTGAAAAAAAAATTTCATACTTAGGTTTTCATATAACTCCAGAAGGATTATCGAAGAATACAGAAAGAATTCTATCGGTAGTTGAGGCACCTGTCCCTAAGAATGTATCTGAAGTGAGAGCTTTTGTGGGATTGGTAAACTATTACTCTAAGTTCATTCCCAACTTTGCTAATAAAATGGAGCCACTATATGCGTTGTTGTGTAAGAATTCAAAATTCAGGTGGACAAAAGCAAGTCAGGAAGCCTATAAAACTTTAAAGAAGGAGATCACATCTGATAGGTTTCTGGCGCCCTTTGAACCTAGCCATCCAATTATATTGGAAACGGATGCTTCAAATGTGGCAGTGGCTGGAACTCTTTCACATGTGTATCCTAACGGCAGTGTTAAACCCATTGTTTTTATCTCTCGCGCGCTCACCGCAGTGGAGAGAAATTATAGTGCGCTTCAAAAAGAAGCCTTAGCAATAGTTTTTAGCGTGACTAAGCTTAAGCACTATTTACTGGGCAACAAGTTTGTATTACAGACTGACCATAAGCCACTTCTGTCAATTTTTGGGGAAAATAAGGGCTTGCCTGTCATGGCAGCAGCCAGAATACAGCGCTGGGCCCTCACTTTGTCAAGGTTCAATTATACAATCCGGCATGTTAAAGGTTCCTACAATTTCACCGACAATTTGTCGCGCTTGCCTCAACAAGCGGTAAGACAGGAGAAGGGGGAAAAATTATGTGAATTTTATTTCTGAAAATAACGCAATGAAGTTAGATTTCAAAGCGATTGCTAAAGAAACATCTCGGGACCCTATTCTGGCGAAGTTAAAAGAAGCTGTTCACAGGGGTGCCGTGCATACTCTGGAAGGGGACGCTTTTAAAGGTTTTAAAGATAAAAAGTCGGAATTATCTGTGGAATACGGATGTATTTTGTGGGGTTACCGGACAGTGATACCCCAACGACTCCGACCTAGTGTTCTTAGGGAGCTCACAGATCTCACTTGGGTATAGTAAAATCAAAAGCTTTAGCTAGATCATACGTATGGTGGCCTAAAATAGCTAGTGATATTGAAGCATTGGTTGCGAGATGTTTTCCTTTTAAAATTATACAAGAAAGCCAAACAAAAGTAGATTAATCCCTTGGGTGCCACCAGAAACGCCTTGGTCGCGTATTCATATAGATTTTGCCGGGCCCAAGAAAAGTTTTTATTTCTTAATCATTATATATGCACATTCAAAGTGGGTGGAAGTCTTTAAAACGAAGCAAATTACCACAATTTTCACAATTTCCAAATTGAGGGAGGTTTTCAGTAGGTTTGGGTTGGTTGATACTTTGGTACTTTGATACTTTGACAACGGCCGACAATTTACAGCCAGTAAGTTCAAACAGTTTTTAGAGTTGAATGGTATTAGGCATGTACTCACACCACCAGGGTTTCCAGCTACGAACGGGCAGGCGGAAAATTTTGTAAAGACATTTAAAAAATCGTTAGAGGCAAGCCTGAGCGTCAACCCAGGAGAAGACATAGACATAATCATTAGCAGGTTTTTGTTCGATTATCGATCAGCACAGCATTGCACAACTGGGGAATCGCCAGCTAAGGTTTTGTTAGGAAGAGAGTTAAAGAATCGCTTCAGCCTCTTAAAACCTCCTATGGTGAAAGATATGATAATAAAGAAGCAGTTAGGTAATGTAAAATATCATAGAGGCACTAGAAATAAGCTATTTGACGAAGGTTCTCCAGTTTGTATAAGGGACTATTCAGATACAAATAAAAAGACGTGGCGACAGGCCACAGTCAGGGAGCGATTGGGTCCGCGCACTTACAATTGCACGATCGCCCACACTAACAGAATTATTAAGAGGCACCTCAATCAAATGATTCCGGACTATAATATTGTAAACGATCCAAACGCCGGTCATCCTATTGAAGAATCGCAACTGAAACCAGCATTGGTCCAAATCATGACACGTCAGCTGTGGAGAATGGTGGGGGCTCAGATGTGCCGGAGACCTCGCCGAAAACGCCAAGACTTTTGCGAGAACGTCGAATAAAAATTAATTATAAACAATAACCTTCGAAATACTTATTGCATTTTATTTATATGAATTTCTTTATATATAACCATGTAATACTAATTTTATTTTCTTTATTGGTATTTGATATAGAGATAAGTTCGTAGATATTTCTTAAAATTGTATACAGCTTAGGGAGAGACTTGTTAAGTATTAAGTTATTTACATACATGCTAAGTACTCTTTGCGGTATAAGAACAGGTTAAGGTGTTGTGTTAAGTTAAGTGATTTAATAAATCAGTTCAGTACCAAGCACCTAAGCAACTACATTGCAGATATCATAACTAAATTTACAACATATATTTGTGTCGTGACCTGTGAGGTTATAGCATATATTTCATCCGCCGAGGCCTCTTGGCGTATTGTAAATTTACCTGAATGCACATGAGCACTATATTACTTTGATCGTCATCCTTTTCTCTCCCCTACCCTCGTCCATTTTGGATCCTTGCTATTTACTGGGGGCTTTTTCGATAGTGGGCGCTTTTTAGGAGTGCTTCTTGAAGAGTCGCTAACGGCGTCTATCACATACCTTTTAGCTGCCTTACTTTGTAGTAAGGCAGCTAAGCTCCGGGTCCCTGACCATCTCGAGCAGGTGCAGGTAATGTTCTAGATCCTGGGCGCTGCCTTGTATGGTGCAGCTGCACTCATTGCTTTGCTACGCGGTGCCAGCTCTATTTTTCTTTCCACTTTTCCTTATTTCTTTTTTTATTTTTCTTTCTAATTTTCGTTGCTGTGCCACGATCCTATTTTTCGCGCTCTCGTCTACGGAAGCGGTGACAAATTTTCCACAGCTTTTTCACTCGCAGATCGAAGTACCCTCTACTCAGCAGTTGACAGCCCACAATTTTGATTCACAATTCTGTGAAGCAGCAGCGTAGGTGGTAGAACATATTCCGGTGGTAGGTATGTGACGAACACAAATGTCTGGGGCATATTCAGACCCCGCAGACATCTTAATATTTGCGTCAGGGAAGGGCTTTAGACTCTTAAGTGTCCCTTCAAGCCAGACTTTAGTCTCCTTGTTGTGCCACGTAAGGAAAAGGCACCCATCCCTGTTCACGCAGCAGACTACTATTGAGGTTTTCGGGCTTGGCCAGTAGGCTCTTTTTCATTAGCGCGTTCTGATCAGCACTCTGTCTTTCTTCAGGATGCTTGTGGTGTGTGATTGCAACCTTACACGCGGATGTCACATTTCTATATGATAGCTTCTTTGTGTTCGGCTGCTCTTGAGCGTCACTTGAAGATGGTGGAGCTGCAGATAGTGTTGCCGTACATTGCGTCGAAGATGCATTTGATGCTTGCGGCGACTGGCCTGAGTGGGATACCTCTTTTGGGGGCTGTCTAAACTTCTTGGCCTTTTGCGCCACCTCGTTTGGCGATCTATTTGTCGATCTGCATCTGTTCGTGGAGTCGTTCGGTGGGTTGATTGCCTGCTCAGCTTGGACATGGGTATACCGCTCAAGCTCCTTCTCTCTAGATTCTAAGAGAGTCGTGCCATCTCTTATCATGGCCGTGTTTCGACGTTTCTGTACTCCAGTGAAGTACTCGCACTTCTTCTTGCCGGTACTGTTTACTGGTGTATATGGTTTCTTCGATATTCCCGGAAGCGTCTTCAACACTTGGGTCCACATGGGGCAGTAGATCACACCGATGTTTCCTTATCTGACTCCGCTATTAAATGTATGTTAAGTTTTTTTATATTTAAATCCATACAATTTTTGTATTGGTGAGAAATGTAGGTGCATGTTCGCAGAGCTGTCGTATGAGAGTACGCCCGGTATTTCAAGGGAGACTCCGTTCAAGTTGCACACTTTTATATTCCCTACAATTTTCAGCCCTCCGCACGTTTCCAAGAACACCTTGGCTTGGAAAGTTAGTGGTTAGTTTTCAGAGTAGCACGACGAGGTCCACTAGCTGAAGGGAGTATTTTAGAGTATGTATGAGTATGAAAGTCATATCCTTCCTCTAACGACTCTTCCCAAATTTTGAGGATTATGCTTTCGATGTCGCTCCATAATCGATGGATACGAATACTATTTCCTTTGTATCGGTTCCAGAGTGTTTCAGTAACGTCATTAATGCTTGTTGCCTACTTTTATTTATTTATTTCAGTTTACTGATAATTAAATCTTACAGACTATGAATACAGATTTAATTAAATAATATAAAGAGGACTTAAAACAATTTTCATCTATATTAAAATTGAATGAGCTCCAAATAATAGAAATATATTCCATTATGCTCCGAACAAGCGAGACATAAAGTGCCTTAGGGTCTTTGAAATTTTGAGTATTTCTTTTAATAAAGTCAAGCATGGAGTAGGACTTTGAGCCCATATAATCATAATGAGAGTTGAAACTAAAATTTGAGCTAAAGATGACACCCAAGTCTTTCATCTCTTTTTGACATCCGAACACATAAGTATTCAGTCTATATTCATAACAAGAAGAATTTGTTGATCTGGTGTAAGTAACTGCACAGCATTAATTAATGTTCAACTTCAAATTCTTCGATTCGCATAATCAAAATATAAGCGGAAAACCACCGTGTTCAAAAGAGTATCTTGGTTTCAAATCCGATATAGCAGACAGAACATCGTCAGAACAATTTCAAATGAAACAAGGTTTACGGATTTGAAATTTTCCATACTATCCGATGCCTCTTCATAATATTTATATTCAGTTTGAAGGAACTAAGCAAAGAATTGCAAGATTCAACTGTATTATTAGATTTCTCTTTATCTAACTCCAAAGTTGATTTTCCTTCACAATAATAATCATCAAAGAGTTCAGCTGAGTTAATGCTTTCATGAAGCCTAGATTCTGTTAGCGTTCTGATATCATATTCATGGAGGGACTTAGAAAGCTGGAACTGAGATGTTTTTGTTCTCACTCCTCCAGCATTTTGATAATAAATAGAGAAGCAAAATCTTTTTTTTTTCTATGTTAATTCGAGCGTCGTAAGTGTCATTGCATGCAGCATTGAGGATAAGGACGACAATATCTTACTCTCATTGCTTGTACTTTTTTAAAAAATAACAGACCATCTGTTGCTTCCCGATGTTTGGAAAAAACTGAAATGGACGCACATTAACATTAGCAGGCCATAGGTCCGGAACCAATAGCATATCATAGAGGCTTTCTGAGCCACATCCAATTTAAAATTGGCTCTCTTCAGGGAATTCATTGAAGCCTCATTCTTTACAAATTTATAGCTTGAGTGAAGATATTTATCAATCCCAACATGATTTGAAACATAATCAATATTATTATCCGCTGTTACATAAGGCGTAAATGATGACAAGTGTAGCCACTTCATTCGAACAGCTACGTCTAGTTCAGAGTTAGCATTAGAACCCAAAACAAAAGGTTTTTTCCTTCTGTTGTTTTTCTTCACGTTGACCTAATCCGAGTTACGCTGAGAAGGAGACAAAGCAGAAGCAGTGGGCGTACGTATTGCAGAAGAATCGGCGTATTGTGGTACTTTAGAATCAGCATTAAGGTTGCGAGAATCAGCAGCGGTATAATTAGACAACCTTCGCAGTAGAGAGAAATATTGCGTTAGATGTAGCATTAATTGGAGAAATGGCAGCTGCAGCTGCGGGAGCGGCAGCATATGAGGACGCAGATGCGATCGATGCACCCTCATTAGTAGCGGAGAGAGTGTCAAAGGTCAATAACGGAGAAACAAGAGCAGGACATTCATTACTATCATTATAATTATTTTTATTGTTATTATATTATTATTATTGATTGAATGATTGATCAACGAAGCTGTTTGGAATGATTCCACGCTTCCCTGCTGCTCTGTGGTGTTATCGTTGGATCTTACTGAAGGAACAGGCTTCATTTGCATTCATGCATGACTGAATATCGTCCAGAATTTCACTAAATCTCTCACCCATCTTTGCATATAGTTCATCCTTGAAATGTGAGTGGCCTTCCGCTAATATTGGATGCCTTCGTATTATATTGTTGATTTTTTTAAAGGTCTTCAACATTGCCCATGATGATAAAACTATGTATTCAGTGGAAATTGAATATAATACTGATGTTGGTATTGCTGAATAATAGCTGCTGTGTCTATTAAGTACTGATGATTACGGCTCGCACTATTGTGTTCTTACCGTTTGTTCCTGGTCACTAATGATTTGACTGACACTGGTGTGCTCTTGCCACTTGCTGTTGGGTGATACCGGCTGTGTCTATTAGCTACTGATGATTTGGTTCAAACTGGTGGGCTGTTGCAACCCGCTGCTGATGTGTCCTGTGGCACCTTGTGCGGCTGAATCGACGCCGCTGTTGAAATCGGTGTAGTGATCAATAACATGAATGATTTTAAGCAAATATCGATCGTTTCTGTCATATGATGCGTAATTAATGATTTCCACCAAATCAGCTTGCCACAAATCATCAAATCCTTAAATGATAACTCTACGTCACTTAGAATTTTTCCGAGATTGTTTGTGAACGTCATCTACTAGTTTCTGTTCTATCGTCATTAGATGCTAAATATTATATTTTTGGTAATAAAGTGTGTTCTTTTTAGACGTGTGATTTTCAGTCTGGCAAAACTTCTTTCGGAGTTGCTCTTTTTGACAGTTCTCACTTGATTTATGCTCAGTTTGCGTTGCCATTTCATAATCAATAGACTTACTCCTGAACAACGTTTGAAAATCGTGCAAAGTTATTACCAAAAGAATGGCTCGGTTCGCGCGACGCATCGCGCGCTGCGTCCAATATTCGGTCGACATAATCGCTCAGCAGAGTCGGTAATTCGAGCAACCATGGATCGGTTTCGCACCACGTTTACTCTAGTGGATAATGCGCATCCTCAGAGATGCCGTAGAGTGCGCACCGAAGACGCTATTGCTGCTGTGGAGCAGAGAATCGAAGAAGACCCGAATGAGTCCATCCACCATCGCGCGCAACAATTGGAGCTGTGCCCATCCACTTTATCGAAGATTTTGCAGAATTATTTTGGTTTGCGGGCTTACAAAATCCAATTCGTGCACGAATTGAAGCCGAACGACCATCAAGCGCGTCGCACGTTCGGTGAATAGGCCCAAAACGAGATGGCCACCGATCCCGATTTTCACAAGAATATTTTGTTCTGCGATGAAGCTCACTTTTGGTTGAATGGGTACGTTAATAAGTAAAATTGTCGAATTTGGAGTGACGATAATCCACAAGCCATTGTTGAGACGCCGTTACATCCTCAAAAAGTCACTGTTTGGTGTGCTATATGGACAGAGGGAATCATTGGTCCATATTTCTTAAAATGAAGCCGGCCATGCTGTTACAGTCAATGGGGAACGCTATAGAGCCATGATTAATGACTTTTTCGTGCCTGAATTGGAGGATGTTGATGTGGACGGCCTTTGGTTCCAACAAGACGGCGCTAACATGTCATACAGCCAACGAAACAATCAATTTATTGAAGGAAACTGTTGGTGAGCGCATTATCTCGCGTCGTGGGCCTGTGGCGTGGCCTTCAAGATCGTCCGATTTAACACCGCTGGACTATTTTTTGTGGGGTTATGTGAAGTCGCTTGTCAACGCAGATAAGCCCGAGACGTTTGACGCCTTGGAAGAGAATATTCGGCGCTTTATTGCTGACATATGGCCCCAATTGCTGCAAAAAGTGGTAGAAAATTGGGCCTCTCGGCTGGAATATATTCGAGGCAGCCGCGGCGGCCACTTGCCAGAAATCATTTTTAAAACATAATGGCAAGCCTTTATCTTTATAATAATGCTAAATTCTTGGCCATACAATTAAATTATATGCGTTTTATTTCTGCTTGAAAACCACATATTTAAAAAAAAACACCCTTTATTTAAATATTTCAAAATTCAAAAATGTAGGAATCTAAGTTATTTAATATCATTGAGGCGTTCTAGTAAATGTCCTTTTTGTTTAACAAATTAAATTCGACGCATAATTAAGTGCTTTTTCTGAATTCGTTATGGCTCTGGTTATTCGCTGACGGTATTCGATAATCTGCTCTTCAAACACTTTTTTTTAATTTGTTTCTTGAGTAAGTAAATCTTGTGTAGTTTGCTTAATTAATGACTACACAAAGAATATTGTAATGGCATCGGTATCTTGCATTGAATCTTTTAAATTTTTCAATCGTTTATTATTAAGTTGAAATTCTTATCATCATCTAAATGGAATTCGTACACTTTAGGAATGTCTTTGTACAAAATATTTTTATTGTGTTTATTAGATGAATAGCGTCCAATCTTATCTACACTCATTATTATAATGAATATGCATAATTGCAAGTAGACTTTTTGTATAATAAAAAAAAGTCGTAAACGATCCACTAGTTCTTTTGGATCATCCCAATATACATAATTTGGTATTCCTTTCTTTAATGACATTAAGCCGTAACAACATGCGTAGTTTCGATTGAGTCAAACAATTTTTAAATAATATACGTATATTTGTATGCTTTAGTGCCTTTGACTTGTTCGTGTGAGTTACGTTCCCAGACGCAACCCAACACCCCACATTTATTTACGAAGATATTTCATAGGCTACAGTAGGCAACACTGCGAGCTAATTGGTAAATATAACGCAGTGTTCAGTTGTATATAACTCCTTAGGGGTTATATTGGCCACTAGTTGGATGACCAATTTCTATTGGAAGAGAGGTGTCTAGTAATATAAGAAAATCATTTTAAAATAGTTTTGAGATTCAAGTCATTTAATAAATTTGTCGATTAAAAAATGGCTCTTTGTTAATTTCAAGTTATAATTGGCGCAGTAGGGAACTTATCAAGTCTAAGGACAGATGACAGTGAACCAAAAAGTCTGAAGACAATAAAAATTAAAATTATTGAATAAGTTTAAAGACAGATAAGCGTGAACCCAAAAGTAAATTAAAACAGTATTAAGACAATAATACTGTTTTAATTAATTAAAAGTAATAAATAGAAAAACAGTGACTCAAAACGCTAACTTTAATATAATAAAAAAAATGTTCATGAAAAAATAAAACCTGAAGAAATATTTGATTTAAATAAGTCAAAAGAGCTAAAAGAGAATATGAAAATAAACAAACTAAACCAAAAAATTCAGCAACTCGAGGTAGTATTACGCTAACAGGAGCAAACTATTTTGCAACATAAAAATAACTTCAAACGCAACAACAAAAACAGCAGCAATAGACATTCACATTAAGCAACGGATATATTATCAATCAGTTCCGGCATATAAATCATAGTGGCAATAATGAACATAATTTATTAGGTTTCATTAATTCGGTGGAAAGGTATTTATCACTTTGTGGATTAAACACTCAACTTTAAGAATTCGGGATACAGATTGTTGTGAACGAAAAACTGCTATCAGATGGAGGGAAGTGTATACGACAACTTGGAGGAACCAGCAATTGGAACGAAATAAAAAGAAAACTGATGCAGCAGTTTCAACCCTAGGAAAATTATAGAGACATATTCAACAGATGCAGAAGCATAAAATTTAGCAATTTAAGAGACATTTTTTTACACAATTTTATAACAATTATAATTACGTTCATACTTGTTCGCGCCGGATCCCTCCTGACGATGGCTGCCGCCTGCTCACTGTCACCATGGCGTTTTGAGCGGGACTCAGTGCGGAGAGAATTCCCCTCATTAGGTCCCGCCAAATAGCGCAGCAGGCCGCAGCCATATTTTCTGTGGTGCGAATGCCGGCACAAGAGAAGAGGAGAGCCGGCGATCGGTTGAATACCAATAGCTGATCACAACTGACGTACCCAGCGAAACAAACCTAACATAACTTTTTTTTAATTCTTATTATATTGTAGTTCGAAGTTTTTTGTAAAAGATCGCATGCGATAAAGCTGTGCGAAGAGTGAATTCATACTTTATTTTCCCAAATTCTTTTTGTATTCTCAAAAGTTCCTAGTTTATGGTCAGAAGTGCAAACCAATAAATTTGTATATATTTAACGTTTATAAGAAAAAATAAACCGAAGTTTTCTAAATTTTAATCTACTGCAATTCCCCAAGAAACAATGGATTTCAGTCGTCACAACGCTGCATTCAAAGTCAACATGGTCATTCGAGCTGGATCAATCATGCTTCCGGTAAGTTTTTAATCCTAATTAATTGTTCACTATAATTATTTTAAAACTATTTTTCTTTATTATTCAATTGCACAATTCTTTATTACTTGCTTTGCCGTTTTTCTGACGCGTAATTCGTGGTTGGGTACGGTCGCTACGGTAAACGGTCCATTCTCAAGCATCGTCACTCGTGTGTGTGTGTGTGTATAAATTCCTGCACAGCAGCAGGTACTAGAATTTAATTTTTTTTTAATTCTCGGCACGGCTGCTGCGTAATTCGGTCCGCAGTCTGCAGCTCAAAGCGCTGCCGACGCCGGTTACCAAAAGCCGTGTACAGCTGCATTTGCCCAGTTTTTTCTCATTGCCGCAATTTTTACTTTTTCGTGTATTGCTATTGCCGCTATACCGTTGCATACGGTGCCCTAGTTTCGCGATTTGCTTTTCTTCGTTTGTTTGATTTAAGGCGGTTGTCACACTCACACCACTTTTGGGTCAGCTGTTCAGTTTGTTCATATTGCGTGCACACATCGCCGCTGCATGACAGTAAATTCTTGCAAATAATTACTGGGAGTCTTCTTTTTTGCTTTTACGGGTACGTGGGGGTCTGCAGCTCACTGCGCTGCCGACAGCCTTTACCGTAAGTTGCGTACCGTTGTTGGTGAGCCGGCAGCCTCCACCGTTGCTGGTAATTTACGGTACTAACGGGCCAATAACTGATAAAGTGGTGGACAACCACACTCAAACATTGGAGAAATTTCGACACGAGTGCTGAGTAACTAGGTTCGCCATCCGCAGCTCACAGCGCTGCCGACGCCTTTTTACAGCAAACCGTGTGCCATTGTTTTGAGCATTCTCATAGTGCTATCCCGTCACGGGTATTACTCTACTACCAGAGTGTAGATTCTTGGCATTCCTGCACGTGAGGCGATCACAGCATTAACGACGCTAGTGGGTAAACCGATCTAATCGCGCTTATCGAAGGAAAAGGTACGTGTTCACGAATAGGCCTCAGCGGGTACGGCAAGGGGTGCCGAGTACGTATACTCTGAGTTCTCCGTATACCACAAATTTTGCAGCTCACAGCGCTGCCAACTTTCTTCACGGTAATCGGTATAACGTTATACCACTGCCGATAGTTGTTAACGCGGTCCTACAGCCGTCCTCAAATTTCGTGTTTTTCCTTGTCATTCTTACCCTTACTTTTACTTGTGAACTCACCGATGACGCTAAGCCCGGATCACGTTCAGCAGCTCATAGCCCTGCAGACATTTTGTATAGTTCTGTTATCCAATTACTACAAGTATTCGGGTGCAGTTGCTCAGTGCCGTTGCCACCGCCCTGGCTTCCTACATTCCTACTGTGGATATTTTTGCGGGCGTGGAAGTCGCATTAGTAAGAAGGCGGGTGTTATATCAGTCAAGCCAGCGGGCCAGGTACACACGTATAGCTGGGTAACCGGGTGTTTCGGTTTGAACTCAGTAGTCTTCCCCTGTTCTTTGGTCGCTGTCTGCCATCATTGAGTTGCGATCTCAAACCAAAAGGTCTGTGACCATACTTTCTCCGCTCATAGACGTGGCAGACAGCCTGACAGCATTTGTCACTGAGTTCGAGCGAAACTCGTCCGCCTTCCAAGAACTTAAGTCGAATTAGAAGACCAATGGGCGGCGTTGAAGGAAGCGAAGGCTACAGCGGTTACCGAAGTGAACTTAGATGAGAAACGCGTCGCCATTAAGGAGTCCATCCGACAACGATTTGCAGCAAGCTTTGCTATTTATAAACAAGGTCATGCGCGAATCAGTGGCCTGATGCAACCCCTGACAATCGCTCCAGCAGTGCCCTCCGAGCCATCTGCGGTGCTGTCCTCGCAGTCACATAGCATCCCAGTATCTCCTTGCGACATTGAGATTTCCGAAGGGGACTACTCCAAGTGGATCACATTCCGGGACATGTTCACAGCGCTCTTCCTTCGTAACTCGCGACTATCCAATATCGAGCGATTATACCATCTGAGGGCTAAGACCAGGGGGGCAGCACGAGAAATCGCGGATCAGCGTCACCTAATAGCGGTTTTGACCAGGCATGAGCGAGACTGACCGTCCGGTACGACAATCGGCGCAAACTAATTAATTGCCAGCTGAAGTGCACTATGCGCACCATAGGTAAAGAAAATAAGTCGGAGCTAAAAAGGCTGCAGCGGGAAGTTAGCAACTGCATATGGTGCCCACATCTGCTGACAATTCTTGCAACAGCAAGAATTGTCAGCAGATGTGGGCAGTTGGGATCCCATCTTTATATACTGGAGTTCCATTCGGTTACCGGAGAGGACCTCTCTCTTTGGGAGCAGTCCCTTCAAGATCATGGGGATATACCAACTTGGGTAGCGATGGAGGAGTTCCTTTCAAAACGGTTCCAAACTTTGGAAGCGGTCTCTGATGTCTGCCAGCGGATCATGGGCGGGATCCTGCAGGGAGCCGCACAACACCACTCCGCAATGGCCACATGCAGGCAAGGGTCAACCCGGAAGTATGTAAAATATGTACACTACTAGGCCATCGTGTCTCCCACTGCTCTACGTTCATCAACGCTGATGTGTCAGAGCGATGGGGATGGGAGAACCGCTACCACCTATGCGTGAATTGTTTGAAGGGGGATCATCGTATTACAAATTTCACGAGTAAATATCGGTGTTTTACGTGCCAAGAGTGGCACCACACTCTGCTACACCGTGCGCCGCCCCCGAACCGGAGCATAAGAGCCCCACCACGCACGACGCCGCCTCGAGGCAGACGACCGTCCAACGGACGCAACGCGGTCATCACGTCGGCTCAACCTGCTACACCATCCTTCGCCCACGCTGCACAGGTGGTACCCGCTACAGTCCAGGGACGATCCCGTCCATATCGAGCCCGAGGTCGGCTACCCAAGCGTGTGCTTTTAGGTACCGCCATTATTCACATCTGGTACCTGGGAGTCAATTACATGGCCCGGGCATGGCTCGACCCTGGGTCGGAAGGGTCCTTTATCTCGGATCAGCTCCAAAGACGCCTGCGACTCCCTACGCGTACCGTGCATGTCCACGTGTCCGGGGTAAGCAATGTGGTGGCCGCTAACGTGACGAAAGCGTGCAACCTAATGATAATGCGACCTCTCGACAGCACTGTGCGGCTCCTGGTGTCAGCTTTAGTACTGCCCACGCTAACCAGCGAATTACCCCGACTGGGGGTTTCCACTCAACAGTGTCACCAATTGGCCGGCTTACAACTGGCTGATCCAAGCCTTTCAAACTCTTCGCAGGTGGACATTTGGATAGGCGGAGACTTATATGCAATGGTGTTGCTTGATGGGCTGAAACGTGGCGTTATTGGGTCGCTAATTGCGCAGGAAAGTGTGTTCGGGTGGATTCTCACAGGTCCCATGCCTGAGACCTGACCAAGCTTGTCTTGACTTGTACACCCGGACCACTTATAGGGAATCTTCTGGGCGGTATGTAGTGGAACTACCGTTCAAACCAGGGCACCGGCCTGAGGAGTCGCTTGGGGCTTCTCGGCACATTGCGTTAAAGCAGTTCGAATGCAGTGAAAGTAAATTGCTTCGTAATCCCGAGCAGAAACATCAATCCGACTCCGTGGTGCAGGAGTACTTAATTCTCGATCATATGATCAAAGTCCCGCCTCCGCTTCAGGCTCTCTCGCTCACTGCTATTTGCCTCATCATGCGGTAATGAAAGAGGAGAGTACGTCCACCAAGTTGCGGGTTGTGTTCAACGTATCTCAAGCAACCACTAGTACCCTAAGCTTGAACGATGTCTTATACACGGGACCCACTTTGCAGGCTGACTTGACCCAACTTATCGTGTGCTGGCGAATGTTTCAGTTCGAGTTCAACGGGGATCTGCAAAAGATGTATCGGCAGATTAAAGTAGCACCAAAACACACCCCGTATCAGCGACTTATTTTCAGGGCCTCTCCTGCAACGCCAGTGTCCGACTACGAGTTACAAACTATTACCTTCGGAGTCAACTGTGCCCCTTGCCTATCGATTCGAACACTAGAACAGCTGGCAATAGACGTTGAAGAGGACCTACCCCTAGCAGCCCAGGTATTGCGAGATTGCATGTATGTGGACGACGCCTTAGTCGGCACACATGATGTAAACGGCTATACAAACCCCAGATGAGTTGATCCGTGCACTCGACTCTGCCGGCTTTTCTATGCGGAAGTGGGCAGTTAACACTGAAGTCATTCTCTCTTCTTTGCTTCCGGATCACTTACTCCGGGAGGACTTCCTGAAGCTGGATGAAGCAAGTTTGACCAAGACATTAAGGATTCGCTGGAACGCAAAAGCTGATCTCTTCTATTTTTACCTCCAGCCCATTCCATTCGACCCAAGAGCCACCAAACGCAAGGTGTTATCAATTATAGGTCAACTTTTTGATCCAGCAGGATGGCTTGCGCCCATTGTAATCGGGAGCAAGATCTTAATGCAGCAAATTTGGGCGGACAAAACCGACTGGGACGAATCCTTGACCTCCAGACGTTAGGGGGAATTCTTAGGGGCATATGATGCCATCTCACAGATTCATATCCCGCGATGGGTTGGGTCGGCACCGGATGTAGATGTCCACTTTCATGCGTTTTGCGACGCTTCTCAAGCGACGTACGCCGCTGCGCTCTATGTTCGATGCCAGTGCGGAAATGCCGTCTCATCCCAATTGTTTGTGGCTAAATCGCGGGTGGGACCCCTAAAGACGTTGTCCTTACCCCGCTTAGTTGGTGGCAAATCCACTCATACGTGGAAAACATTTGTCGCTAATCATGTTACGACCGTCTCAAATAAAGTAGGTGTGAAGTCTAGAGGCATGTAAAGTCTGCGGACAATCCTGCTGACCTTGCCAGTCGGGGGGTACCTCCGGCTGTGCTCGTCCACAACCACTTATGGTGGAGGGGCCCTGGGTGGCTTACTCTCGACCCAAACGACTGGCTTCAACCTTCGGAGGGTCCTATCCCGGATATGCTGAAGGAGCAGCGCAACGTGGCCGTGCACACTATCCAGATCAAACAGCACGACGACTTAATGCTGCGTTTTTCATCGTTACCGCGAGCATTGCGGGTAGTTTGCTACATAAAACGTATCCAGAAATACGCTACACGATCGCTGCGCAGCTCCGTGACCCCCGGGGTCACCATTGACGAAAGCAGAGATCGTTGCCGCTGCACTTCTTGTAAAAACCATAACTTAGAAGATGTACTACCCCGAGTAGTATGTGTGCCTTCTGAACGGACAACCCATCTCAAATTCCAGCTCTCTGCTTACCTTGAACCCCTTCCTTCATTCAGATGGGTCGATTCGAGTGAACGGACGCCTAGCGCACTCCACTCAAATTCCGTTTTCCGAACGTCACCCACAAATTTTACCCTAACCACGGACAATTCAATAGATTGTTAGTGGAGTTCATCTATCAGATTTCGCTACACGGGGGAAATCAGCTCATGCTTCGGCTGCACCGAACTCAATACTAGGTTCCACGAGCGAAAGTATTAGTCAAGGGCTCCATCTTACGGTGTAAAACTTGCCTGATTGAGAAGAAGCGCAGATTAAGCCAAATAATGGCGCCCTTGCCCCCGGAACGCACCACCCAGTCTCGTCCGTTCAGTACCATGGGGGTTGACTTTGCAGGTCCTTTCGAAATCAAAACATTTCAAGGGCGGGGGTACAAAATGACAAAAGGCTACGTGTGCATCTTTGTCTGTTTCGCCACCAAGGCCGCCCATTTAGAAGAGACCACTGATCTAACTTCTCAGGCCTTTTTAGCCGCCCTGTCCAGATTCATCGGGCGACGGGGGTGTCCGGCTAACATTTATTCCGACAACGGAAAAGGTGGTACTCATGGAGTTCGCACGCGAGTTACGTCAGAACCGCAACCCATACCCAACTCTTGCTTCCAATATACCATTATAATATATATATATATATATAATTCACAATAAATGTGACTTCCCTATTTTCATTCCCACAATATGACGAGTTCGTATGAGTTCAAATTAACTTTTCATAAAAGCTTTATTTGCTAATCATTTAGTCATTACGATGACAAGTTCATATGAGTGCACTTTCAGTTTTTCATTGAGTAACCTTCAGCTCTTCCTCATTGAGCAAATCAGTTCAATGACATATTCTGCATTGAAACTGTTGCAAATCATACACTACACAATCAACACCGAATGAAGAGGAATAAGAAAATAAGAAAAAAAATAATAAGTAAATGGAATAAATAGAGGTAACAAATTAATTTTAATTTCAGTTAAGATTCTAATATCCAAAGTGAAACAATAAAATATCAATAAATGTATATTAATTGTTTTTTTTTTTGAATTACTTTTCGTGTCCCACATAACTGGCGCAGTCAAACGACAATTATTCAAAAGAATAAATTGAAAAGATACTACGAGTGAAAATATTATTCTAAAGAATAATATACAAAACAAAAATAGTGGAAATTCAAAAATTACAAACAATTTGTTTAAGTAAATAGTGGAGTTTTCAAATATTAACACAAAATTCTAAAAAAAATAACATAAGAAATAAATTGTGAAAAATTAAAAAGAATTTAATATAATATTCCAAAGACTATAAATCATCAAAATATATGCTAAAAATAAATTCATTTAAAAGACTAAGAGCTAGCATAAGTGAAAGTGAACAGAACAGTAACGAAACCAAACGAAGCAGAACAATGCCAGGTCAACAAGTAAAAACAGCGGTGGCACCAGCGTTTACAATAAACGATTTAATAAAAGATGCTCAACGAATTCACGAATTCCGAGGCGATGACAAATTTCCACTAACATCCTTTATACGAGAGGTTGATACACTGCTACCACTTCTAGATGAACATCCACAAGCAAAAGACTATGTTTATCACAGGGTAATAGTAACCAAAATCCAAGGAACAGCATTAGACGTCATCAGAACACTTGAGCAGGAGGCAACTTGGAATGAAATCAAAGCAGCACTCATCAACAACTTCGGCGTTCAAGAGTCCTACCATCAATTTTACCAGAAGACATTCTCCACCAGGAATCACAATGTAAGAGAATATTATATATTATTAAGAAATATTTTATCTAAACTTAACGAAAAATATGAGTATGACTTAAAAAAGCTATTAGAATTCAACCCAAAAAATAATGAATCTATCATTTTAAGAACATTCTTAAACAATATAAATGTAAATTTAATTTCAATTATATTGAATAGAGACATAAACAATTTACATGAGGCATTTAACTTATTAGAAAGTGAGGGATTAATAAGAGACAAAAACGCAAACCCAAACTCATACAAGACCATTATAAACAACAATAATGGACCATAGTATAACTTAAACAATACAAACAGATACCATCAGTATAATAATCAAAAAAATTTTAGACATCAGTACATTGACGAAAGAATAAAGTCACCACAAGCATACAACAACCAACATACTTTCAAACAACAAAACACAAATTTCACACAAAATTCGGGAAGATTCCATGTCAGTCTCCGAGACAATCAGACCTACAGACAAAATTCAGGACAATCACGAAATTTTAGACCAAAATTTAGACCAAAAAACATTCAACGAATCACAAATAGACAAACCGTCGAACCCATGGAAACGGACCATATCGAAAATGACGTGAATTTTAACATGGTCCCTCCCAAAACTATTTATCGATAGTAGAATTAACTATTGGAAATGATAAAATTACTTGCTTAATTGATTGTGGATCATCCACCTCCCTATTAAATGAGCAAATACTACCACAATATAAAAGAGAAACGCCAAAAACTCCAATAAAATGTAGATCACTTAATGGCGAAACTCTTATAAACACAGAAATAATAGCTGACCTTCCAAAAGAGTTTAAACAAGACGCATTAATGGTGTGAAAAATTACGAAAATGAACGCCAAAAGTTTTCAAGGAATAATAGGACAAAATTTATTGAAACCCTTAGGAGCTAGAATAGATATGGAAAAAGATATTCTTATTATTAATAACAGCGAAATTAAATTTCTTTATGCTTGTCCATATAGTGAAGAAGAAATTCATGAATTAGATTATAGCCACCCCGAAATGGTGAAATTCGAGGATCTTTTTAAATCACTTAACTCTGAAGAGAAGGTAAAATTAGAAAAGCTAGTTAAATCGAATTGGGAACTATTTTATAAAGAAGGAGATAACTTAACAAGCACTTCAGCTATTAAACACGAAATAATAACTATTAATGAAATACCCACATATTCAAAAATCTACAGGTACCCTCAAGTACACGAACAGGAAATTACGACCCAAATTAATGACTTGCTTAAGCAGGGCATTATTAGAGAAAGTAGTTCACCTTACAACAGTCCCCCTGGCTTCCACCAAATTTTGGTAAAAGAAGAAGACAGAAAGAAGACAGCATTCTGTACCCCTTTAGGCCATTATGAGTATATTCGGATGCCTTTCGGACTCAAAAATGCGTCATCCACCTTCCAACGAATGATGAATTATATACTGAAGGACTGTATAAATACTATATACGTTGTATACATGGACGATATTTTAATTTTTAGTACGACACTTGAAAAACATGTAGAAAGTATAACAAAAGTTTTTGATCGATTAAGGAAGCACAACCTAAAAATACAACTAGATAAATGCCTTTTTTTGCGAAAGAAACTGAATTTTTAGGACATGTAAGTACATATTAACCCCCGAAGGAGTGAAACCTAACCCCAAGAAAGTAGAAAATATTCTCAAACTAAAATTACCACATACCCCAAAACAAATTAAATCATTCTTAGGAGCGTCGGGATATTATAGGAAATTCATTAGAGATTATGCGAAAGTAGCGCAACCAATGACTAAATATCTAAAAAAAGGTGAAAAAGTTAACACTAGCGACTCGAATTACATAAACGCTTTTGAAAAACTAAAACGCATAATAACAGAAAGTCCAATTTTGAAATTCCCCGATTTTAACAAACCTTTTAAACTCGTAACAGATGCTAGTGCATTCGCAATTGGTGCAATACTCCAACAAGACAACCATCCCATTTGCTATGCAAGCAGGACATAGAATGAACACGAACGAAATTATTCAACAACAGAAAAAGAACTCTTAGCCATCGTTTGGGCTACCAATTACTTCCGACCTTATTTGTACGGTACCAAATTCGATCTTTTAACAGATCACCAACCATTGAAATGGCTTTACTCAAATAACAACGGCAAAGATATAAATCCCCGACTTCAGAGATGGTTATTAAGATTAGGAGAGTATAATATTAATATAGATTACATCAAAGTACCAGACAATAAAATTGCAGATTTCTTAAGCCGCATTAATACAAAAACAAATGAAATAAACGCAATAGACGCAAATATCGACAGTAATACAGACATGGATGAAGATTGTAACATTTCGCTACATAACAATGCAGATAATGATAGCATAGTAACTATTCATTCGCAAGAAGAAAACATAAACAGCCATAACCCTATACTTGAAACAGTAGTTAACCGCTTCAGAACGCAATTAATTCTAACAAATAATAAAACTAAGGATTTTGAAATAAAACATAAAAACAGAAAAATATACATATCTTTCCAAGATATAGAAAATAATTTATTAGATTATTATTATTATTATTATTATTATACCTTACACCATAATTAATTATGAGTGCAAGGTTTTGGGGGAATGAGCACTAGCTGCAGAGGCTTTCGACTCGAAGAGAAAAAGATTTTTTTTAGAAAGAAGCATTTTGGAGACCAAGCCCGTGGCAGGATTTGAACCTGCGACCCTCGGGGTGTGAGTGCAGCATGCTTACCACTAGACTACAGAAGGTGAATTTATTATATATTCTACGAAGGTACATTAAGCCTGGCAAAATAGGCATATACACTGAGTTAAATGAACACGAATATAATAAACTTCAACAAAAAATTATAGAATTATTTGACGGAGTTAATACTTTAAAATTTGTTAGGTGTTCCTTCCACGCCAAAAACTTAAAGAATGAAGAAATATCACAAATTCGAAACAGGTCATACAGGAATTAATGAGAATTACGAGGGCCTCAAAAGGCATGTTTATTTCCCAAATCTGAAAATGCTTGTACAGAAATACATCAATATTTGTGATGTATGTAACAGAGTAAAATATGACCGGCGACCAATTAAAATTAAGTTTCAATTAACCGAAACCCCAACAGATATACGACTTTCCAACACGATTTTCCAACACGATACAACTGCTTGCAGGCGTCAACGCGGGCAGCACATCGCGTAAAATTCTTCTGGCAACAGCCATGGTGGAGTTGATCAACGAGGAATCTGGCCAATCATATTGCATTCATGCGCTCATAGATCAAGGCTCCGAAGCTACCATCATCTCGGAACATGTACAGATTCTGGGACTCAAGCGCAAATCCACCTCAACGCAAATCTGTGGAGTTGGCAACAACGCAGTCGTCACTTTCGGCACCGCCTCGGCCCCATACACTGCTATACGACTCTTGCATCAAATCGCATTTGCAGCGCCCATTCTTCAACACGATATGTATGTAGTTGATGTATTAACCGGCACCCGTACCATAACAAACTCGACACAAATGCGCGATCAACTCATTCTTGCGCTACGCTCAACTGGCATGGAATTACGAAAATGGTCTAGGAACTCTGACGCTTTACTATAATCAATCCCGGTTGAGCATCAATCATCAAGTACCATGCTTTGCTGGAACAGTCCGGATGCAATCAAAACCCTCGGTATGTACTGGCAGCCTCACCGAGATATCTTCACGTTCAAGGCTAACTTCCAAATTCATACCACTATCACGAAGCGCACCTTTCTCTCAACAATTGCTCGGCTGTTCGATCCATTGGGGCTGATCGCTCCCATTGTTGTGCGAGGCCCACTCAAACTTGCCAATCTGCCTTACCGACAAAAGCATCCAATCATTTTGCCCAGCTCACACTATTTTACGACCTTAATTATTGATGAATCGCATCACAATACTCTGCACGGCGGTGTGCAACTACTGCAGCGATTCTGGATTATAATATATGGGAGAAGAACAGTTCGACACCATATTACGAGATGTTTTAAATGTTTTCGCAACTGGTCGCAAGTCACAACTCAACTGATGGGTGATCTGCCTTTCCAGCGCATAAACCGAAACGTCCATTTTTGGCAACAGGCGTCGACAACACTGCTGCTGTCGAGATCCAATCTTCGAAATATCTGTCTCGCTACCAAGGCGATTCACTTAGAAGCAGTCACCAGCATGTCCACCGAATACTTTCTCTGGGCATTACAACTTGTTATTGCCCCTCGGGGAATTTGTCACGACACCTACAGTGACTGTGGCACTAATTTTATTGGAGCTGACACTGTATTAAAAATGGATAGGAAAAAGTTTGTGGAAGCAATCGAGCGAGAAATCATTCCAAAGCTGACTGAGCAGTGCATCCAGTGGCACTTTAACCCCCCACATTCTCCTAACTTTGGAGGATTGTGGGAAGCAAATGTTAAATCCGTCAAGTACCACTTAAAGCGTAATACCAGCGGCAATCGACTGACTTTTGAGGAACTGTCAACAGTTTTAGCACGCATTGAGGCATGTTTGAATTCGAGGCCGTTGTGCCCTCTAACGTCGGATCCTGATGACCTGTTTGTGCTCACCTCCGGGCATTTTCTAATAGGAGACTCGCTTCTTTCGCCACCAGAGACTGCATCTTTGAACAAAAATATCACCAAAAAACATCTCGAACTGCAGTTGATGGTTCAGCTTTTTTGATCAAGGTGGTCAACAGATTGGCTATCATACTTGCAAGCACGACCCAAATGGCGGCGACAAGAACCCAAACTCCAAATAAATGAACTAGTCCTTTTAAAGGACGATCGCTTACCTCATAACGAGTGGCTATTGGGACGCGTTATTGAACTACATCCAGGAGCTGATCAGTTGGTTCGAGTCGCTACAATCCGCACCAAAACTGGATTATACAAGCGGTCCATATCCAAAATTTGTCGACTTCGAATCCAAACTGAAACCGACGAAGTTTCTCTCTCTCACTCCAACTAATTCACTATTTGTACAAAATTTACCCAATTTTATCTCATCGCCTTGCACTCATCCTGAGAAGTTTTTTTAGGTGTTTTTTCTTTTACTCAATCTAAATGCAAACCACGTCTCAGCTTATCAGGAATCTGGTATATTATGCTGGTTCCAGCATTCGGGGCGGCATGTACAATTTCGTCTGCACAGCCCACTGTACTATTAACGGGAGGGCGAAATAAAATTCTGTGGCTGTCACTAGCCACTATTGGTGGCAGAGTAAAAGTGTGAGTGGCAGCGAGAAGATGTGTAAAAAAAAATATTGGTGTACAATATAAATATAATAAATAATCATTCAAAACATAGAAAGCCGAAGAACCCCCGAGTCGGACTTAGGCTCAACGTTGATATAGATCACATACATTTTTGGCGAAATAAGTACATTAGAATTCTCTGACTCAAACAGAATTAATCTAGACTATTTAAATTTCGAAAAAAGCCATAAACAAGATTATAAATCAATACAGTAATCTATTTAATCACTTCAATTGAAGGTCCGGTTTATTCCAAAATATATAGTTCATGAAAAGGAAATTGAAAAGCTAATATCGGATAGGCTAAAACAGGGATTTATTAAATAAACATTGTCCATTATGGATTGTAAAAAAAAACCTTCATAACTGAATGCAGCAAAAATGGCAAATCGGGATTGATTACACAAAATTAAACGAAATCAGTGAAAAGTTTCCTAACCCATATATTGACGGGGTTTTGGATAAATTGGGCTAAATTCAGTACTTTACCACCACAATCTATCTAAAGATTTCCACCAAATACTAGCCAAAGATTCAGATAAAAAAACGGCTTTTTCCACTCCATTCGGCCATTCTGAATTTGCTCGTATGCCTTTTGGACTTAAAATTTACCATCTACTCGTATGTTTCAAAGGATGATGAACTTTTTTTTTAAAAGACTTCCTTTATAAAATTAGCTAGATGATATTTTAATATTTAGTTCTTGCTTAGAAAAACATATAACTAATTTCTAAAAAAATATTTGGGAGACTAGAAAAGGCTGAATTAAAGATCCAAGTTGACAAACCGAATTTGTTAAGAAATGAAAAAGAATTTTTGGGACACATTCTTACTTCTGAAGGAATTTAGCCCTGCCCAAACAAAATAAAAACAATCGGTTACTAAAATTACCTACCAATTAGAAACAGATAAAATCCTTTTTGAGAGTGACTGGGTTTTACAGAAAATTCATTAAGGCCTATTCCAAAATCGCAAGTCCAATGATAAATTATTTTAAAGAAGATTCTAAAGTTAATACCAATGTACCAAATTATATTTTAACCTTCGAATAACTCAAGGATATTTTATCTAACCCCCTACACTTAGGTACCCAAATTTTAGTAAGAAACTTCAAATATATATTGATGCTAGCAAAACGGCACTTGGTGCAGTTTTGTCCCAAGAAGGACACCCGGTATGTTTTGCCTCAAGAACTGTAAATGCCAATGAAAAAATTACTTTACTATCGAAAAGGAGTTACTTGCGTTTGGGGAACTAAATTTTATCGTCCTTATCTGTATGGACAACAATTCGATATTTTTAATAACCATGAACCAATAGAATGATTATATGCAAAACATTCCGCAAAAGATATAAATCCGCGATTACAAAGACTATGCGAATACGATATTAATGTCGACTATCTTAAGGGGAAGCAAAATAAAATCGCTGGTTTTTTAAGTAGAATAAATTATAATACAAATGCAATAAACGTCGTAGATAACGAAGACTATGGTAGCGAATTAAATGAAATGTTTGAACTTCATGTTGAAAATTTGAACACAATGGAGGAATTTAATAACGATAATGAACCAATGGTAGTTCATAACGATAAAGATTTTAAACGAGAAAAGAATTCAAATGATAATTTTTCAATTCTAAGTACGGTAGTGAACCGATTTACAACACAAATAATCCTTAAACATATTTAAGAATAAATTAATTTTCATTGCCAAAAATGACTTAGATACGACCAATGTTATTAACGTCGTCCGAAGACACATTACAAAACGAAAAATTGGAATTTATTCCGTACTTACCGACCATGAATATAACAAATTCCAACAAATTTTAATTAATATATATACAAACAATAAAAATATTACTCTCGTTAAATGCGGCTCTTTCGCGGAAGATATAGACAATCCAAATGAATTAGCGAAACAAATATCATTGTTTCCAAACAATGAAACAGGACATTCTGGAATAATCCCCACTTATGAAGGCATGAAATCAAAGATACATCGTCCTGAACTTAAAACCAAACCTCACGATATAATTAATAATTCTGACACTTGCACTGATCCAAAATACGATAGGAATCATATTAGAAACAAATTTACTTAAATGTAAATAGTAAACAATCGTTTATTATTTTCATTGATAAGTTTGCCAAACATGCAATAAGCTTCCGCCTTCCGGATAGAAATAGTCATACGATATGGCAATTAAGGGAAAAATTAAAATATTTATTTTTGACAATGAATTAAATTCAAGAAATATAAGAGGCTTTATGTCTCAAGAAGAAATATAATACCATGTGACGAAACTATTCAGGGAATTCTGATATAGAACGATTGAGTAAAACAGGAACCGAACGAATAAGTGTTATAAACTTAGAAAATAGACTTCTAGTTTCAAAACAAATTCTTGAAGCCATTAAGTTCGATAACAGTTCCTTTCTTAGTGCTATTAAAAAAACTCCATTTATAGTTCAAAATAAGTTTGTAGATTAAATTATAAGTTTCTTAGATATAAAGAGGAACCGAATTTTGAAAATTTTCCTTACAAAATATTCATGAATGTAATATTAAAAGTCCATTAAAATTTATAGGTACTCCTCGCGATAATAACATTCCTGATGATGTTAGCCCCAACCCAGACATCGCTACTAGCCAACCGAATACATGAAAACGCAGGTTTTTTACAAATAGAACTAAAAACGGTGGAAATTCAGAATCAAACAAATACGGTTATACACATAGACCAAAGGAGATCATAAATATTCTTGATCAAACTGACATTAACATTTACCAACTCGACATAGAGCGAAAAAACTTATAGAAATCCGAAATTAATTCAATAAAAACAAAGATAAAAACTATTATTCCCTATGGCCTTGGAAAAAATAGGTTTAATCAACGCCGTTGGCTCTGCGTATAAATGGCTTTACGGAACAATGGACAACGATGACAGAGAGGAAATTTTACGTCATTTAGAAATCACAGACAGAAACAACCATTAAGCAATAAAATAACACCTCAACGAACAAATATATATAAACCAATAATTTAATGACACATTTAACAAACTTAAAGAAGTAGTGGAAAAGGACAGAATTAAGAAAAAGAAGATAATTAAGATGATAAGAATGAGAAATAACGAAATTCTAAACGATTACTATATTTAAACCAGCTAACTAAAATTAAGAACATTGCACTGAAAGGAGATCAAATACAGGATAATATTGTTTCAGCAAGAAACAATATTACTCATCCTAACCTCTGAAGAAATTTAAAAATACAAAATTGATTTTTATAAATTGAGACTTTTTAAAGTTGGTGTCATGAGCTATAACAAAAATGCCAGTATTGCTATTCAAATCCCAAGGGCTTATATTAGAAAATATTTTTAAATCGACGACCAATACTTTGTTGAAATAAGTAATCAGATTTTAGAATATAAAGCCAATACTCTCTTAAGACACCAGAGCAAAAGTTGTATCTTTTCAAAAAGTTGAAAATACAAAATTGATAATAACACAGAAATAAAAGAAATTGCTGATGAAACATTATTTATCAATTCTAAGAAAATTGTGACAACAAAAATATAACATTAACAAAGAATGCAGATTATTTCTTCTGTCTTGTCAATAAATTCGCTGAAAAATAAGCTTCATTTTCACTGAATTGACGACTATTGACTTACTCACATTTTCAGATGCAATACGGCTAAAAGGTGATATTTATGTCTACTGACGAATCTTCAAAAGAAATTGAAAACTTTATAGAATATATTCTAGTGTTAGCGTTGATCAGGCCTAATTAACCTTACCCCTAAAAAATTAATGTACTATGACACCACTGAAATATAATAAAATAGAAAGAGAGACCTAACGGAACAAACGAGGGGTAATAATGATACAGAGAGAATGAGAATGGGAATGAGACAGTACATGGACAGAATTTGATCAATCAGTTCACCACCTGCAGTTAGCGTAGTTGTCTGGATGGACAGATTACAACAGATGACGGCCCAAGTTCGATTCCTGGGAGGGTTCATAGTTGGTGTGCTGTTCATAATAAAAAATGCTTGGGAAAAAATTGCCTTTCATTGAAAGATCTCTGATGAGGACACGTGGCGTGTCCGAAAAAGCTATAAAATCTGCCAAAATGTTTCAATAATTCTCATTCTGAAAATTATTACGGTGGCTTAACCACACATACACAATGTCAATAATTGTGTGCAACTTGTCTTCTCAATAGATTCGCTGAAAAATAATCTTTATTTTCATTGAATTGACGACTACTGACTTACTCACATTAAAAAAGAATAGTTCAATAATTTTTAAAAACTGTGAAATTTAAAAAAAAAATGAAAATTACTCTAAGAAAAAATTACCTGTCATGAAAAATCCTTTTACCCAAACAATAAAAAAACCAACTAAACAAATGCAAAAATTACATATTTTTGTTCAAAAATAGAAAGTAATGTTACGGAAACAACCAGACAGAAATTAGGGAATTAAGTAATTAAGAAAAATATATGCAAAATAAAATGGAAATGAAAGAAATGAAATAGAAATCCTAAAGCAAAATATAATGTAAAATAAAAAAAATTTTTAATATCTTAAACATAGGTACATATATATATATTTAATCTTAAGGTTATTTATGACATCATAACAATGAAAAGAAAAGTAAACACCTTAATATCAGAAATAACATGCCTGAGGAGTGTCGTTATTCAAAAAAGGGAGAAGTTACGTTCTCTGCAGCAAACCCAAACACCCCACATTTATTTACGAACATATTTCATAAGCTAATGCAGGCGAGCTAGTTCTTAAATCTAAATCATGTTCAGTAAAATAAAACTTATGAGGGGTAACATTGGCCACTAGTTGGATGACTAATTTCTATTGTAAGAAAAGTGTCTAGTAATACAAGAAAATCATTTTAGGATAGTCTTAAAATTTCATTCATTTAAAAAGTTGAACTTTTAAAAAAACGTTCTTAGTTAATTTCAAACTATACTTCGCGCACCAAAAGACGTGGCACACCCTGCTGGAGAGGATGGCTCTACTTGACTAATTTGACTAGCCAATGCACCTTTGAAAATAGAAGAGGCAGCTCCATCGTGGGCCTTACCTTCGCCCAGAGTTATATAGCACTCTACGCAAGGTGGACTTTAAGCACCATCAACATGCATAGCGACCATATTGCTATCATTTACATATCGGCGTATATAAAACATAACGCGCATCGTGTGCGGAAAGTTCAGTAAATAGCTGGAAAAAACAGACTTTTGAAGCCGAAATCTTTAGCAGGGTTTGCCAATATTGTACCGCTCCAGAAAGCCCATTGGAGATGAATGCTGAAAGCATGACGGCGAACATCAAGGCCTGCCTGACAGAGCCAATCGCTCCAACGATAGAAATATCATCGTTATACAGCTCCATTGAACATGAGAGGTTGATACGTAAGTTTTGGGAGCTGGAAGACCTTGGCGAAAGCAGAAACGTAACTACACAGGACCAATGGAGCGAACAGTTCTACAGTACGGCTTATCAGCGTTTAAATACTGGGAAATACCTGGCGAGATTACCTTTTTTGTCAGAAATTGACACATCTTGGGTTCTTGGGACTTCTCGCGAAATGGCATTGAAGCGGTTTATGCAGCTGGAAAACCGATTAGCACGTGATCCAAAACTCCAATCTATATATAATGAAAGTATCAACGAGTATATCATTTGGTAAAGCATCCGATGCAACCATGCCTAGGTTATCAGGAACACCCGACACAAAATCTGTCTACTGGTGGAAGGGGGAAACTGTCATCATGCACGCAGAAACATTAAGACATCACGCGCTACGCCTGAGACAGACGCGCTATTAGCAGACTACAAGGCCTGTAAAGCGGTACTTAAAGAAGCCATACAAGATAGCAAGAACCGATCATTTAAAAAGCTTTACGACAGCGTATAATTTGATCCCTGTGGACTTGGTTTTAGGACTGTTATGAGGACGCTCAAAGGCCCGAGAACACCACAGCCCACGACACTATTCTCTCGCCAAGAAGAAGCCAGACTTTACCAGTGACAGCAGTTGCTCATGGATGGCATTCCTGAAGTCACCACACCGGAACTGCTTCTCATTATGCGACGAATCGCAGATAGCAAAGCTCCGGTCTTAGACGGATTTCCAAACATTGCAGTAAAAACAGCGATTAAGGCGACACCGGAGCTTTTTGCTAAACTGTACGACGCATTACTCAAAGAAGGCGTTTTTGGAAAATCTTCGCAACAACAGAGGCTGGTGCTGCTACTTAAACCTAAAGAGAAGCCTGATCAACCATCGTGATACCGTTGCAAAGGCTTGGAAAATATATGGCCGCCTCGTATGCGATCGAATACAGGAGTATCTTTAGAAAAGCGCGATCAACACTGGACGCTATTAAAACCGTCATGAATATCGATCGTCAAGCCACTAGCTGCAGACAATGGAGATTCGGTACAAAGAACTACTCCGCCGTAACATTGGAAGTCAAAAACTCATTCAACTCCCCATCCTGGCCCAAGATTATGAGCGCACTTAAAAGTTTCGTGGTGCCTGTGTAACTGCAGCGAGTTGTAGAGAGCTACTTCGGCAAAAGGGTATCCTGTTTTATGGCAAGTAAGTTGGCGTTAAACGTACAGAGTAACTGGCGGGGTCCCCCAGGGCTTGGTGCTGGGCCCAACACTCTGGAACACAATGTATGGTAGCATCCTTAAACTTGACCTCCCGGAAGACACAATCCTCGATAGATACGCAGATGACATCGCGATGGTTTCAGTGGCAATGCACCTTGACACACTGCAGATGTTTGGGAAACGCAAAGCTCGAGCTGGCAGCGCAAAAAACTGAGGTGGTGCTGCTGTGCACAAGACGGGTGCGCGAAGAATCAACAAATAATGATCACATCAACACTTCCCAACAGTACCTAAAATATTTAGAAGTAGTAATTGATACCCGGATGATCTTCAAGCAGCACTTACAATTAGTCAGCGACAAAGCCGCACGAATAAATGGTGCGTTTACGAGACTAATTTTGGTGGCCCCCGCGCATGCAGACGCAACTCCTATCAACAGTGACAAGTTCGGTGATCCTGTTTGCAGCGCCGATCTGGGAATTACGAATCAGTTCTATTATAAAAATATTCAACCCACATACAGGCTTGGTGCTCTGAGGGGACCCAGTGACTACCTTACCTTCTCGGATGATCCCATTTGTGTCATTGCAAGAAGGGTGCCCATCGATCTTCTCTTCGCTCGCGAAATGGAGCGGCTGTATAAAGCTGTCTGGCGTACGTCAAGTGCGGCAAAAAAGGAATAAATTGCGGAATGGCAGCAACAAAAATACCGCTGAACGTTCAAACTCATTCCTAATATTGCGATGTGGATGGACCGAAGACACGAAGTGGTTGTCTATGAAGACGACCCTTACTCCCCAATATGCCCAGAAGAGCCGGAGAGCGCGCTGCGTGTTTTATTGCACTGCACACGATTCATCAATATACGAATAGACCTAGAAACAGCATTAGACGCGAGGATAAAGAGAAGTGGAGTACCACATGGACTGAAGCGGCGAGTATTACGACCGTTGCAATACATGGAATACGTGTGTAGAACTGAACGCTCCAATAGATCTGACGAAGGAGTTCGCGACGACCAATGAGCTTTGGATCGGACATTTACAGAATGACCATTATTGACGATAGAGCATTATACTCAGAACGGTCTCCCGATGCACTACCTAATGGTGAAGTTCTGGGAATAATAACCGTCGGACAAGAGGAGGGGGGAATATGGTTCGGGGTCAAGTCCCACACTATGGCATTGGCCATAGACAATTGATGTTTCCCCTCCTCAGAATAAAAGCCTACACAGTCAGCTAGAAGTGTGTAATGGGTGACCAGTGAAGATTACCTTGTAAAGGTTCTAAAAAGTTTCCACGATTGACCTCTAGGTGGACACCAGGGTTCTTAGAACACACATACGAAAGGATTGGAAGAGTATACGGTTGGAAGGGTTTGCTTAGATACATTAAGAAATATGTAAAGAGCTGTCAAAAGGTCAAGCTACCAAGACTTCGAGGCTGACAAAAATGCCTATGGTAATGACAGATAGATCCAGACACCCTTTTGATAAAGTGCACTAGGATATTGTAAGTATTTTACCTGAGACAGTTTCGGGAAACAAGTAAATCTCAAATTTCCAAGATGATCATTTTTTGGCCTGATTCTACCGAAAGCATTGGTGGCCTTCAACGGATGAAATTTCATGTCAAAGCTGTTTTATGATGCGTGTAAACCCTTGGGGATTAAACAATTACATATAACACCATATCACCCGCAGTTACGTAGTTTCTCTAAATAGGATGACTCCAAATAGGATAAGTGCCTGATGGGGGCTATGCATGTACATAACAGTACTTTACATGTATCAACAAAGGAAACTCCGTTTAGGAGGCACCACTGGTTTGATTTCAAAATCCCGGCAAATAGTAAGCGTAAATATGCACCAGTGTGCTGTGTTGATGACCCAAATAAAGTGCGGAAATATCAGTTGCTGCGACCGCACTAGTTGGTGAGAAAAAACCAGGTCGATCTAACCGAGTAGCTAGAGAAGCCTACAGCAAGGTACTAAACACAGTAATCTTTCATGTGGGTTGCCGAGTGCTGATGGAAAATCACACTAGGAAAAATATATGTTCTCTTGTGTGGTTACCACGGTAGTAACGATTAAATGCGAACCCAAAAAATTTCAGAATCACTTGCTAAAGTTATTCTATATGCGGCCTACAAACTAAAAAACATGTATTTATGGTTTTCTATGTTATCAGGGGACCGCCATACCTTAAAAATGCTGACAGCATGCCTACGAAAGCTGCTCATGTCTCCGGGAACGTTGCTGCGGCTACTTTATGGCCGTGCATTATTGATAAGTTATTATTAGGGATTATTTTGTAATTCTAGTTTGGAATTAATTTGGTATCCAAGCATACAAGCTGTCATGGAAGCATATTTAGACAAATATTGTGAAACAAATTAAATTAACCAAGTGTTAACATCCCCACCGAGTTGGGCGAAAAATATTTTTATTTCTTTTACAAGAACATAAATTCAAAATAAGCTGATACAAGTATATCATTTGTTTTTGTTAACCATATCAAATAGCGCAATTCAGACATCCAAAGTCAATGTTTGCGGAAGTGTGTCAATTTAACTAAGTCATTAAAACATTGCAAAATATAAATATGCAGATTAAATTGTGAAAGAAATCGAAAGGCGACCGTAATGTAGTTTTAAAATATATAAATGCTCAGCATGAACAGCGTAATCTATGTATGTAGTCATACATTCGCACATCAGTATTTTCTTGCAGAAATTTATTGCATTGTAATATAACGTGTAAACGTTCATTATTGCCACGGGCTAAACGAGCTATGAAACGAATGTATGGAAATACATACCTATAAGAAAGTTTTTATGTATATAAAAAACAATGAAGATATTTAGGATTATATTAGGAAATCTCGAGACTTTAGAGATCGGAAATAAATTAAAACGAGTATAGAAGTCTGAAGTCGGGTTAGACCGACTTCGAAATACCCTTTACCTTTTCTTGTGCGTACAAGTTCAACAATGGGGATGTTTTTTCCTTAAATCATCATTAGGAGCATATTCATGGTAATTTTTGGTAGGGTACCTTGAAATGATTATATCGGCCCCATTTCTTGGGTATGGCTTTATAGTGTCAATATAACCACTAATATAAAATTTCGTCAAAAAATATTGTATAGGTCGAAAGTTATAATAATATGTCAATAGTAGGCGTGGCTGTAAAAATAACACGCGCATTTTTTGTGCGGTGTTTAATGTTAGTACCCGCAACATTCTTATGAAATTTCGTTGATAAATCTTTAATAGAAACACAGTAATGATTTTTGGCTAATTGTGGGCGTGGCAATTGTATTATGATCTCCATATTCTGTATACATAATATTATGGACCCCATGTATATTTCTGCAAATTTGTAATCCGCTGGCATCAATACGAGCATTGGTAGGCTAATTTTAATTTTAGACCCGAAAGTTCCCTATATCAAAAGTGGGCGTGTTTTTTCTCTGATCAGCCCCAATTGTTGCAGATAGCTTTATAATGTCCACATGTTCCTTCCCGTAAAATTGCGTCTGTAAATCTGTACCAGATCTTAAGTTATCAATATTTGTTAATAGTGGGCGTGGTCGTTAATATATACCGCCCACTTTTTGCACAGTGTTTAGTAGGACCCACATCTCTATATCTGCCAAATAATGTCACGATTCCGTCAATTGTACCGAAGTTATAGTCATTTTAAAAAAGGTGAAAAAAGTTCCTTATATGGGAGGTAGGCGGGGTCTTTGTCCAAATCGGCCCATATAGCAATCTGGTTCTGTATCTTTCTCCAGACTAGAGTTTTGCAAAATTTCATTAAGATAGCTCTAACGGTGTAGAAAAAAAGTGGCCACAGACAGACAGACGGACAGACGGACGGACAAAATAAAAATTGCTTAGAAAGTGATTCTGATCATATATGTATTAATATGTCCATACTTACCACGCCCCCTTCTTGAAATTGCAACCGCTCTCAAAAGCACAAAATTAGTATATCCTATTTACGTTTTTTAAAGGTTAAAGGTATAAAGAGTAAAGAATTCTGAAGTCGGGCCAGACTGACTTCGATATACACTCTTCCGTCTTCTCCTCTGAAAAGGTTAGTAAGAAGTTTTGCTATTTCAGCATGGCCTCAAATAGATCGTCTGTAGTATCCGGAGAGACCAAGAAGTGCGCTCAAGTCTTAAGTGCTTTTGGGTGGGGAAAGTCAACTATGGCATGTACTTTTGTGGGACTGGTTTTGATTCCGTCAGGGGATATTAAAAATCCTAGAAATTGGATTTAACTTTAAAGAAATCGCTCTTATCTATTTGTACTTTCAAATTAGCTTCTTGAAGTGTATTGAAAATTTTGCGGATATTTTCTGTATGTATTTTCTCATTTTTCCAAAATATGATTATGGCATATATATAGACATAACATATTTTTCCGATGTACCTTCTTAGGATATCTTCGATATTAGCGCTTTGAAAAATTGCAGAAGCATTTTTTAATCCGAATGGTAAACGTGAAAATTCGTACTTGCCATTCTTCACTGAGAAAGCGGTTTTCTCTATGTCCGATTCCTTTAATAGAATTTGATGGAAGCCTCTTTACAGGTTTATTACTGAAAAGAAAGTTTTAATTCAAAATTTTGTTTTGAATTTGTGATTTGAATTTCCAGTACTTCAACTGGGAATTCACGACGATTAAATAATTCAAGCATTTAATCTGAATTTGAAGTTTTTAATTTTCAGTACTTGAACTGAAAATTCACGACGAAACAAAATTGAAGTTAATTTAAACGGACCTTCTAGTACTTGAACTAGAAAACCATAAAGAAATAATAATTCAATAATTGTTCTTTAGAGCTATAATTTCGAACTGACTTTCTTAAATCATTGCGTGCGTTTTTATACAAAATTTTCGTGTTAAAATCCACAGCAATACTATATAATATAAATAATACATATGATCAGCATTACTGTAGTTCGATGCAAGTTGCACAACATGATAATATGCTAGAGTAGCATATTATCATGAGACTAAAACCAACAAACAAACGTGTCGAATTTCCGTCTGCTTAATATGCAAGAGAATTTAAACCGTTGTTATGCAAAGTGCAACGAACTTCTGTTATTATTGACGCAAAGGATAAATTGAACAGAAATCAAAATTGCAGTATTAAACAAAACTTAAAAAATTTCGCATTTAAATATATGTACATTAACATTCTCCCCCGGGTTGAACGAATGTTCAACAATTAAGTCTACAAGTCCACGCAGAAGCCACGAGAGTACCTCGGCGCTGATTGTGGTGGAGCGTCTGGAGTTGCCTCTGACATTGGGATTTCCTCTAGTGGTGAGTTTGCTTGCGAAGCCGTTGATTGAGCTACTCCACGCTGCTTCTCTTGTCCACTTGTTGTAGTCACCTTGTGTACTATTTGTTAATAGTTGGGGATGATTTGCACACCATTCTCGCAAATTAAATCAATGTGTGCTTAGCATTTTTAGCAGCTGTCGTTGCATTTCTATGGCTGTAGCCAGACTGTCTGATCCTTCAAGTCCATCGTCCACATAAAAATTGTCATGTAACATTTTTGCTCCCAAAGGATGACTTATCATGTTGTCGTTAGCGATTTGTTGCAGACATTTAGTTGCTAGGTACGGTGCTGCCCGTGCTCCATATGTAACGGTGTTTAGTTGATAGTACCCAATGTTGGCTCTTGGATCCTCTTTCCATACGATGACTTGATAACGTCGATCTTCTGGATGTATTATGATCTGCCGATACATCTTTTCGATATCGGTTGTGAACACAAAGCGTGGCAATCGAAAGCGTAGCAGTATTGAAAAAAGTTCACTTTGAACTGTGGGCCCGGTATACATTAAATCGTTCAATGAATATCCTGTCGTGGTTTTGGCGGATGCGTCGAACACCACTCGCAATTTGGTTGTTGTGCTATTGGGTTTTAGAACACAATGATGAGGAAGGAAGTAGTTAGGAGACAGCATTGAGACAAGCTTCACTTTCTTCATGTGTCCCAATCTTTCGTATTCTCTCATAAACTCCACATATTGTTTTCGCAGTTCCACGTTTTTCTGAAGTCGCTGTTCGAGACCAAGGAATCGATTATGAGCCATTTGTCTTGATTCTCCCAAAGCTGTTGAATTTTCGAGAAATGGCAATTTTACGATGAAGCGTCCCAGGTAATTTTTGCGCATATTTTGGGGAAAGTGTATTTCGCATTGTTGTTCTGCTGGTGACATGCTCTTTCTATTGTTTCAACTTCATCCATGTTCCATAATTTTTCAATTGCCTCGACCAGTGGACCATCCCTGCTATCGGTGTCGGTTTTCAACCCGAACACTGCACATGTCAATGATTCCGCCTATGGTTCAGACGCCAACCAAGTGAAGTGTTTTGGAGAATCGGGCCATTATTCATCATCTTTATATGACCAGGTGCCAAGAGACTCAGGAAAAATTCGGCACCCAGAAAGACGTTAATTTTGTCTTGCTTGCAAAATTTCGGATCTGACAATTGTATGTTTGGCCGGGATTTTCCAATTTGAAGTATCAAATTGATTATTTGTTTGAGCGGAAATAATGTTTTGAATTACAAATGATTCCATATTAGTTGTGAAACTGCCACTAGTGGATTGCATCTTGACATTAATCCTCTGAGCAAGAGTCTTTTGCGCATTGCCAATTCCCTCAATGCACAAGGAAGCTTTGGTTGGAGATATGGATAATCTCTTCATCAGACGTTCTGAGACGATGTTAACTTGAGAACCGCAATCCTAAATTGCTCTAAATTCCCCTGAATTGCCATTGGCTTAATCTTGCTGTTGCCAGTAGTACGTATCCTTAAATTGACACGTTGCTTGCTGCTGTTGATGAAACTGTTGCATTTTGAATGGGATTTATTGCTTCATTGGCTGATTGCCTTGCTTCTGATGACGGCATTTTTGGAACTAGTTGTTTTTCATTTCCAAAATGTAACTACATATTGTGTTTTTTATCACATTTGCTGCAAAATCTCCACTTGTAATTGTTTGAATTGTGATCGTTCTTAAAACAATTGAAACACAGTCGTTGCTTTTTTACCCACAACTGGCGTTCTGTATTTGACAGTTGTAGAAATTTCTTGCAGAAATACAATGGATGACTACCATTGTCACATAATTTGCAGCTTTTGCTCTTGATCGACGTTGCAATGGAGGATACAACTCTGTTGGGTGGTTGTGCCATTGCAGCTTTATCCTTGGGGCCGATGGCGTTCATTGAATGGAATTGTCCTTCCAATAACAGCAGGAAGTTATCCACCCCTTGTAATTCCTTTGGATTTGTTAAGGATTGTTCAAATCTCATGTGTGTGCATCGATCTAGTTTCTTTATTAGCAGATGAAGAAGAATCGTATCCCATGCTCCCGTATCAACCCCTAAATTGTCCAAAGCCAAGAAGCATTCCCGTGTTGTGTCGTGCAAATTCTTAGTTGTCGAGGCAGTTGATGTCCCTGACTGATTTACTAGTGATTTAGTAGTTTTTCGATTAGCGTAGCTAATCCCTTCTGTTGTTGTACCGCTCTAATAATATTTTGTATAAACTAGTGTCTTGGACTTTGTTCTAATAGAGTTAATAACTTTTGTAGTATAGATTAGCTTTTCGTTTGGGGTCAGAGAAAATCTCAGGGAATTGAAATAGTCATATCTAGCTTTTGTGTATCGTTCATTTGACTTGGTTAACATCTTGAGAAATTAATTGTGTTAGTTTTATTTTAATTGAGTTATTTATTGTCATAAAATTATGTTTAGTATGAATGATGGCTGAGAAGTCTTTAAGACTATCATTGCCTAAAATGAAATGATGAAATGAAAAGATACATGAAATGATACTAGAGACGGAAGAAAAAAAATTACATGTGGCATGTTGAATAAGTTGACGTATGAGTGGTGAGGGATCTCTATTTGTCCTCCTATTGAATTTGCAAACAAATTTTTGTCGTTCTGAATCGACTTTTTGGCAAACTGTGGTTATATGTAGTTTTTATTTGAACCTGTATCTGCTAAAATTTTGAATATCTCTCCACTGTTAGTCTTACAATCAAAATAAGGAAGAGAAGAGCTCTTTAACCTAAAAAATTAATGTCACTAAAATCAAGAGTTTCGCAATTATAGGGATTATCATTATGATTGTTTTGATGTTCATTATTGTAAAAGGAGATTGTGCATTATAACTGAATTCATTGTGGTTATCTTCTAGCGGGGTGTCTTCAATTGTTTCTTGATCAGTGTTTACGAGGAAGTTTCTTTGAATTTCCATTTAGTTATTTCCTGTCTTTGGCCTGCATACATGAAGTTTGGTCTATTTGCATAATTGGCTCTGGTTTCGGTTGCGGTTTTGGCGTTGTTGGCCCTGAAAGGGTGTTGTAGTATGGGTTTGGTTGCTGAAAAAATGGCTCTGTGGGTCTTTGTGGATATTGCTGTGTTCTCATAGGTTATTGATATGGTCCTTATGGATATCGCGGCTTAAATGATTGTTGCTGTGGCAAATATGCAGGTTCTATGGTAAAGTTGGCCTAAACTGATTTCTTGGAATTTCGATGTAACGAATAGCATGATAGCTTCCGAACTGTTGATTTTTCAACTTTAAGCACAGGTGGAGTGCTTCTGGAAGGCCTTTTGGGTCTCTTATGCCTAGAACTCCAGGCAGATGGCCGTTAACTTCGTTTACGAATGTATCGAGGGCTCTTACGCGGTATATTTCTGTGAGTAAGTGTAGTGATTCCTGGATAATTTCCATACAGCTAATTTTATTCAAAGTTAACGATAAATGACAGTAAACTCGTTGATAAAATTCTTGCGTTGTTTGTCATCCTTGTATTATGCCAGTCATCTGGTAATCCAATGTTCCAAAGTCTTTTTTGTCTGCATAATGTGTTGTCAAGCATTTGCAAATCGCTTTCCAATCGAGAGGCGAGATATAGGATTGAAATTCGGCATCAGCACATCCTACGATTTTATTTCTTATTGTATTAAAAATTCTGAAATATTTTGGAGTTCCTATTATATTTTCATATATCTTTAAAATTCGTCCGACACTTTTCTTTCAGCTACTTAACTCGGTGAGATTGCCAAACTCTCTAAGGGAGCGTACGACATCCGGTATTTTGTGTAGGTCTGATAGGTTTGCTCGAAATTGTTCGTATATTACTTAGTCGGTGATTATGCCTGGGGATGGCTATACTTGGTTCTGAATTATAGATGGGCATTCTGCTCTTACTACTTGCGCTACTATATTACGAATAATATTTGCGAACTTCGAAGTGACTTGGGGAGGTATGCTATGTTGATCGGAACTGGGTTGACTATGTTGATTTCCGAACACAGGGGGTAAAATTAGAATATTTGGATTTATATTTTGTTATTGGCTTTACAAGTTTTCTTTTAAATATATGGTATTTTATATAATATAATATAAATGAGTATACGAGTATGGTAATTTATATAATATGGTATTTGTATAAATTATAATTGAAACTTGCTTAAAAAATTTTAAAAATCTCAAATATTATTTCTAATATTCTAGTTTTTTTTATAATATATATATATATATATATATATATATATATATATATATATATATATATATATATATATATATATATATATATATATATATATATATATATATATATATATATATATATATATATATATATATATATATATATATATATATATATATATATATATATATATATATATATATATATATATATATATATATATATATATATATATATATATATATATATATATATATATATATATATATATATATATATATATATATATATATATATATATATATATATATATATATATATATATATATATATCTTAAAATTTATATTCAAATTTCACGTGTCTTTCTCTGATCAATTTTTAATTATTTTTTGTAGTACTTTCAACACATTTGCTTATCTTTATGTATACACAGCACCATATAAAAAAAATAACCTCGTTGCTTTAAAATAACACTATATTTTATTATTATCAACTAAAGATTTGGCACTTTTCTTTTTGATTACAACTTGAAATACGAGTATGTGGTTAAAGTCAAACTTTTTGGGTTGCGATATTTATGCAGAATTTGAAAAAACTTATGCTGAACTATCCTAGGTGTTTCAATGGCCACGATGCTGGCAAGACTGAGGTCGAGCATCGGAGGCTGATTCGCCACATTGACGAGTTCAACCGAATTCGCCGTATTGACTAAAAAGATGGCTATGGCCCCGACACACGTTCTTTCATGGCTTTCGCTCATTTATTGGTGAGCCATGAAAGGGGGAACTCTCTCCCAAAGCATGCCTCACTTTGAAATGAGAGCAGCCATGGTGACGCTAGCACCGGGCCGCAGCTACCCTTAGGAGAGGGTTCACGGCGTAAACATGCCCCCCTTGCAATAATTGCAATGGAGACGGGACGGCCACGCCGGAACCCGACCTTCATCCCCTCACAGGTGGAAGGTGGTATGGTGATCCTCGTGACAGATCTCGCACGGCGGCTGGCGGCATCCTGTGGCCGTGTGCTTGATGGGCAAACACTTCCAGCACAGTTTCCGTGCCACCACTTGGTCCCGTCGCTTTCGAGGAGTCCGACCATGGGGACGATTGGTGATCGTCGTGGTGGCGTCAAGTGACAGTCCCGTTTAGCTGGCGATATCGGCAATTGTCCGGTGTCGGCAGGTGCAAGCGCAGCGGGCAAGGGTACCACACGCGTGGCGGTAGCAATTGATCTAATTCGGCGAACCTGGATTGGATTGGTGGCGACGGGTAAGAGCAGCGGTGGCGACCCGTGTGGGTACCAACGGCGCAGTTGGTCGGGTTCGGCGAGCTGCGCCCTTATCACAGGTAAATAGCCATGTCGCTGCAGCGCCTCCAGCCGCTGCGCTGATGAGGGTGTCGTACCCCTCGTGTTGGTTGCCGATAGCCCCTGGCCTTCGACCCCTTTGTTATTGTCGTGAACCTCGACCAGCCACTAACTGGTCCCTTGCTTGAACGCCGGCCAGCGAATTCCAGATAGGCGCTTCATCGGGCGGCGGTGGTAGCGGGTCCCTGGCGGGGACACCGCTAGATCATGGAGGATGAGATAAAGTGGAGCGGGGAGGCCCCGTTGGCCCCTGCCGTGTTTTGGGTTATGCATCCTAAAGACAATAAACAAATTCATTAATAATTGGTCGATAGCCAGGGGGTTTGCAACAATTATGAAGTTATATAATAAGTTAGTCATCCCCTCGGGGAGGAGGATACTTCTCAGATGGTAATTCCACCATTTTTATAATAGACCGGGTTACAATTCCTCGTGCAGTCTTTACCTTTACGACCCGCACTTTCACGTCCGGATCTGGGTGCGTGTGGACAATTCGGCCGCGACGCCAATCCTGAGACGCTAAATTGTCTTCCCGTATAACGACAAGATCCCCTGTTGTGATGTTCGCTTGAATGTTATGTCATTTGCTACGTCGCTGACACTCCAGCAGATACTCCGTTTTCCAACGAGCAATGAATTGCTGAGCAAGGGCCTGTATTTTTTGCCATCGGATCAAAACCGAAGGGTATGGTCTCATCTCCTCGGTTTCTACGGAGGCCAGAAGAGGGCCTCCCACCAAGAAATGTCCTGGAGTTAGCGGTTGCAGGTCAGTCGGGTCATCTGACAGCGCATAGATCACGCATATCAAAGGGGCCCGAAAAGCCTACTCCGGTATTTGTGAAGGGTCGACCGCACGTGGTTCTTTCGAGAGATGATGCAGCCATAATCTGGGTCTGCTTTCGCTTCTTTTCTAGTAGGCAAGGTTTGCACTGGAGAATTTTACTTTTAATTAATATTTTTTCCCTCGGAATCCAGTATTGGGTTCGAAGCAGGCGCATTTATTGGTTGCCCCGTGTAGCGAGATGAGGTGAGTAAACCTGACTATCAGACGACTAACGTGGCTGTAATAAGGTAGAATGATGGGATAGCTCTCAGAAATGGGTAAATGCAGGGTAAACACTAATCGACCGTTCACTCCGAGTGTCTGGTCGGAATGCAGGATGGGATTCAGTGTGAGCACAGGGCTCGAGGTAGAGATGGGGTCTCCTCTGAGGAGAACATTGCAATATTTTGGCTAATAGAGATGTTGGGCGAGCGTGATGAGAAGAATCGTTGTGGCCTCGATTTCTTGTCTGCTTAGGGCGACCCCTCGTTTGGGCATAGTATCCCGACATCTGACCAAGCTATATGCCATGAACCTTCTCACTAGTCACAAAACTTGTAGAGCTCTAGAGAGGGTTGAGAAGCGTAAGGTAGGTCGTCTTTTTGAGATATGCGTACCATGTAGGATGTGGATGGGTCACATTTCTTCCTCAGAGTGCAAGCATGTTTCATCGATGTTCATCGGCCACTCCGATTGGTATTGTTGAAGCCATTTTGGCCCATTCCACCAAAGCGCGTTGTCGACCAAGGCGTAAGGGGTGACCCCTCGGCCTGCAAGGTCAACTGGATTATCTGCCGATCAAACATGTGCCAATTGCGTGTACCCACCTTATCGAGAATCGTTCTCACCCGATTTGCCACGAAGACCTTGCAGGTGTTCGGTGCCTTGCGTAGCCATGCCAACACGATGGTGGAGTCAGTCCATCAATGAAGATTGTTTTCGGAGATGTTTAAGAGTGTTTTGAGTGGAGCCACCAACTCAGCCAACAAGGTTGCCCCACATAGTTCCAGACGCGGGAGCGATTCCGTTTTTATAGGTGCCACGCGCGACTTAGCTACAAGAAGATGAGTCGATGTAGTATTTTTACCTTGGCAACGTACGTATAAGGTCGCCGCGTAAGCCAGCTGCGATGCATCACAGAATGCGTGGAACTCCAGTTTCAGATCTGTAGCGGATCTTACCCAACGAGGCACTTGAATGAGGGATATCGTTGGATGTTGAGATTGGAATAGTTCCTATCGGGCCAAAGTTAAAGGAGGCAATGGTTCATCCCATCCAATTTGGTGTAACCAAATCTGTTGCATTAAGATTTTGGCGGTAATAACAATGGAAGCGAGCCATCGCGTCGGATCGAAAAGTTGTGCTATGACCGAGAGCACCTCTCGTTTGGTGTAGATGGTGGTGGTCGACAAAGCTGCTGGATTGAAGTAGAAATAGTTCTGTCGGGCATTCCATCGAATGCCTCAGATTCTAGTTGTGCTTGACTTCTCGACTTTGAGGAAATCCTCTCGGAGTAAATGATCCAGCGGTAAATCGGATAGGATAGGCTCGTGATTGGCAGTCCATTTTCGTATAGAGAACCTTGCCGATTCCAGGATATCTATCAAGTCATTCCGCGTTTGGATCGCAGTGGGAATATCGTGCGTACCTATCAAGGCCCGTCAACGTACATTGAGGGGCGCAGCGCGTGTGAATCCAGTGGGTACCTGTGCCCTTGTCGTCTGCCATTTGCAAGAGTGTCCTTATCGCGAGATAAGGAGCACAATTCACACAATTCAATGCACCCAAAGGTGACCGTTTTTAGCTCTAAATCCGCTATGGGAGCGGCCGTGTTTTGTCCACCAACATTTGACGGTACATTTTTTGTATGTCTCCGTTGAGGATAGGTCTGATTGCAATACTGGTCGTGTGTGCAACACATCATTCAAACTGATGGTATTGGTGGTCTGTTGCGACGCGTTGAATACCATCCGCATCTTGGTGGAGGTACTCTCTGGTTTGTACGCCGCATGGTGTGGTAGGTAGTGGTGAAGCATGTGGTTGAGCTTCATGTATTCCACTATCACTTCGTCATATAATTGTTTGTTTTCTGGGTGTTTACCCAGCCGTATTTCATTGCGTTCGAATTGCTTGAGTGCAATATAACGCGATGAACCTAAGGATCTAAATCAGATTTAAAAGGTAAAGCTATCATATATCGCCCATCGTCTGGGAGTACAATTGGAGGCATACCTCGTCTATCGGCGTGCGCTTCCTATCGTTAGGCATCTCCTCAATTTACCAAAACCGTTTGAGAAGAGAATCGAGGGGTGGAGATTCGTCAACCTTCAGTCTCGTGGCAAAAGCCGACATTCTGCGTTCCGGAACTGGTCCCGTGAGGTTTCAACCGAATATGGACTCTTGAGCGAGCACAGACCCCACAATGTTTCTTTTTAAACCATCGAGCAGTACTAATGGGTATAAGTGCGCCCCCAATAGGATATCGACCAATTGTTCGTGTTCGCCTTGAATCAGTTTGAAAGCGGGCAACTCCCCGCTTAGGATCGGCAACACTAAGGCGTGGAGCCGCTTTGAAGGATCATTACGAGAGCTTAAAACTATTTTGCAAACTTTCGTGACATTAGCAGCTACTACATTGCTTACCCCTGACACTTGTGCATGCACGGTTCGCTCTGGCAGCTTGAGGCGCCTTTGGAGACGGTCAGAAATAAAAGACCCCTCAGATCCCGAATCTACCAGAGCCCGGGCCATATAACTGACTCCCCGGTGTTCAAGGTTGAGCAAGGCGGTACCCAGCAGTACTCTTTTAGACAGCTGACCACTCGGATGGCTTGGACTGGGTCCCGACTCAACTGCCGCGTGTGTGACTTGCGTTGTGTGTGTGCTGGACACGAGTAACTACTGGGACAAGCCGACAACTTATGGGAGGTCGACAGACAGTTCACACACAAGCCATGTTTTCGCGTCAATACACACTGTGTGGACACATTAGCAGCCTGAAATGTAGGACAACTGCGCACGACGTGGGTTGCGCGATGAAAAATTCGACACTGGACGGTTTCAATTCGTGTTTGATGGGTCTGGACTCGATGAGTTCGCGGAGCATAAGGCTGCATCCCCCTGGTCTGCCTCGATTTCGTGGGACGCAGATTGGACACTGCCTCGAGAGCACAGAAGCGTCGCATCAAAAAAGTATATAATATTTTCCACGAAAGAATTTCTGCCCGATCGCCCCGGGCTTGTTCCCATAAAGAGAGAGTCTCCTCTGGCAGAAGCACAGAACACAAATATACCAGGAAGATATCTCCCCAAACGTCTACAACCCCCATGTACAGCTGCAGCGCCCGCGCACAGTTATTGATTGCACGTTGCAAGTGTTTAATTGCGATCTCCTCTTCCCGCTTTACCCGTTCCAAACTAAAAAGGGTTGTGAGTTGTTGATGGATGAGAATGCGATTCTTTTCGTACCGATCTGTCGAACTTCCCCACGCCTGTTCAAAGCCCAAATCGGTAAGGGGTGATTCGACCACGATTTCTTTGGCTTCCCCCGGGTCTTAGCGTTTAAATGTAGTGGTTCTCCATTTGACAAGCGATTCTTGTGGATGTAGATCGCGGCAAACAAGTCGAGAAACGTCGGCCATTTGGCGTAGTTCCCCTCGAAAGAATTTTAATCCTGCGAATTTTAACACCTCTTTTGCGTCCTTGATACCCTGTGCTTCCAAGGTCACCGTGGCTTTCGCTTCTCGGATGGCTACCCATCGGATCTCAAGTTCACTCTGGTCGATTTCCAGCGAGATACAATAATGACAGCCCGGTGGTCGTCTGTCGAACCCGCTGACAAACGCCGTCAACGCGTCTGCCGCGTGTATGTATGGAGTGAACATCGCGCACAACTGATTAGAATACGAGCGGAGTTCCATGGTCGAGCAAACGTCTTACAGAGTCAATAATAGGGTAGCTTAAGTGGTGGGATGCTCGTCACCCACCTTAGCAGCACAGAACGATAGATCCAAGCAATTGGAAAATAAATGCCGCTAACTGCCTATGCACAAACACATTCATTAACGACACGCAGCAGAGACCTTGGCGGAGCTTCAACTTGCGGGAAAAATGCAAAGAACAATTGCTGCCCCTAGTGTACAGGTACGTAAACGGCAACAGCTTTGAACACTCGCCCAAAGCGCACGCAGCGGCACTAATACGCAAATTAGCGTGGCAGAACTGCTAGTTCCCGACTGAGAAACTCCGCACCAAGCGAAGCGACCAAATGAATTATTGTATGTATGGATGTATGTGCAGTTCTCTGTGATTTTTTTTAAATTATTTTTTAAATGTGTAAAACCATATATACTCGTATATATATACGAGTACATTAATCGCATATAAAGAGATATGTAAAAACTTTCCGGCACTGATCCGGCTCGAAGGACCAATTTGTGTACGCAGTACCAAATAAAAATAATAACCTCGTTGCTCTAAAATAACACTATATTTTATTATTATCAAATCTAGGTTTGTCAATTTTCTTTTTGATTACAACTTGAAATATGTAGTTAAGGTCAAACTTTTTGGGTTGCGATATTTATGCAGAATTAGAAAAAAATAATGCTGAACTATCTTAGGTGGCCACGATGCGGACAAGACTGAGGTCGAACATCGGAGGCTGATTCGCCACGTTGGCGACGCTAGTACCGGGCCGCAGCCACCCTTAGGAGAGGGTTCACGGCGTAAACACTTTATATTCTTACAAAAATGTCCTATTAATAATTACTTGGATAACTTAACCTACATTGATATGCAGATCATATTTTGACTGACGGCTGTTCCGGATTTCGAAGTCCTTTTTCTTTCGTACTTTTGTGGTTCGGGTCTTCGCTAGTTCCATCGCAGTGTCCCTTTCTTTGTTGATGGTGGTGCTTTCTTATTCGTCGGCACTCCGCTGTTTGTTAGTTTTCTTCGTGGCTCTTTATACCCCTTTAAAACAGTAAATAGGGTATACTAATGTAGTTTTGAGAGGGGTTGATATTTCCAGAAGGAGGCGTGGTAGGTATGGACATATATATACAGATGTGATCAGAATCACTTTCAAAGCAATTTTTATTTTGTCCGTCCGTCTGTCCGTCCGTCTGTCCGTCCGTCTGTCCGTCCGTCTGTCCGTCCGTCTGTCCGTCCGTCTGTCCGTCCGTCTGTCCGTCTGTGGCCACTTTTTTTCTACACCGTTAGCTATCTTAATGAAATTTTGTAAAAGTATAGTCTGGACAAAGATACAGAACCAGATTGCTATATGGGCCGATTTGGACAAAGACCACGCCTACTTCCCATATAATTTTTTCACCTTTTTTAAAATGACTATAACTTCGGTCCAATTGATGGAATCGTGACGCAATTTATCAGTTATGGAGATATGGGTCCCAATAAACACTAAAAAAAGTAGGCGGTAAATATTAACTGTCACGCCCACTACTAACAAATATTTATATCTTAAGATCTGGTGGAGATTTATGGACGAAATTTTACGTAAAGGAGCATGTGAAGATTACAAAGCTATCTGCAACATACTGGGGTTGATCAGGGAAAAGACAGCCCACTTTTGATATAATGAAATGTTTCGGGTCAAAAATTTAAATTAGCTTACCTATGCTCGAATTGAGGCCAGCGGAATAAAAATTGGCAGAAATACACAAGGGGTCGATAGTAGTTTGTGTGCAGAATATTTAATAATACAACTTCCACTCCCACACTAAGCCAAAAATCATTACTGTGTTCCTATTAAAGGTTTATCAACAAAATTTCACTGGAATGTTGCGGGTGCTAACATTAAACACCACACAAAAAATGGGCGTGTTATTTATACAGCCACGCCCACTATTGACATATTATTATATCTTACGACCTATACAATATTTTTAGACGAAATTTTAAATTAGTACGTATGTGGACCCTACAAAGCCATATACAAGAAATGGGGTCGATATTATCAATTCAAGGTACCCAAGGGGAAATTTCCGTAGACATGCTCCTATTATGATTTAGGAAGAAAATATCCCCATTATTGAACTCGCACTCACAAGGAAAGGTAAACAGTATTGACAAGTCGGTCTAACCCGACTTCAGGCTTCTCTACATGTTTTATTTTAATTTTGGAGCACTTTCATATGAGTTCCCTTTGAGCGCTTTGTATTCTAGCTGCATTTTTGTGAGTTCACTTGTTTAGCTTGATATTTTTATTCAAGGTTCACTTTCACTGTTAATTAGCTTTCTTCGAGGCGCTTTTTATTTTAATTCATATCATTTTTTAAATTTAAAATTATTATTCAATTAGGCTCCTATGCAATGATCATAATTTTGTCTTAATTTTTCGTCATATAACAACTATAAATATAATTTGTTTTCTCCGATTTTGTATTTGTAATAATTTAGTTTAATAAAATGAAAACAAATAAAAAATTATACTATAATTTTATATAATTTAGTTCTATGCCTTGTTCTGAGGTCTCGTGGGAAGGTGCAAACGCGGTGTCAGCACTTTAAGAGTTGAGCGTGTTTTGCGTTGTTGTTGGTATTATTGAAGTTTCAGCGTACTGTGTGTTAACTTTCATATTCAGTTTACCATTATAAATTCTATATACTCTTGACTTGTACAGAATTCGCGCACACACTCAATGAAATGTAAGTTTTCCACCTTGATCCGTATTCAGTCACAATACTCCACACAGGCACATGTGTAAACCGAGTATCAGTAGAGGCTCAGAGTTATTCACGGCGAACACTGAAAGCTCTCTGAGTGACATATGTGAATTTCATTGAGACAACCTCGATAGCAGGTCACACTAAACTACAAGCCAGAATTCGTATTACAATTGAAAAAGCCTTTGAAGTACTTTAGGTGATTTCACGGCACCTAGTACTCCACTACACCCGCAAAGAAGCTCCCAGCATTATTAATACGTATGTTATTCTTCATAACATACTTATGATGAGCGGCGCACCGCGTGGCGTTTGATTCATCCGAAAGCCTAATTGAGGATGAACTGGCACACGGCGTTGGTGTACAATCTTCATCCCGCGAGAATTGCCAAGGCGAGCAAATAAGAAGAAGATATATAGAAACACTGTAAGTGCAATGGAATTATCAATTAATTTTTTTACCACAAATAAATAATAAACAATTACAGAAGTCTGAAGTCGGGTTTGACCGACTTCGAAATACCCTTTCACTTTTCTTGTGCTTGCGAGCTCAACAAGGGGGATGTTTTGTTCATAAATCATCATTAGGAGCGTATCAGTATCTACAAATAAGTATTCATATATCATCACTAGAAGCATAGATAAGGTAATTGTCTTTAAAAGGGGTCCCCAAAGGCATAGATATGGTAATAATTGTCTTTAAGTGGTGTCCCCAAAATTAATTATATGGGAGGGAGGCGTATCCTTCATCTGATCGACCCCGAATCTTGTATATGGCTTTGTAGGATGCATATACGTACTAATTTGTAATTTCGTCCAAAAATATTGTATAGGTCGCAAGTTATAATAATATGTTGATAGTGGGCGTGGCTGTAAATATAACACGCCCATTTGTTTGTGGTGTTTAATGTTAGTACCCTCAATATTTCTGTGAAATTTCATTGATAAACATTGATTAATAGGAACACAGTAATGATTTTTGGCGAATTGTGGGCATGGCAGTTGTATTATGATCTCCATATTCTGCACACACACTATTATCGTCCCCATGTATAGTTCGGCCAACTTTGATTCCGATGGCATCAATACGAGCATAGGTAGGCTAATTTTAATTTTAGACCCGAAACATTTCCTTATATCAAAAGTGGGCGTGTCATTTGCCTGATCAACCCCAGTTTGTTGCAGATAGCTTCATAATGTCCACATGTTCCTTTACGTAAAATTTCCTCCGAAAATCTCCACCAGATCTTAAGTTATAAATATTTGTTGATAGAGGGCGCGGCAATTTATTATTACCGCCCACTTTTTGGATAGTATTTAGTAGGAACCACTGCCAAATTGCTTCACGATTCCAATTGGACCGAAGTTATAGTCATTATAAGAAAGGTGAGAAAAATTCCTTATATGGGAGGTAGGCGTGGTCTTTGTCCAAATCGGCTCATATAGTAATTTGGTTCTGTATCTTTGTCCAGACTATACTTTTGCCAAATTTCATTAAGATAGCTCTAACGGTGTAGAAAAAAGTGGCCACAGACGGACAGACGGACGGACAAAATAAAAATTGCTTAGAAAGTTATTCTGATCATATCTGTATATATATGTCCATATCTATCACGCCTCCTTCTTGAAATTGCAACCCCTCTCAAAAGCACAAAATTAGTATACGCTATTTACCCTTTTTAAAGGTAACGGGTATAAAAATGCTATTATGCAATTATAACAATAAGAAACAAAGTAACAACAAATTACATCAACTATTAGACAATAAGAAAATCATGTAATTCCACAATAAGTTCATAGCATAAGACAATTGTAAAAACACACAAACCATATTTGCAGTAAAATTATTCGCTAATACCCCCAATTTTTCTCTTAAGGGTGAGGGTGTAGTGTACCATACTAGTGTACACTGACGACCACACATCGTCACAAGCACCGTAGCAATTCGCCTATGCAAACGAACAGACAATAGCAAAACGCATGCACTGCACTCAATTCCAAATACGCTAAATACGTACGTTTGGTGGTGCATTGACATGCGCTGCCTATTTTGCAGCGTCGTATGCATATTGGACAGTGCAGTGACTTTGCCCCTGCACTTGCACTCAAATTTGTTAATGTATACAAACCATATGATTCGTCAATGAATAATATCGGTAATTTGAGATTTGAGATTATTTTGGATAAGTTCGCGCCGGAGCCCTCCTGACAATGGCTGCTGCCTGCTCACAGTAACCATGCGACTCTGAGCGGGACTCAGTGCGGAGAGAATTCCCGTCATTGGGTCCCGCCAAAGTCGTGCGGCATGCCGCAGCCATCTTTATTTTTGCCATACGAAAGTGCCGACTCAGGCAGAGGAGGAGAGTCGGTCGGCAATACTGCGTGCCGAGGGCAGTTGTTTTGTAGCTCGCAAGCAAGAAGGTTGCCGAATACCCACTAAGTTCAAGTTGTAATCAAGTAGAAACAAATTATAGTTGATAATAAAAATAGAGTGTTCCGTTAAATCAAGTGTGTTACTTTCGAGCAATAAGAATATAAATTGTTCGCTGCGTATACGGCCAACACAACTTCACATCTTTACGGGCGTGTGTGTTCCTGCTCAATACAGTAAATCTGACTGCACGACACAGTTACGACGTGCTCGTATAATTTGTACGATGGAATCACAAAGTTACTTGGCTCTGCGAAACATGGTCCTTCGAGCCGGATCTCATCTGCGTCCGGTAAGTTTCTAATACTTATTTATATTTATCGTATAGTATTGAATAATTTGTATTTCATTTTTAATATTGAACACATATTTTTGATTTGCCTTTTTTATCGCGTAATTCGGTTGGGTACGGTCGTTGCGGTAAAGGTCCATGAGCATGTGTGCGTGTGTGCAAATTCCTGCGCAGCAGCAGGTACTGGAATTTACATTTTTTTAAACAAATTCTCAGCACGGCCACTGCGTAAGTCGGTTCGCAGTCTGCAGCTCAAACCGCTGCCGACGCCGGTTACCATCAGCCATGTACAGCAGCTTGTGCGCAGGTTTTTTCACTGCCGCAATTGGTACCTTTTGCATGTGCATGCTATTGCCATTGCCGCGTGCGTATATCGCCGCGTCGAAGTAGTATCGGATTGCAAGTAAATACTAGGAGCATATTGTTTTTGCTTCTACATTGGCGTGGGGGTCTGCAGCTCACTGCGCTGCCACGAGCCTTTACTGTACGTTGTGTACCGTTGTTGGTGAACCGGTAACTTACACCGTTGCCAGTAGTTTTCCGTACTAACGGGTCAACAACTGTTTCCACACGAGTGCGGTGTAATTAGGTTCACAGTCCGCAGTTCACAGCGCTGCCGACGCCCTTTTACAGCAAACCGTGTGCCAGCGGTGCTTGAACATCCCATAGTACTACGCTGAAAAACACGTATACTCTTTGATCTCCGTACATCACAGTTTTTGCAGCTCACAGCGCTGCCAACTTTTTTTGTCTTTGATATTACACTGTATCGGTGTACCCACGAGCGACGCAAGGTCCGGATCACATACAGCAGCTCATAGCGCTGCGTTGGGTATTTCAAGTTGGGGTTCTACTTAAATTTTTTCGATTGTAGTTGCTCAGTGCTGTCGTCACTGCCTGGGCTTCGCGTAGTTCATTCCTACTGAGGATTGTCTTTTACGTTGTGTGGACTCTTCAGTGATAATAAGGCGGGTGTTATATCGGTCACGTCAGCGGGTCAACTGTGTACACATATAGTTGGGTAACTGGGTGTGTCGACGTGAAGGTGTAGTGTTTTCCCGTGTTTTGCTTGCGTTTTGCCATCGTTAAGCTGCGTTCTCAGGTCAAGCGGTCTGCAACTATGCTTACTCCGCTGATAGACGCGGCTGATAGCTTGACCGCGTTTGTTATTGAGTTCGAGCGAAACGCTTCCGCCTCCCAAAACCTTGAATATCTTCGCCTTGATCTGACTGAATTGGCAGACTTATGGCAGGCGTTGAAGGAGGCGCAGGCTGCAGCGGTCATTGAAGCGAATTTAGACGAAAAATGCATAGCCATTAAAGAGTCCATACGGCAACGATTCGCAGCAAGTTTTGCCATGTATAAACAGGGTCATGCTCGGATCAGTAGTCTAATGCAATCCCTGACCGTCTCTCCAGCGGTGCCTTCCGAGGCGTCTGCTGGGCTGTCTTCTAAATCCCATAGTATCCCGGTGCCTCCCTGTGATATTGAGATTTTCGGGGGGGAATACTCCAAGTGGATCACCTTCCGTGATATGTTCTTTCGGAACGCTCGGTTATCTAACATCGAGCGGCTGTACCACCTGAGGGTAAAGACTAGGGGGGAGGCGCGAGAAATCGTGGACCAATGCCAACTGACCAATAGCGGTTTTGATCAGGCGTGGGCGAGGCTTACTGCCCGGTACGAAAATCGGCGCAAGCTCATTAATTGTCAGCTGAAGTCCCTATTCACAATGCGTACCATAGGTGAAGAAAGTGGGTCGGAGCTAAAAAGGCTGCAGCGGGAAGTTAGCAACTGCATTATGGCGTTGCAGGAGCTGTCGGTGGATGTAGGCAGTTGGGATCCAATTTTTATATACTGGAGTTCCATTCGGTTGCCGGAGAGGACCCTTTCTCTTTGGGAGCAGTCCCTTGCAGATCATGCGGATATACCGACTTGGGTGGCACTGGAGGAATTCCTCTCGAAACGGTTCCAAACTTTGGAGGCGGTCTCTGATGTCTGCCAGACGGATCACGCGCGGGAGCCTGGGGGGAACCGCTCAACACCACTCCGTAATAGCCACGTGCAGGCTCATCAGGCGAGGGTCAATCCGGAAGGGTGTAAGATATGTACACTACCAGGCCATCGGGTCTCCCACTGCCCTACTTTCATCAACGCTGATGTATCAGAACGATGGGGATGGGTAAATCGCTTCCACTGAATTGTTTGAAGGGGGATCATCGTGTGTCAAATTGCACGAGTAAATACCGATGTTTTACGTGTCAAGAGCGGCACCATACTCTGCTGCACCGTGAGCCGCTCCCGAACCGGAGCATAAGAGCCCCACCACGCACGACGCCGCCTCGAGGCAGACGAGCATCCAACGGACGCAACGCGGTCACCACGTTGGCTCAACCTGTTACACCATCCTTCGTTCACGCTGCACAGGTGGTACCCGCTCTAGTCCAGGGACGATCCGGTCCATATCGAGCTCGAGGTCGGCTACCCAAACGTGTGCTTTTAGGTACCGCCATTATTCACGTATGGTATCAGGGAGTCAATTACATGGCCCGGGCATTGATCGACCCTGGGTCGGAAGGGTCTTTTATCTCAGATCAGCTCCAACGACGCCTGCTACTCCCTACGCGTACCGTGCATGCCCAAGTGTCCGGGGTAAGCAATGTGGTGGCAGCTAACGTGACAAAAGCGTGCGATTTAATGTTAGGGTGACCTCTCGACAGTTCTGTGCGGCTCCCGGTGTCAGCATTAGTACTGCCCACCTTAACCAGCGAATTACCCCGACTAGGGGTATCAACGCAACAATATGCCCAATTGGCCGGCTTACAACTGGCTGATCCAAACCTTTCTAACTCTTCACAAGTTGACATTTTGATAGGGGTGATTTATACCCGATGGTGTTGCTTGATGGGTTGAAGCGTGACGTTATTGGGTCATTAATTGCACAGGAAACTGTATTTGGGTGGATCCTCACAGGACCCATGCCTGAGAGCCCGACACAGACATTTTGTGCAAGGGTGCAAATTGAGACCGGCCACCCGGTCGAAGAGCTCTTGCAGAGATTCTGGGAGGTAGAGGAACCACCTAAGGAGAAAGGGTTATCGCCCGGTGACCAGGCTTGTCTGGACTTGTATTCCCAGCCCACTTACAGAGATTCTTCTGGGCGGTATGTAGTAGAACTACCGTTCAAACCAAGGCACCTGCCTGAGGAGTCACTTGGGGCTTCCCGGCACATTGCGTTAAAGCAGTTCGAGCGCAATGAAAGCAGATTACTTCGTAGCCTTGAGCAGAAAAACCAGTATGACTCCGTGGTGCAGGAGTATTTGACTCTTGATCATATGATCAAAGTCCCGCCTCCACCTTTAGGCGCTCTTGCTCACTATTATTTGCCTCATCAAGCGGTAATGAAACCCGAGAGTACGTCCACCAAGTTCCGAGTGGTGTTCAATGCATCTCAAGCAACCACCAGCACCCTCAGCTTGAATGATGTCTTATATACGGGTCCCACTTTGCAGGCTGACTTGACCCAACTTATCGTGTGCTGGCGAATGTTTCAGTTCGAGTTCAACGGGGATCTGTAAAAGATGTATCGGCAGATTAGAGTAGCTCCAAAGCACACCCCGTACCAGCGAATTGTTTTTAGGGCTTCTCCTGCAGCGCCAGTCTCCGATTACGAGTTATAAACGGTTAGCTTCGGAGTCAACTGTACACCTTACTTAGCGATTAGGACATTGGAACAGCTTGCGACGGATGTCGAGGAGGACTTACCCCTAGCAGCCCGGGTATTGCGTGAATGCATGTATGTGGACGACGCCTTGGTCGGCACACATGATGTGAACGCAGCGATGCAGACCCGAGATGAGTTGATCCGTGCACTCGACTCTGCCGGCTTTTCCATGCGAAAGTGGACAGCTAATACGGAAGCCATTCTCTCTTCTTTGCCTCCGGACCACCTGCTCCGAGAGGACTTTCTGAAGCTGGATGAAGCTAGTTTAACTAAGACATTAGGAATCCGGTGGAACGCAAAGACTGACCATTTCTACTTTCATCTTCAGCCCATTTCCTTCGACCCACGAGCCACCAAACGCAAGGTGCTATCGATTATAGCTCAACTGTTTGATCCAGCCGGATGGCTGGCACCTGTTGTGATCGTGGCCAAGATATTGATGCAACAGATTTGGGGGGACAAAACTGACTGGGACGAATCGCTGACCCTCGCCTCATCCAGTCGTTGGAGTGAATTTTTAGGGGCATATTGTTGTGAGTTAGAACCAAACTACCTACGTGTAGTTTACTCACAGCACCGACTCCTAATAGATGCCACACTATGTTGAATTAGCATGTGCTAAAACGGTGTTATAATAAGGCATACTTCTAGGGTTTAAGTATTTCAAGTTAATGTGATCTGTGCAACGTTATTATGTAAGCTTTTAGGGTATTACAGTTCCGCAGTCGAGTCGACGAGGGCAGCGTAATGCACCGTCGCCACTTTTGAAGTGGGTCAGTTGGCTTGACCAACTGACACCAATTAGCAGGTGCAGAACTGGAACACCAGAAAGGTCAGTTCACAGACTGAGATAAATGTTTAAAAAATAGTATATAAGTATTATTTTTCGCAATAATAAATCTCTCTGGTGTTTTGAAACTAAAAGTTACAGTGTTTAATTTCCACGCTAGGGTTCTTGATTTTTCAGCCACGCGCCCTCGGGAAAAATAATGGTGAGTATGTCTATAGTAGGACATCTTAGTATTTAAGAAAACTTTGCCGACGATTGTTCGGTGACCGTGTGGGCGCTTTTGCGCCGGTCATACAGAAGAAGCAGCATTGGGGCTGATTAGCCGCTGCGGTTAGGTGACAATAGGTCGATCTAAAAAGAAAACTTTCTACTTACGGTCAGGTTGCATAGGGTTGTTTCACTGAAATCAGGTTCATTTTTTTTATAATAACCATTTATTTCAGCATTCTCGGGGGGCGTGAAACATATGAAGTTTTGTTTAAAGGAAACAAAGTTCCTCTCTAATCCCTGTTGTGTTGCGAACTCGTGCATACCGGTTGGTTTGGTTCGGAAAGAACGTGCCACGGTATAGAGCTTACGCATTCATAATAGTGGTTGGTGCTTCTTATGTTCGTTCGCGGGATTAACGTTTGATTTTTCTGTCCGTGTCGAGTACCGGAATAAAGTTAGGTTTACTCTTTGGGGGCATCGCGTGTATTTTGTTTGGCAGCGTGTTTCGTGGCTGCGGTTAGGATGATCCAGATGTCAATTCATTTAGTAAAACTGGGTATTTATTTTCTTTGAACAGCAGGAAATAAATGACCACAGTACCAAAGGCGTAACGGGTGCGGAAGGTCAAAGGATTGAGTTGAGGCCCATTGCAGAGGTGCCGCGCACGCACCCCTATTGGCATAGACGTGGTGGAAAAACAGCACGGGAGAGAAAGCGGCTGGCTTTTCTAAGAAAGTTTCTGGCAGAACAGGCGAATCTGGAAGTGCCTCTGCCTTGGAGCGAAGGTAACAGATTATGGCAGGAAAGATTCAGACTGGAAGAAGCGAACACTGGATTTTATAATTAGCTGTAAGAATTTTTGTAAATTAAATCGAAGTGTTATTTATATTTTTGTTAGCGAGAGCTTGCAAATTTAAGTATGAATTAAGTCAATAAATAAATTGTGGAACAATTTAAATGGTTCTTTAGATTTTTGGCATTTGGAGTAGGGTAAGTAAGAATATTTGGAGAAGTGCCATCTACATATGTATTCACATCAAAGTTTGTGTAGTCTCGAAACTACAATTTGCGCAGCGAAAATGCACCAATGTTACGCACGGAAAAGCGAAACAGCTTAACAGCTGTTTCGCTTTTCCGTGCGGTAAAATGTTTCTTTGAATACGAAGATTTTCTGGTAGTACTTTTGTGAAAGTAAATGCGATTGCGAATAAATTAAAATTTGGTATACTAATATGCTTATATTTGGGGTAGTCATGTTGGATTTTCTAATGGAATTTTCAAGTGAGGTTTAAAAATTAGGTACGGTAAAACTTGGTTTTTGGAGTTTGGGTTAAAAGTAGAGATTAATTCGGTCTATGGAAACGCCAAGAGAAGCGATAAAATTGCTGGAAGCTCAAAAGCTACAGAGCGAGGCAATTCAGAAGAGGATCAGAAATTGTAGGAAGGATAGCAAAGCAAGGAAAAACAGCGCGTACTACCGCAAGCGCATAACGGAGTTGGAAGCATTGTTGAACGTATTCAATAGCAACAACGAGGAGTTGTTAAAATTTAAGGACTGTTGTGGTGACAAGGAATACTTCACCAAGGATTACGCGTTACACGTCAACGGTTTGACACGAGACTGGTTGACTAAATTCAAGTTGGATTTAGAAGAGCTGGAGGCACAGGAGGATAGTCCTAGTTCGCAGGAGGACAGGGCTCGAGACAAGCTTAGGTCTCTGCAAACTGAGGTGAAATTGTTCGCAGAAAAATTGTTTGAACAATTGGAAGCGGCAACCAGCAAGAGTGAAGCCCAGGTACTCTGGAGATTAGCGAGAGACGGTGGAAACCTGTCAACTCTGGAAGCAGCAGACCAAGCGTTAGCTACTATTCAGAGTCGGACGGAAGAAAAATTGTTCCAAGTCTTCAAAGATACTGAGGAATTGAAGATAAATACGGAGTTCCTTGAAAATAAAACTAGAGTACTTTCTAGGCAACTCCGGGAAACTGAGGAAGCCGCATCGCATCTGGAGAAGGAAAACTTGGAGCTCAAAGGAATCGGGGCAACCACTAAGCCCGCAAGAGTGAGATCGGCTTCAACTTCTCAAATTCAAACGCAGACAGTATTAGCTCTGCCACCAGAAGTTCGCTGGCCGGAGTATTTAACTCCGGAAGGGATAGGTCGTGTGGTAAAGCCTACATTAAACTTGACTGGAGAGAGTGAAGCGGAGTTTTTATTTGACGCATCGGAAATCGGTGTCGAGCCATTTACTCCAGGAAGTCCGATTAATAATAGAAATCGGGGTTATCCGCCAAAGGAGCCAGAAGCAGTAACGGTACAGGAAAGTCCCATTACAGTGGACAGTATTTCGCCGATAGGAACAAACGGTCGAAGACTAATAAGTTTGAGTCCGTCACTGGTTAAGTACCTCTCAGATTCGGGAGAAGAAAATCTGGAAACCCCCACAGAGGTTAACGCTAATTTATCATCAAAACTTAAGCAAGCAAATAGAAGTAAAATGGGCATTCTGGAAGTAGCTCATGCAGTGGAGAAGCTGGTGCCCATGTTCTCAGGAGTCGAGTTGTATGATCTGAGAACTGAGATACGGCGCTTCAAAGAAGGTTGTGAGTTGGCGCAACAGAGTCTTCCGGAAGCAGAAGGGGAACACTTGATAAGATGTATAAGTCAAAGGACCACAGGTGATGCGTTTGATTTACTAGCGCATAGCTCAGTAAGCACCCTGCCGGAGTTATACGCACTTTTAGATCGGACATATTTAAAACAAAAGTCGTACGACTGTCTTGTACGGGAAATACAGGAATCAACTCAGAAACCAGGGGAGGAATTGAGAGCCTGGGGACGAAGGCTCCAGTCTCTGGGGAACGCTGCTGAGACAGAAGCCAACAGGCAGTTTCCAGGAAATGTTGCAGCATACAAATCTCAAGTAGAACGAGCTATGATTTCTGTGTTTAAGGCAGGTCTGATAAATAGGGACTTGGCGAATTATACTCTTAATCTCACGCAGAGGAGTATGGCAGAATTAGTCGAAGCGGTTTCTTCCGCCGAAGAAGCAATCCAACAGCGAGCGACAACAGGTGGAATTTGTTGGAATAATGCTCCTGGAGAGGTAGGACCGGTACAGCAGCGGAACCCAAGGGGCGTCGGCAGATTTTTGGATCAAGTCCCGCAACAAAGAGAACAAGGTTGCCTAGTCGAGAGTTTCCAGCCGAGGAAACCCATTTGTTCATTCTGCCATAAGCCAGGCCATACAAGGGATGAATGCATTACACGCAAGAATACGCCCTATTGTATGGAGTGCCAAACATATGGTCATGAGGCAAGTAGACAGTGCCGAATAGATATTAAATGGGATCAAAATGAAAGGCAGCCAGGTACGAGGTGCCTGGATCCACCCTTAAGGGACAGCAGGGGCAGTAGTCCGCGAGTCAATTCAACGGAAGGGAACAACCAAGGAAGAAATCCTTTCAGCACTGGGAATGGTCAGCAGCGGCCAAATTGGAACACTAGAGGAGGACAAAGATTAGGCAACACCCAACAGGGGGTGAAATGCTTTTCATGTGGTCGGATGGGACATCGAGCTGCGGAGTGCAGGGATAGGCAGTTCCAACAAAGGAACCAGGGAAACTTCCAGCGGCCCAGTCGAGGCCAGTAGACTGGAAAGCCACGAGAAAGGAAGTAACAGTTCGGTCGAAGGTACGTGTGGCTGGTAATGTAGGAAGTATAGTCCAGGAAAAGGAGGAGCAAGAGGCTCTCCAATACCACGTACCAAGAATTGTAAGAACAATGGTTCAAGTTACGGATGAGCAAGAGTCTCTCCGGGAGAAAATTTTTGATTGCGTGTTGATTTGGGTAATTGTGATGATTCTAGCACTTAGATTAAGTTTTAATAAGGTTAGAGAGTATACGCCAATCGCCGCGTACTTGGTACGAGAATGTGTAGTTAAGATATTAACGGTGATATTGACGGAGTATAGGATTGTAAGGGATAACTGTGGTGCATGGAGGAGAAAACTGGAAGAGTTAGGAAGTAGATACGCGTCCATTTTGGAGTCAAAAGGGCGTTGTTTCGTTGTGAGCAGGGTAGGAGATGCTTTCATCGAGATACCCTGCAAGGAGGCAGCTAGTGGAAAGCTAGTGCTTTTGGTAGATTCAGGGGCGGATACTAGCCTCGTAAAATCTAGTATTTTACGGAAAGGACTAGTTATTAACCCAAAAGATGTAAGAACGCTTAATGGAGCGTTCGGAGGTTGCATCAGAACACTGGGGTACCTTAAAATAGGGCACAGTAATGTTCAGGGAATGAGTTTTAGAGTGCACGCAGTTGAATTGGATAGGGAAGGTATCCCGGCCGATGGGATAATTGGCCGCGATAATCTCTGGGGCCGCACAATACTGGATGCGCTAGAAAAACAGTTATCATTTTATGATGATAATAAGAATAGAATCCTTACTCTCCCATTAAAGTCATGGCAGGAAGGAACCGTGAATAGGGTTAAGAGTTGTATAGAGGTAGTGAACGCAAGGTCAACCAGAGTAGTTTCTATTCGTGTAAACACGAAACTTAGGACTGTTGTTTTGCACAAGCAGCAGCTAGCGGACGGCGTATATATGGGACAGACCATAACGCACGTTAATAAGGGTAAAGTGTACGCTTGTGTACTAAATGCGTCAGAAGAGGACTACTATATGGATAAGGATTTTAGGCCTAAGTTCACTAGTTATGATAGTTTTAAGGAACCGAGTTATGGATCGGTTAATCAAATTAAGCAGGTAGATTTAAGAAAGAGAATGGAGAGAGTGCTAGAATCACTAAAGTTAGACCCAAGCGTAAATTCGGAAGAGAAGGCATCAATAGAAGCCATTTGTATGTCATTCCATGACATATTTTTGCTGGAAGGTGACCAGTTAACGTATACACCAGAGGTAGAGCATGAAATACCTACTAGGGTGGATCAAGCACCGATTAACCAGAAGCAATACAGGTTGCCACAGGCTCACAAAGATGAGGTAAATAGGCAAGTGGAAGGAATGTTAAAGGATAACATTATTTCGCCGAGTATCTCGCCTTGGAATTCACCAATAATTTTGGTGCCAAAGAAGGGAGGTGCTCAGGGTCAGAAGAAGTGGAGAATGGTCGTTGATTTTAGGAAATTGAACGACGCCACTATCAAGCAGGTGTTCCCAATACCAAGGATAGAAGAGATACTGGATCAATTGGGACACAGTAGATATTTTTCTACACTTGATTTAGCGAGTGGCTACCACCAAGTCCTGGTGGATACCCAAGATAAGCAGAAAACCGCGTTCAGCACCGGTTTAGGCCATTATGAGTTCAATAGAATGCCGTTTGGATTAACAGGAGCACCGGCTACCTTCCAACGGCTAATGAACCATGTGCTAACAGGCTTACAAGGTTTAGATTGTTTTGTGTATCTCGATGATATTGTAATTTATGGGAAGAACTTGCAGCAACATTCGCAACGCTTGTGCAAGGTGCTCCAGAAATTACGAGAACACAATTTGAAATTGAACACGGAGAAGTGTCAATTTTTGCGAAGAGAGGTGGTTTATTTAGGCCATCGTTGCTCAGATGCAGGAGCACTGCCTGACCCGCAGAAGGTGGAATGCGTTAAGAATTTAGCTGTTCCAAGAAATAGAAAGGATGTGCAAGCATTCCTAGGCCTAGTAAGCTATTATAGAAAGTTCGTGGAAGGACTAGCCGGAATTGCCTTGCCAATCAACAAGTTGCTACGAAAAGAGGCAAAGTTCGAATGGAGAGAGAGATGTCAGCAAGCATTCGAGAGGCTAAAGGAGATAATTAGCTCGCCACCAATTTTGGCATACCCCGACTTTGAACAAACTTTTTTGTTGACCACTGATGCTAGCAATGAAGCATTAGGGGCAGTATTGTCACAAGGGGAAGTCGGTAATGACCGACCAATAGCATTCGCAAGCAGAGCGCTTAGCGATACGGAGAAAAGATACTCCACAATAGAAAAGGAATTTCTAGCCATAGTATGGGCTACGAAGAATTTTAGAGCATATCTGCTAGGACGCCCATTTAGTATATATACTGATCACCAGCCGTTAAGAGGCATAGCCAATTTGAAAGACCAAACGTCTAGGCTAGCCAGGTTCAGACACAAATTGTCTGAGTATGATTTTGAAATCATATACAAACCTGGGAAAAAGAATCTGAATGCCGATGCACTCAGCAGAGTACCGCAGGCACAGAAGGTATCAGTAGTGCAAACGAGGTCCAAAGCACGGTCGGATAATAAGAGGCTGGAGGATACAAAGGATATCCAGGCTGTGTTAAAGGGTTTCCATTATTCACCTCTAGGTGGACACCAGGGATTCTGGAAAACCCATGACAGAATTAGGCGAGTATACGGATGGAAGGGTATGCTCAAGGACATCAAGAAATATATAAAGAGTTGTCCAAAATGTCAAGCCAACAAAAGTTCAAGGCTGACAAAGATGCCAATGGTGTTAACTGACACACCAAAACAGCCATTTGATAAAGTCCATATGGATATTGTAGGTATTTTACCTGAGACAGTTGCGGGAAATAAATACATTTTGACGTTCCAAGATGATTTCTCAAAGTATATGGCGTGCGTGGCTATACCTGATGCTGAAGCAGGTACGGTGGCCAAGGCATTCTTTGATGAAATTATAGCACGATACAACATACCTAAGGTTTTGATAACCGACAATGGTTCTAATTTTATATCGAAACTGTTCTCGGAAACATGTAAAATGCTGGGAGTTAAGAAGTTGCATATAACACCATATCATCCACAGGCGAATGGCTCATTGGAACGTAGTCATCGACCTCTGGCCGAGTACTTGCGCAGTTTTGCCAAGGAAGACGGCTCGAATTGGGATCAATAGTTAACCACTGCAATGCATGTACACAATAATACGGTACATGTATCAACGAAGCAAACTCCGTTCAGGACGCTCTACGGGTTTGATTTTAATATGCCAGCAAATCTGAAGCGCAAATGTGCGCCGGTGTACAATGCTGATGACCCTAATAAAGTACAAAAGTATCAGCTACAGCGAGCGCACGAGTTGGTCAGAGAAAACCAGGATTGTGCTAAACGAGTAGCTAGGGAGGCCTATAACAAGGTACTAAACCCAGTCGTTTTGAACGTGGGTGATCAGGTACTCATGCGGAATCAAGCCAGGAGAAACAAATTCTCACCTGTGTGGATAGGTCCGTATATGGTAGCAGAGATCCGAAGCCCAGTTACAACAGTCGTAACGATTAAGGGCAAGAATGAAAAGCTACATAATAATTTGCTGAAATTATTCCACGTTAGACCACACACCTAATTCATGTGTCAATAGTGTTTTACAAGTGTAAACACAATAATAATAATATGAACAAGTACGTGTGTGTATCCAATAACACACACAACGCCGATTTTCAGAGTCAATGCCAGTAAAAGTGTGCCACTTAAACTCGGGCAGTAAACTGACGTAATGAAAATCTGCTTAGTACACACTATTGCCGAATGAAGGCAGTAGAGAAAATAATTTTAAAAAAAAAATGTTTAAAATATTGACTTCAAAGAAGAATGGGGAAAAAATGGGAAGCAATAAATATATATATATATATATATATATATATATATATATATATATATATATATATATATATGTTTTTTTTGGTTTGTTTGTGCGGTTTAGGTAGTCGCATGAGCAGCAGAGTCAATGACTGGGGCGTTTATGCAATAGCTTGTAGCTACTCATAACGTACACGGGAAATAAGATGCGTTGACATCTTTTGACGCTAAAATGACAAGCGCATGTGCCATGTACATATGTATGTATGTCAATAAGTAAGTATGAGCGAGTATAGCGTGTAAGTTTAATATGAGCCATGGCGGTTTGCTTGCATATGTTTAGCATTAATATTTTAATTGTTTTATCAGTACGATATGAATCAAGTCGAATCAAGGGTAGGGGCATGAAGGTAAACGTAAGTATGTTGGAAAGTACAAATGTGTATTTAAAAAAAAAAAGTAAGTATGCTAGTTAGGAGAAACGGGTAATTAGAATTTATGAGGTTGCAGACTTTGCAGCGGGTTAGATAAATATTGTTTATTAGTTAGGAATTTAATGTATAGATAAATGAAGAAAGGCCAAATTTAGGAAAAAATGTATAGGTTACTGAATAAAAAATGTATAGGTTGATTGGGAAAATGAGCAATTAATTCTAGGTAATTTAAAGTGCCTTGGATGTATGTATGTAGCCATGTACGATCTAGGAAGAGACGATCGTTAATGGATATATACATATCAGGCTAGAAGTAAATTTAAATAAAAAGTAATTGTATGCGATGAAAGATATAGTCATGCAATGGAGAAAGTTTAAACACAAATGGGATTATTTTTTATAATCTGATTTTGTCGGAGGATCAATAATTTGGTTCGAAACTAGAATGAGTGATAACTCACGTATTGAAAAGAGCATGGAAAATTAGTCAAAGCGGAACTAATGCACTATATGGCTATGAAAACACATAGTCCAGTCCTCTTTTCCTCTGGGATGCGGTAGCAAGTCCGAGAATGTAAGGGGAGAAGACGAGTGGACGGGGAATTGAATGATATAGCATTCAATTGTAGGTTTAGCAATTTATGAATATAAAAGGTCGGTCGATGATGGATGTTAATGTAAAATAGTGATAATGATAATGTAGCAATAATATAACCATAATGATTATTTAAATATTTAGAGAAATAGAAATATTTATTTGATAAGTTATTATAGCGATTACTACAGTATATGTGTAAGGCAGCTGTGTTCTTGGTAGCCTATTTGAGAATTCCAGCGAAATGCAGCGAAACCGCGGAAGTGCGGGTGGAACCCTTGGCAGAAACGGACCTGATTTTGGAATCACTGGATAATGTTTGGTTCTCGAAAGACGAGTGGGTGGTGATATCGGAGTTTCGCGATGCTGATCTGGAGCCAGTACTGAAGAAACTAGAAGACTTGCAAGAGAAAAGAACGGAGCTTTGCGAGTTAAGAGCAAATACGGCAGGCTCTGACGGAAGTAAGAGAGGGTGTGAGATAACGGAAGCGGAATCAATAATAGCGGTGCTCAGACGAAACGAGCAAGCTTTGTCATTTCGGGGTAGCAAACAACGCGCAGCAAGTTGACTCTGATCTTGTGGGTTGTGGTTCAGTGCTTTAATCTAATTATTTGTCAATTAAGTGCTGAACGAGTTCCAAAATCTAAAATTTTTGTAAATAGTCCGGGACTCCGCGATACGCACAATACTCCTGAGTATATCAGACAAAAATTACCTCCACAAACGTGCTATTGAACATGATTTCTGCTATGGCATTATTATTGGGCAGAACGCCGAGCTGGATAAATACATAGTATTGCATTTGGCTAAGAACGGGGAGGAGGATAATGATCTGCTATTTGCAACCAACGAGTTGGATAGTAACTCTCAAGGATCTGCAAATCAATTGGATATTGACACACAAGCCCTGACGAGTCAATGAGTCGGCGCATGCAGAATGACACCAGGCTCCCTTGTAGTTATTGCACGAGACAGGAAATTGCCAATGAACACACATTCAAAGAAAGCAAACGGCTTTTCGGCGAATACAACAATTTACTTATACCGGGCAATCATTTCTGCAACTTCGTTGAAGACGTCGCTAATGCTGATTACGTATTTTTGGTCTACTCTACGTTCACCCAGACAGCCACCTGCGAACCGTATACTCAGACTTTGAACGGCGGCACATTCTCGCCAATGGAGTGTCGTTTTGTCCGGAAACCGTTCCGAGTGGTATATTTTTGATCGCACTCCTCGTTGGAAAAGGGAGGGATCGCCGCGATCATAACGATGGCAGTGATCGTTTATATTCTGCCAATTAAGGATACCCACAACGAGAACCACACCAACGGCGCAACACAACAACCATACCGACAATGGCAGCCGACAACCGGATCATCAGTTAGCGGAGGTTATAACGTAAGATTTTAGATTTAAATATCATAGCGGAAGATAAGATTTAAGTATGAGAATAAAATGTTTTTTACGCCAGTGAGAAAAGAGTCGATGAAAGACCAAGAATAAAAAGGGGAAAGTATAATAGAACAAAAGAGAAAAACAAAAAACTGAAAAAAGAAAGTCACAGTAAAGAGAAGAAAAAAGAAAAGAAAAAACAAAAAAAACCATGATTCAAAAACAAAAATAAAAAAAGACATAAAGAAAAGAATAAAAAAAAGGAAATAAAAAGAACCCAAAATAAGGCGGATTTAAAAAAAAAAAAAAAAGAAAGAAGAAAAATTATGTATTGATTTAATAAAATGCACTGAGTGTTTGAAGTGCAGAAATAAATGTAAACTTTCATTAGAAGTTAGTTGCACTAACTTCTTTTAGAAAGAGGGGAGGGATGTTGTGAGTTAGAACCAAACTACCTACGTGTAGTTTACTCACAGCACCGACTCCTAATAGACACACTATGTTGAATTAGCATGTGCTAAAACGGTGTTATAATAAGGCATACTTCTAGGGTTTAAGTATTTCAAGTTAATGTGATCTGTGCAACGTTATTATGTAAGCTTTTAGGGTGTTACAGTTCCGCAGTCGAGTCGACGAGGGCAGCGTAATGCACCGTCGCCACTTTAGAAGTGGGTCAGTTGGCTTGACCAACTGACACCAATTAGCAGGTGCAGAACTGGAACACCAGAAAGGTCAGTTCACAGACTGAGATAAATGTTTAAAAAATAGTATATAAGTATTAGGTTTCGCAATAATAAATCTCTCTGGTGTTTTGAAACTAAAAGTTACAGTGTTTAATTTCCACGCTAGGGTTCTTGATTTTTCAGCCACGCGCCCGAGAAGCTGCGACAGGACGTCACCCGCCAAGCAAGGACACGAGACTCCCAACAATATGACGACATCTCGCAGATTCGAATTCCGCGTTGGGTGGGGTCTGCACCGGATGTAGATATCCAGTTCCATGCGTTTTGCGATGCTTCGCAAGCGGCATACGCCGCCGCGCTGTATGTGCGATGCCAGTGCGGCGATACTGTCACGTCCCACTTATTAATGGCTAAGTCGCGGGTAGCACCTCTTAAGACGATGTCCCTACCTCGCTTAGAACTCTGTGGCGCGGTATTGTTATCCGAGTTGGTGGCGGCACTTCGGACAAGGGTGGGAGTCACCTCCGGCAACTTGTTTTGTTGGACGGATTCGACCATAGTTTTGGCTGGGCTCCAGAAATACCCGCAAACATGGAAAACATTCGTACCTAATCGGGTTACCACCATTTCAAGTAAAGTAGGTGTGGAATGCTGGAGACATGTCAGGTCTGCAGACAATCCGGCTGATCTTGCCAGTCGGGGGGTGACTCCAGCAGTGCCTGTTCACAACCATTTATGGTGGAGCGGTCCGGAATGGCTTACCCACGACTCAAATTCCTGGCCTCAGCCTTCGAAAATCGCTAGCCCGGACGCTCTGGAGGAACAGCGCAACGTTGCTACGCATACAATCCAGGTCAAACAGCATGATGACTTGATGCTGCGTTTCTCATCGTTGCCGCGAGCACTGCGGGTTGTGTGCTATATCCAGCGCTTTTCTAAATACGCTATGCGGAAGTTGCGTGACCACGCCCCACCCCCGGGGTCGCCTATCACGACTGCAGAGATTGTTGCCGCTACACTTCTCGTAACGACCATAACGCAGCAGATGTACTACCCCGAGGAGTATGGATGCTTGCAGAACGGGCAACCCATTTCCAATTCGAGCTCTCTGCTCGCCTCTGACGTCTCTGACGCCTAGCGCATTCCACTCAGATCCCGTTCTCCGAACGACACCCACAAATTTTGCCGTACCACGGACAGTTTACACGACTGCTCGTTGAGTTCACCCATCAAATCTCGTTGCATGGGGGAAATCAGCTTATGCTTCGGCTCCTTCGAACTAAATATTGGGTTCCACGCGCAAAGGTTTTAGTCAAGGGTACCATTTTACGGTGTAAAACTTGCCTGGTAGAAAAGAAACGTAGATTGAGCCAGATCATGGCGCCTTTGCCCCCTGAACGCACCACCCTGTCTCGTCCTTTCGCCACCGCGGGGGTTGATTTTGCGGGTCCTTTTGAAATTAAAACGTTTCAAGGGCGGGGGTATAAAATGACAAAAGGCTACGTGTGCATCTTTGCGTGTTTCGCTACCAAGGCCGCCCATTTAGAAGCTACCACGGATTTAACTACCCAGGCCTTTTTAGCCACCCTGTCTAGATTCATTGGGCGACGGGGGTGCCCAGCTAACATTTATTCCGACAATGGAAAGAATTTTGTGGGAGCAGAGAAGATAGTGCGCATGGAGTTCGCACGTGTGATTCGAGAAGCTAAGGACCAGGCAACTACGCAGCATTGGTTTCACCAATTGAAATGGCATGTTATTCCTCCAAACGCTCCCCATATGGGAGGACTGTGGGAAGCCGCAGTAAAAAGCTTCAAACACCATTTCAAACGAATGGGTGGGCAGATCCGGTATACGTATGAGGAGTTGGCAACGGTATTAGCCCGCGTCGAGGCATGTCTGAATTCTCGACCGATTAGCGCACTCAGTGACGATCCCGACGACTTCCAACCACTTACACCAGGGCACTTTCTAGTAGGGGGACCACTTCTTGCACCAGCCGTCTCGGAGGAGCCCACCCCTTTTCTTTCCATTCTTAATCGATGGCGTAGGCTTCAAGTTCTCTCCCAACAGTTCTCAGTACGTTGGAAACATGAGTATCTTTTGGAGTGCTAGCGCAAGACAAAGTGGAAGACCATCCAGGAAAATGCAGCTAACGGAGATCTGGGTGTACTGCAGGATAACCACGTTCCACCCAACGAATGGCGATTGGGAAGGATCACTGAGGTCCACCCGGACTCAGACGGAAGAGTGCGAGTCGCGAAAGTGCGGACAGCACGCGGAATCGTTACAAGGCCCGTCACCAAGATGGTTCTACTCCCTCCAGCGGGAGTGCATGCTGAGTAATCCCGGCATCCAGTCTTTTGGCCGTTTCCGTAGCTAGTCCCATTCTTTGCAGCCTCTAGTTTGTAGCCTTTCCTTTTTGTATATATACCTCGGTTCTTCCATGGAATCCTTAGCCTTCCTCGTAAAACGGTAGCAGTAGATCTCGCCTGGCTATGCCACGGGATAGAATTGTAGTACTCTACGTAGTCTTGAAGCCGTTACTTCTCCTACTATTAGCATCCTAACTTTATTATTAGCCTTCTCGTAAGCCCAGGACTAATAATAATTATAAAATTTGATTTTCCACAGACCTTCCCATCGTGCCGAGCTGACTGGCGTGGAAGGCGTTATATCGGGCCGTGCCTCGCGTGTACTCCGAGGGTACAGTTGGTGTTCCCTGCCCCCGTGATGCTACAGGGGTCGACAACGTCTCACAATCTGGGGGCAGCGGCGCCGTCTCACGCCCACGATGTCACGACAGCATCCAGCACCACAGCGGCAGTTACACAATCGCGCACCCGAGCCCGGTCTGCACCACCTGCAGCGCGTTCGTTATCGACGGGGCCGATGAGCGTCCGCCGCCTTCCCAATCAGGGGTCCACGCCAGGGAGCGTTGCACCACGTGCTTCACGTCCAATGTCCCGCGCCCCAGTGGTGGCTGCGACATCCCGTGCCCCAGTGGTGGCTGCGACATCCCGCGCCCCAGTGGTGGCTCCGACATCCCGCGCCCCAGTGGTGGCTGCGACATCCCGCGCCCCAGTGGTGGCTGCGGCATCTCCAACAACATCCTCAGCAACGGCAGTCTTGCACCCGGAAGCGGCTCCACAACGCCCGTGCGAGATGTGTAAGCGCTGGGGGCACACCATCGCAGTATGCCGGGCGTTCATGCAATTATCATCGCGGCGCAGGAGAGAGGCGGTCGCGAGCCGGAAACTTTGTTTCGTGTGCCTGGGGGTGAAACACTTCACCCACAGCTGCGAACAGCCGGGGTGCTCCCGGTGCCACCGGCGACATCACCACCTCTTACACTGAGGGGTGCATCAGGATGGGAGCCGGCGGGAATAGGTCGTCATCTCTCTTGCAATACTGCAAGGGGGCGGCATGTTCGCGCCGGAGCCCTCCTGACAATGGCTGCTGACTGCTCACAGTCACCATGCGACTCTGAGCGGGACTCAATGCGGAGAGAATTCCCCTCATTGGGTCCCGTCAAAGTCGTGCGGCAGGCCGCAGCCATCTTTATTTTGCCATACGAAAGTGCCGACTCAGGCAGAGGAGGAGAGTCGGTCGGCAATACTGCGTGCCGAGGGCAGTTGTTTTGTAGCTCGCAACCAAGAAGGTTGCCGAATACCCACTAAGTTCAAGTTGTAATCAAGTAGAAACAAATTATAGTTGATAATAAAAATAGAGTGTTCCGTTAAATCAAGTGTGTTACTTTCGAGCATTAAGAATATAAATTGTTCGCTGCGTATACGGCCAACACAACTTCACATCTTTACGGGCGTGTGTGTTCCTGCTCAATACAGTAAATCTGACTGCACGACACAATTACGACGTGCTCGTATAATTTGTACGATGGAATCACAAAGTTACTTGGCTCTGCGAAACAGGAAGTATGATTTGCAATTAGTAAAAATAAGATAGATATATTTGATGTTAGATAGAATAAGATAAGAATACATTTTAAAACATATAAAAGAGCCAGCGAGCCACTAAATAAACCAGAATTAATCTGAAGATCTAAAACTGCAATCCTGCATTAGACTTCTTATTCTTTCTCTCGGTGCTCTTGACTAGGTTTGGTCAAGAACAGCACCAAACAATAGCGTAACCAATGGCAAACTGTATCCGTTACAAACTCTGTTGAGGGCGATATTCCGCTTTGTGCTAGGTATCTATTCATACTACAGCATATCATTGCATTCATACACTGTATGAAATGTGCAACCGATACATAAGCCGATCTCGCAAGCCCAACGTAATCAACATTGATTCAACCCTTCAAATTGATACAACCCTACATGGCGATCCTGCAAACGACCTGGAAATTGAAAAGCGGCCAAATATAGCAAAATAATCCAGCAACCGATCTTGCAAACAAACTAAAAAGAGGCCATATATAGCAAAATAATCCAGTAACCGATCCTGCAAACAACCTGAAAAGCAGCCAATTACAGCAACCAATCTAGCAACCGATCCTGCAAACAACCTGAAAAGCAGCCAAATATCCTGCAACTGACCTGGGACCTAAAAAGCAGCCTGAAGAAGATCCTGAAAATTATCCAGAAACGGTGAACCAATATTCCTGCATGTGTAAGAAAACGTGCCGAGTAGTGATGAGCGATCCAGTGATTTTTGAGTATCGCCGTTACCAGTGATTGCTATTTTCCAATCACCGTGATTTTAAACAGTGACTGCGATCACTGTTTCCATTGTGTTCATACATATACATATTTATGTATGCAGTCCACCAAACTGTTATCAAATATGCAAAGTAACAGCGAAAAGCGCGATTTTTAACAGGCATCTGTAATCCACCAGTGATTGAAAATCGCTACTTTTAATAAAAGCGTGAAATAACAGCGAGTTGTTATTTCACTACTTTGGTAACGAACTATATCAATCACTGTTTTTATCATGTTAGTTAAGTAAATCTATGTATGTATGTAGTTGTTGCTGTTAAATTATCCCATTGCTGGGGAGAGTGATACAAAGTTTGAATATTCATACGTAACGCTTTTACATTTTAACATTTGAGAGAATTATTCGGAAATTATTTGTCATTTATTAATATCTTTTAATATTGGTTCTGTTGTTTAGTTTCTTACAATTATAATATTCCCAATTTTAATTAAAAATACGGATTTGTTATAAATAAAAACCTTAGTTTCATTTAAAATAAATTTCATAATTAAAATTTCAGAAATGAAAAGTAAAACGAGTCAAATTTTGCGAGCCAATTGCTGCTATATATGCAAAATGTAATATTTGTAAGTCCAAAATGTCGTATAAGACGACAATATCAAACTTGAGAAAGCACATGCAGAATAGGCATCCAACAGTGACATTACCTATAAGCATCATAAAATCGAATTTAAATGTAAGTTAATATCCATATATTTAAATATCTAAATTTTGCTACAAAATTTATTTCTTTCTGTATTTAAAACACCAGAATGAACAACCTATTATAATATAATATAAAAAAAAATCCTTTAAAAATTGACTGAGTTATTCAAACCTAAATTTTTGCAAAAATAAAACTTTTAGCTATTTCAGTCCAAAATGTTTGCTTGGCCGTCTTTTTTTTAATTCAGCATCATCGGTTTCTCTCCGAAGTGACCAGCAATATTCTGAAAGCATTTTTATTTTATTTGATAAATAGTTGAATAACTCAGTAAATTTTTAGCGGATTTTTTTAAACAAAGTTGCATTTTACTCACAAATAAATATATTTTGTGAATAAATTTAAAAAATTTACAGTTCCTTTATAAAATAATGCGTAAAAATATCGCCAAATTGGAAAAATGTCTAAAAAAGTGGGGGAAAAATGTGTTTGGTGGAGAAATACACAAAGAGCTTGTAAGCCAACCATAAAAATATATACACCATTCTAAAGGTACTAGTTTCTTCTTTCGAAATCCGTTGCGAAACTGAAAATCGGTTAATGAACAAGTAAGTTACTGGCTTATAAGCGCCTAGAGGTACGAAAAATCGGTTTTTTAACCGTATCTCAAAATTCTGATGTGACTGGCAAATTTCAAATACAGATTCTTGTTGTACTCAAAAATACCCATCAGAAAAATAGTATCACTTCCCGGGAATTTTTTTTTGTCGCACCGTGTTATAAATGAAGGTATAAATATTTGTGCATCCAAAACAGGAAAACATTTAGTTGAAAACATTGCATCATCTTTAGTCAGGAATATAGTAGAACTAATGTCGATTGCTACAGAATGCTCATCTTTTCATAAAAGTTTGGTAAATTCAAATCGATCGTCTTCTATTCTACGGCAATGTAAATTAACGATGTTTGAAAACAAAAAAGTTTCATTGAAATCGAAACAAGAAATAGATGAAAAGCTTTTGTTTCTTTTTATTATGGACAATAATATCGCCGCTGTTACTTCACGCTTTTATTAAAAGTAGCTATTTTCAATCACTGTGAAAAAAGAGCGGACTGTTAAAAATCAGTCTTTTGATTATTTCACGCTTTTATTAAAAGTATCGATTTTCAATCACTGTGAAAAAAGAGCGGACTGTTAAAAATCACTCTTTTGATTATTTCACGCTTTTATTAAAAGTAGCGATTTTCAATCACTGTGAAAAAAGAACGGACTGTTAAAAATAACAATTTTGATTTTTTCACACTTTTATTAAAAGTAGCGATTTTCAATCACTGTGAAAAAAGAACGGACTGTTAAAAATTACTCTTTTGATTATTTCACGCTTTTATTAAAAGTAGCGATTTTCAATCACTGTGAAAAAGGAACGGACTGTAAAAAATCACTCTTTTGATCAAATCGCTGTTACTTTGTATATTCGATAACAGTTGCTACCAGCGATTTTTAAATAACAGTGAAAAAATCACCGGCAGTGAAATTATGCTTTATCTCTAGAGCCGAGTACCATGCATTTCCAGCTTATGTTCCATCAAAGATTATCAACTGTGACCCGCAATGGAAGAGTACAAGAGGCAACAAGTTAAAAAGAAGGAGCAACTTACGTAGCCAATTTGGCTGAAGAATTGGAAAAATGACGAAGCAGAGAGCAAAGATGACGTAAAAAAAAGGAGAATTAGAGAGAAGAAGAATTAGACAGAAGCCGAGGGAAAATAATTAAAAAAGCAAGGAGAAAAGAAGAAAATAGAGAAGAAGAAACAGATAGAAAAGAAGATGAAGAGAGAAAACAGGAGGCAGAGATAAAATAATTGGAGAAAAGAAATAAACATAATAAAATAAAATATGTTGACATATATCATGTAATTTAATCTATAATTCATAAAAATGATCAAGATTAAAGTATGTCTACTACAAATAATTGAATTAAAATTTGATACAAACAATATTAATTTATAATGTTAAACAACAATTTGATGTTTGCTTCATATATGTATTGGAATGAAACAAAAGCATTAGAAAACTAAAAATTATAACATTAATTGCAAAATGTTTCAAAGAAAAAAAATAAATAAATAAAAAATATATATATATATATATATATATATATATATATAAATATATATATATATATAAATATATATATATATATATATATAAATATGTATATATATATGTATATATATATATATATATATATATATATATATATATATATATATATATATATATATATATATATATATATATATATATATATATATATATATATATATATATATATATATATATATATATATATATATATATATATATATTAGGGTGGGGCGATTAGTATGGAAGTAAAAAAATCTTAACGGGCGCTTCGCGTTTCTGATCCTTGGGATTGTACTGAGCAAAAAAGTCGACTAGACCATACGTCTACGGTGAAAATCGAGCTTCCAGATTTTGACTTGCAGTTTTTTCTCAGACTTTATTTTTTTGGAAAATTTGCAAATTTTCTTGGGCTCATATTTCGTAAAGTATTTAAAATTTTGCCTTATTTTCAAAAGTTAAGTTTTAGCTATTGTCTCGGGCTACAATTTCTCTGAACATATTACTGTAAAGTGGAAAAAAATAATCGTTTTCATGGTCGAAAAGTCGAAAATGTAGAAAATTCACCACTTTTTGTCACGTTTTTTTTGGATATTTTGGCCTATAACAGCCAAACCATTGAGATTTTCGATCCAATACTAAGACAAAAATAATAGTTAAGAACTCTCTAGTACATCGCAAAAGCATTGGAACGCTCCTTCAGGCAGTTTTGGCCTTGTGAAAGTGCAAATTTTTCGTGAGAATATTGATAAATTGCCATTTTCAGTTGTTCATAGCCCAAAATCATAAAAATGTTTTATTTCTTATTTTTTTCCACTTTACAGTAATATGTTCAGAGAAATTGTAGCCCGAGACAACAGCTAAAACTTTACTTCTGAAAATAAGTCAAAATTACAAATACTTTACGAAATATGAGCCCAAGAAAATTTGCAAATTTTCCAAAAAAATAAAGTATGACAAAAAAATTCCAAGTCAAAATCTGGAAGCTCGATTTTCAACGTAGTCGTATGGTCTAGTGGACTTTTTGCTCAGTACAATCCCAAGAATTAGAAACGCGAAGCGCTCATTAAGATTTTTTTCCTTCCATCCTAATCGCCCCACCCTAATATATATATATACTCGTATATATACTAGCTGACCCGGCAAACGTTGTTTTGCCATGTATATTATTTCTAGGAAACGTTTTTTTAGTTTAATAAAAATAACTATCTACTATAAGTGTGCGGGGATTTATTTATAATCGAAAGCGTTGTAGACAATGAAAGTATGCTTTATTTTGGTTAATATATTAATCTTTATTAAAGTAACAAATATAACTTAAATTACAATTCTCGATAGCTATCTAAACATTCAAAATAATTTTTCCTATCATTTATGGCAGTTGAAAAAATATTAAGATTAATCTCTCAGGGCAATAGAGTGTACAATGTTCCTGGTTAGTCCGTCTTTAGCCAACACAAACAAACTGTATGGTTTTCCCATGCGAGAACATGCCACATATAGTTGTCCGTGGGAAAAGCATGGTGTTTCCAAATCTAAGCCACATACAGACAATGTCTGGCCTTGTAACTTATTGATCGTCATAGCAAATGGGAATTGAATGCGTTTGAACTCAATTGGCACATCTGTAGGAATCATAGGGATTCGTGGCAGCAACACATTTTCGCCTTGAAACTTTCCATTCAAAATGATGGCTTCAATAAAGTTTTTCATTAATTTTTTAATGTAGCTCAGCAGAGAAATACTAAGATAGCGGTTGAGTGGATGAGGTATAACTACCACTATTCAAGAATCAACCTTAACCGCTCTAAACCTTGCTACCCGACATCCATTCCGGCTAACTATATCACTCCTTATACTCGGCTTCGTATTGGACACACTATCATCACTAACGCACAACTATTGGATGGTAGTCGTCTAAGCCAATGCCCATTCTGCGAATCAACTGTCAGCGTGATACACTTATTAGTTTTTTGTCCTGAACTGGAAAACCAGAGACATCAAAATTTTAATAATAACGATCCACTTCTACTTCTCATGAATCCAACTGCCGACAATATCACCAAAATTTACAATTTTCTCAGGGATACTGATTTACTCCGCCGCATCTAAACCAGCCCTCATTCAACAGCCAGCCGAAAGCCCCTGCTGCTACCGCTACTTAGTATAGCTTATTTAATAATTGTTTTTACTATGTAAGCTTTAATAAAATAAAATAAAAAAAAAAAATACAATTTTTTAATGAATAATCGTGTACCATTACACAGCCGTGGTGGGTTCAAGTTACGAAGCGGACTGATCGGAGATCCAACCTTCAATTGTAAATGGTGTGGTGGCATGCCTGGCAAATCCAATGAATTTGAAAACTTAATTGGATAATTCACAGTTTCGTTGGTATCGCAAACTGTATCGATAGATTTGTATGACACCAAGTACCCAGGTAACAACTGTTGTATCTTTAAATTTAACCCGTTGACGTCCACATTTTTTGCTGCCAAAATCGCTCTTTCTGCCAGCCAATTATGATTTTCATATTGGGAAAAAAAAATTTCATCGGGAAATATGTGATCTATGAGAGTATTTTGCGAGTCGATGATTGTGCAGAAGTCCGTCGGTAATTTTATGCATCCAGTATTTTCATGTACAGCAACTTTCCCATCGCCAATATCTAACAGTTGTTTAGAGAAAGTTTCGGCGGATGGATCCTGAAGCATTTGCGCATGTTCACCTTCAGTTGTAGTTTTTCAACATTACACCACAGTTGCGATGATTTTAAGCAAGCGTTGATTTCATCAGCGTACGTAGAACGTGGAATAACGGGAAGTGTTTGTCTAAAATCACCTGAAAGGAGTAACAAAGTGCCACCAAATAGCTTATCGTTGTTTTTTATATCCTTTAATGTCCTATCCAATGCCTCAAGCGAATGTTTGTGTGCCATAGTGCATTCATCCCAGATAATAATTTTACATCGTTTCAGCACTGTGGCCATAGACGATTGTTTTTTTATGTTGCACACTGCATCTGGATTATTTTGAATATTCAAAGGCAGCTTAAATGCTGAATGAGCTGTTCTGCCTCCATCTAATAAAGTTGCTGCAATGCCAGAAGATGCAACGGCCAATGCGATGCCATTTTTTGATCGTATCTCGGCAAGAAGTAGCGAAATAATGAACGTTTTGCCAGTTCCACCTGGTGTATCAAAAAAAAAGAATCCTCCTTGTCCTGCAGAAACTGCCAGCATAATGCGGTCGTAAATAATTTTTTGTTCATCATTTAGTAATGGAATATTGCTACTAACAATGCCTGCCATTTCCATAGTATTGTACTGTAGTTCACGATTCATATCTGTGTTGAGTAAATCAGATGCACTTCGATTCGGTGAGCTCATACCGAAATGACTGATTGGTAAATTCGCAATAGCAATGCAAAGATCCTCGATAGCAATTAATGAGTCATTGTACATTGCATCACTGAATGATAACGTTAGATCGTTGTACCTTGTACGATATCGATACAAAATGTCATCAGTCATTGAATCTTTGTGATTATCCCACAACATTTGCACTCGGGCCGGGAAACATGTAGTCAGTACTATAGCAAATAGTAGACGAATTTGTGTTCCTGTGCAGTTTAATGCTGCTTCAGCAAGCATACTATCCCATTGATTGTCGTCTTCTAGCAAGCCTAGTGCAAGGCATGCATCTTTATACGTTGGATACTGTTGTCCATTTACCTTGAGTATATCTTGAAAATACAATGGTCCGGTGGCATTAACCAACAGCAGTCGTAGATAAAAACACTCAGTCTGCCTTGGATTGACTGTATATACACGACCCAAAGTATTTGATTTAAATAAACCGGGGCACGCATCAACTGGTGTCCCTTGCTTGCGGGGCATCCATTTTTTCGATTGAGCCCATGTAAAATATTGTGGAACTTCAGAATAGAGCAGTGTTTGTGTGAAGGCACCAAACGCATTCGCACGATTGCAAAGTTCAAAAAATTCAGTAAGCGTAGTTTTTGGTGGATTTATAGCACGATCAAGCGCTGTATCGTCCGTGAAATATACGCGCTGGCCGTTTTCAAGTGGACTGCTAAATGGATAACTGCTGGATCCCGTTCATGAATTGGGAAATCGAAAATACACCAGACAGCTTCATTGGAACTGATATACCGGCCAATTTGGTAATTCGTAATTTCATCATTTTGATTCAACGGCGGAGCATTTACATTAGTATTTTCAATTCTAAATACAGCCATATCACTTCCTTTATGAACATATTTGCAAATATATTTGATACTCTTCACCGAACTGAATGACTCAACATTAATATGAGCATTGAATGTTTTGCTCAGCAGAGGTGAATATGGTACCACCCAACGATTGTCAATGTCGATGTCTGCATTACTGATAGTTTTAATGAACGATTGTCCGCCATTTTCAGTACTTCTTCGACGATATATTGGATATCGGTCAACATGTGTTACCTTATCGTTTGTGAAATCTTTAGGAAAACGCTTTGTACATTTTCCGTCTACCATGCAAGGTGATGAAGGATTCTGATTTCCGCACGGACCATGAATCATGTTTGTAGTAACAATATCAAATAGTAATTGATCAGTAGACGGATCTGGAATCTCTGCAGAAACTAAACTATCGATGTCTTCAGCACGTATTTTGTCGACGAACCAAATTAAAATGTGAGCATGAGGTAATCCACGCTTTTGCCACTCAACTGAATACATCCAATAACGTGTGGGGCCAAATGATTGCAATTTTGTAATAAAGCTGATTAAATACTTTAATTTTTGTTTTTTTGTTTGAACACACGTGCTGTAATGTCATGACGATGTATTGCATTTTGTCCTGGTAATAGCAACGATGTAATTTCCTGCCATTTTGGATTACATGTAAAAGTAATGAAAAGACACGGTCGTCCATATTCCCGCACGAAAGTCATAGCATCCTGTATATACTCTTGCATGTGACGTGGACTACCTACGTACGATGATGGTAAGATAACAGAGTTACCAGTTTCGGCAGTGTCAGCGTTGTTCGCAATAGCATCTCGCAAGTGAATATATTCTTCCGCACGCAGCTTCTGTTGATTATATCGCAAGTATCGTAGTCGTTCACTCTCTATCTTCACATATATGTCGACCATAAATTGTTGGCAAAGCTCACGACATCGTAAAATGATATTGTCTCGGCCGCGTCTAATCATCAAACGATACGAATAAAAATCCTTGGAGCTAACGTTCTTATTTGTTTCGGCTCCTGTAATAATATTTGCTTAAATTAATTGAAGATTCTTAAATAATAATTAATTATGTTTTTAATAATGAATGAATTACCTGTTACGGGATTTCGTTGTTTAATGTTTACGCAATATCCGTCTTGTCCCTTCCAGAAAATTATTGGATATTGGAGAGCGTCATAAGAACGGTGGGTATCACTAATGAATTGAAGATTATTATTTCTTCTTCGAATCACGATTTGTCGCATAGCTGTTTGGTCGCCAACCATGATTCCAGCAACGTCGTCAACAACAGGTGCGTTGAATCTACGTATATGCTCTCCAGCTGGTGTTCTATCAGGATTGATGACAATAGCATGATTGTCACTTTGTAGCTTGTGCATGTGTGATTTGAACAATTTCAATAATTCATTATGCTCATTTAACAGAGCGTCCAGCTCGCTGACGATACGCCTGGCAAAAAGTGAATTGAGATTATGGTAGTCGCAACGTGCATCCACACGATTGGCGAGTTCATGTTCGGAATCCTCGCCACTCATAAAGTAAATTTGTAAAAATTTATGAGATTCGTTTGGCATTGGCAGCAGTGAGCCCACTTTGTGATAAACTTGGCGTTTGATTCTGAACGTGGAATTAAATTGTTGACCGTTTGGAACAATATTGTTAACAATTTCTGTTGCTCCAAACGACGTCATTTGAAAACTTGAATTGAATGTGCAAATTGACATTAGGAAAAGGCTAGAATCTGGACTAGTAAACCGTGCAATGGTTCAGGTGGTGTTTCAATTTCTGTTAGTTTTACTTTTCCTGATGAGCAACACATCCCAACTGGCTCATTTTTAAATTTAAGTGCATGACAATGCGGGCATTCCTTGTCCAAAGTATAAATAACCACTTTGGAATGAGCGGAATATTCAACATCAGGCTCATATTGGAATGCTAGTCGAAGAAATAATTCTGATGTAAATGCTCGAAGAACTTGTTAGCGTTGTTGGTCAATTCCTCTACGTCTGTCTACTATGAATCTACGCGTTTCTCTTCGTTCTAATTGCCTTTGTTGATTTCGTTCATCTCGAGCCTCTTGCGATTGTGATTCACGTAACTGCGCCATGCTTGCACGCACATCTGCCTTGTTTTCTTGGATTTGTTCGCCAGACCTTCGTGCTCGTATATCTCGCGCGACTCTAGAATTGATTGTTTGACGACTCAAATTGGCCCCTTTGCGTCTTTTTGGCATTGCTGACTGTAACGTATCAATATCGGGTTGAATTATAACTGATTTTTAAATTATTGCGAATATTGTAAAAAAAATTGAAATTCTAATATTTGTTGTCAGAAAAACTTTATATTATCAAAAAATGTTATAAATGCTAAGTGGCCGAAAGCTGCATAGTGATTAAGACCTTAACATTTAGGGGGATGAAAAATAGATGTTGTCCGATTCTCAGACCTACACAAAATTTCATGAGAATCGGTCAAGCCGTTTCGGAGGAGTTTAACTACTAACACCGCGACACGAGAATTTTATATATTAGATATATGTACTCGTATATATATATATATATATATATATATATATATATATATATATATATATATATATATATATATATATATATATATATATATATATATATATATATATATATATATATATATATATATATATATATATATATATATATATATATATATATATATATATATATATATATATATATATATATATATATATATATATATATATATATATATATATATATATATATATATATATATATATATATATATATATATATATATATATATATATATATATATATATATATATATATATATATATATATATATATATATATATATATATATATATATATATATATATATATATATATATATATATATATATATATATATATATATATATATATATATATATATATATATATATATATATATATATATATATATATATATATATATATATATATATATATATATATATATATATATATATATATATATATATATATATATATATATATATATATATATATATATATATATATATATATATATATATATATATATATATATATATATATATATATATATATATATATATATATATATATATATATATATATATATATATATATATATATATATATATATATATATATATATATATATATATATATATATATATATATATATATATATATATATATATATATATATATATATATATATATATATAAGACTGCGCAAACTTTCGTTGAATTTATTATAAAGCCGTCCACCGGAAGAAGAGATAGGAAGAAAGAAAAATATATATATGTGTTGTAAAACGTCAAAGATGATGACGTGTCACCAAGTCCTGTTAGACATCTCTCATGAGTTTCTCTCAGTAGTGATTTAGTCATTATATCGGCAATCATTTGCTGTGTTGGTACATGTTTCAATACAAACATCTTAGCGGCAACCGACTCTCGAACAAAATGATGTCTCATATCTATATGTTTCGTGGAAACATGAAATACAGAATCACTCGCCAAACACTGTGCTCCTCGATTATCGATAAAAATTGTAATGCTAGCGAGATCACTTAAGCCAAGCTCATTTAAGAAACTTCGAAAATAAATTGCCTCTTTCGCTGCTTCAGCTAAACTGACGTACTCGGCTTCGGTAGAAGAAAGTGCTACGGTACGTTGCTTCTGCTATTTCCAGGTTAGAGCAGCTCCACTGAGAAAAAACGCGTAGCCTGTATAAGAGCGACGGTCCACAACGCATCCACCCCAATCAACATCGTTGTAAGCAAGCAGTGGATTAGTCGTCCTTTTATATTCTAAGCCTTTATTTGCCGAACCAGCTAAATACCGCAAAACGCTTTTAGCAGCCTGTCAATGACAATCAAGAGGGTTATTCAAAAACCGCGCCAATCTTGATATGATATTCGCAATATCAGGCCTCGTTGCCACTGATAGATACATCCAAACACCTAGTAGCACTCGGTAGGGACATCCTTCGCATGGTTTGCTTAATGCATTATCAAATTGAGTGTTTATGTCTGCAGGCGTGGGCACGGCATTGCAATCCGACATGCCATAACTCCTGAGCAATTCTTTTATATATCTTCTATCTAAATTTTCTTACAACTTTTCTATTTTGTGATGCAATAAGAATATCGTCGATGTACACCAACTGTTATGTGAGTTCGTTATTTACGTGACAATAAAAAAGCATGGCTGATTCATAATTGGCTTAAACCCAATACTTACTAGTTTGGCTTTCAACTTCTTATACCATTTACGACCTGCTTATTTAAGCCCGTACAGAGCCTTTTTAAGTGCACAAACATTACCACCATCACGAAAATCGTTCAACATTTTATTCGCGCGTATACTAATATCAGTGCTTCTTCCTTGTTTTAAAACAATACGCTCCAGCATCTTACTCAGCATGTCTGGCACTCTCATAAATATCTTTTATTATAATATACCATTTAAGTAAGCAGTCACAACGACAAATTGCCAGATCTCGGGTCCAAACTGTACGGATAAAGCAAGCATTACTCGCAAAGTTTCCAGTCTTGCAACTGGTGCGAATGTTTGGTGATAATCTACACCATGTTTTTGGCTATAGCCTTTTACTACTAGTCGTGCCTTTCGTCGTTCAATATTGCCATCTAATCAATATTTGATTGTAAGTACGAAACGACAACCGAAAACATTTCGTGCAATAGGCGATGCAAGCTCCCATGTAATTTATATGTATGTATCATTTTCACTAAGACTCACCACCTCTGACTCGATAGCCGTTCATTGCACTTCGTATACTAATTTCGGCTACGCAAGAAAAAACATCGTCCTCCAGCTCATCTGATTCAACTTTAGGCTCCTCTGGAGGTTTTTCTTCTGACGTCAACGTGCGAGCGTGAAAAAGTTCGTCCTCTACGCCCGGTGCGCAACATCTTTGGCCGACCAGGAGCTCTACCTTCATCTTCTTGGCTGTTCACTGCTACCACTGGAGTTCTGTTGTCAGCTATCATGTTGTTTCTTGGTGGGCGAGGAGAGAATTCAACGAAGCTTCTATCGTTTGATGTAGTGGGACTACATGGTAGCAGGAGTTCAGAGAGTTTGTTTGAAATGATTTGCTGCCCACAAATTTCATCGGCAAATTTAACATCACGTACACATATTATTGTATGTGAGCTTAGCCTCCATATGCGATACCCCTTTCTTTCGTTTGGATACCCCACAAATATGCCCTCGATTGCTCTCGGTGCAAACTTATTTTTGCCGGGATCCTTATCGAGAACCATTACTTTGGATCCAAATGACTTCAAGTAGTCCAGTTTGCCCTTTTCTTTCATAAAAATTTCGTAAGGTATTTTCCATTTTAAACTGCTTGTTGAACATCTATTGCGTATATAACATGCCGTCGACACGGCCGATGACCAAAACGTCTGATTCAATCCTGACTGGAGCAAAATACATCTTGCCATATCTAATAGCGTACGATTATGACGCTCTGCGACTCCGTTTTGTTGTGGAGTCCGAGGAATAGACAGTCTCCGCATAATGCCATGATCTGAAAGATATTTATTAAAATCGATATTAGAATACTCACGCCCATTGTCTGACTGCAAGCATTTTATTCTTTGCCCAGTTTGATTTTCCACAAATCGCTGATATATTTTAAAAGCTTCGAAAACAGCGCTTTTCTCTCATAAGAAATATACCTCACAACATCTAGAGCAGTCGTCTATGAACGTAACAAAATACCTGGCTCGTTCTGTAGATTCCGTACGAAAAGGACCAACCACATCTGAGTGTACTATCTTCAGCATCTCACCGCATGGATTGTGGGAATTGGTAAACGGCAATGCGGTCATCTTACCCTTTAAGCACACCTCACATGTCGCGATTAATTTGAGGTCATCAATATCAACTTTAGGCAAAGTACCGATTCTTATTAACCTAATCGTGTCCTTCGCGTTTAAGTGACCCAATCGACAATGCCACTTTAACAGTTCGGAGCACTTCGATTGGATAGCAGCGCATTCGCTACTCTCACGTACATAAAACAAATTGCCTCTACGATTGGCTATAAGCGATTTTCTGCCTTTCATATCTCAAATATACGCACTATCTTTCGAAAATGTAACAGAATGACCTTTGTCCGTAATTTTTGCTACCGATATGAGATTACTTCGAAGATCAGGTACAAAAAGCGTATTTTTAAATTGAATGCAGCGATGACCACTATCGCCAGCCACTGTCAAATCTACCACGCCAGTGCCTTGAACCTCAGCAAAGGCTTGGCTTGCCAGATTTAACTTTACTTTTGGAGATTTGGATATTGAATTAAAAATTCTTTCATCTCCACATAAATGAGCTGTGCAACCACTATCGATAATCCAAGCACGATTAGTGTTTGTTGAAACAGTCATTCCAGTAGGTACACAATGGCATACGGACTACGTTTCGTCAACATGATAAAACTGCTTGTAACCTTTTGCATTATTGTTTTTCTTTGCAGAACAAGCATTCGCCTTGTGTCCAAGCGCACCGCACTTGAAACATCTAATATCTTTCGCAGCCGTTTTCCCGTGTTCGAAATTAGACTTCAGATCACGAGTGCGACCACCAGCAACCATTGCTATCACACTTCCAGAAGCTTGCAATCGTGTCTCGCTCTCTTCTATAATTTTGACTTTTAAAACCTCGGCAGTAGATAGTTCATCACGAGATTCGATTGCGCAACGAAAGTTTTCAAACTTGACGGAAGACTATACAGCAACATAATGGTTAGTAAATCGCCATTTATCGCCTCGACCTGCAGACTCCACGTATCGTAATTATCTTTTGATAATAATTCGATTCGCGAGGAACTGGATACGGAGTTTGCTGCCATTTTCCTTGAAAAATTGTTACTCGTGCTGAAATTTTTCCGATCAACTTTTGCGTCAAAGACTTCACTGATCTCTTCAATATCACCCATTACAAATTTAAAAACAATTCAATTATTAAATTTTTGTGCATCTGGGCCCATAACCTGTTAAGATTGCGCAAAGTTTCGTTGAATTTATTATAAAGCACCTTACAATTAAAACTCCCAAAAAGGCCGTCCACCGGAAGAAGAGATAGGAAGAGAGAAAAATATATATATGTGTTGTAAAACGTCAAAGATGATGACGTGTCACAACGTTACCAGACCAACATGCATATTGTAATTGAATAAAAATAAACAGATTTTATTCAACAATATATATATATATATATATATATATATATATATATATATATATATATTTATATATATATATATATATATTTATATATATATATATATATATATATATATATATATATATATATATATATATATATATATATATAACACTAAATGGTCTAAACGAGATAACTGAATGTATCCGAACAAATATATCAAAAGAATTTACCGGAATTGGAACTTTACAATGGAAAGTTGTAGATTTTCAAAATAAAAATTATTATGCTATTTTATGACAAAATTTCCGTATTCCGTTTAAAATCAAAATTAATTTAGAAGATAAATATATCGAAATATCGAAATTTTTGGAAATTGGATTTTTTTCGAAAAGCAATTATATTCTTTTAAGTCTGAGGAAATCTGTGCATTCTTTTTTTAAACAGTTCATTTATTTATTATTAACAATAAGTAATTAAATCTTAAGAGCTAAATTAACTATATTTATCCCGCACCAGTGTTTGGGCTTAGAATTAAATTTCACTACATTTTTGCCGTTTTGTTTTAATTCAATGTAAATTCATTTCATTTTAGTATCTTATATAGTAATTATTTAATATGTAGTACATTTAATATATAGGTAAGTCCAATTTTTTGAGCCGTGTTGCTGTTTTAATTTTAACAAAATAGAGGAATGTTGAGGTCCTTATGGATGTCAGCATTTCTAACGAACCAAGGCGCACCCGTGATTGAACGCAAGATTTTCGATTGCACTCGTTGTATCAGCTCGACGTTCGATGAACTAGCATTCCCCCAAAGCTCACAACCGTATGCCCAAATTAGTTTGATCACTGCCTTGTACAATAAAAGTTTATGTTGTAAACGAAGCCTTGACTTCGAGTTGAGTAACCAATTTATTTTATGGGCCTTTAGCTTCATCTGCGATCTTTTTGCCTCAATATGGTTCCGCCAAGTTAGTCGTCTGTCTCCTAGGTATGTTACAGTATTCGACTCCTAGGTATGTTACAGTATTCGATTGAGGAACAGCAACATTGTTTAGTGTAATCACTGGGCATATATCTTTTCTAAGTGTAAACGTAACATGAGTGGTCTTGGTCTCATTTACCTTAATGCGCCAATTTGCCAGACACACTTCCATTTTCTTCAAATGCTCCTCAAGGCCATTCGAAACTACTATTGGATTGCTATGTATAATAAGAATAGCAGTGAATAATACATATAGTACAGGACCTAGAACACTACCTTGTGGAATCCCAGCATTAATATCAAAGTCGCTTGTGGTGTATTCTACATGTTTTACTCTGAATTTTTGGTTATCCAAATACGATTCGAGTAGCATGTGCACATTAACTGGTAAGAGTTTTTGAATATTATATATTAATCCTCCATGTCAAACTCTGTCAAACGCCTGTGCAATATCTAAAAATATAGCAGAGCAGTATTTTTTGTCTTCAAAAGGATTTCAAATTGCACTAGTAATGCGGTTAATTTGCGCTATGGTTCTGTGACTCTTACGAAATCCAAATTGATGGTGGGGAATAATATTGGATTTGTAAATGTGCAGCTGCAGCTTTAGAAGAAGCAGTTTCTCAAATAATTTGGAAATTACTGGGAGCAAGCTTTTGGGCCGATAAGATGACGGTTGAGTTATGTCTTTACCGAGTTTTGAATTCGTATCATTATAATTTTGATGCCTATTTCAGGCATTTCCACAATCATTTTTGCTGTAATTAATTCAAAACCTGGTGCTTTTTTCGGGTTTAGCTGAGTTTTAATTGCAAGTTGCACTTCCTTCATTTTCACCTTCATCGAGATTAGTGGTTTTTAGGGGCCAAAAATGGAAATTCAAAACTTTTGGTTGGTTGGTTAGGTTGAAATACGGATTTCAGATGATTTGCAAACTCTGAGGCTTTCTCTTCGTCACTTCTTGCCCAAGTTCCATTATTTTGCTAAGTGGTGGATGACAGTCTTCAGGAGTCTTTATATTTTTATAGGCTTTCCATAAAGAGTAGTTAGTATTTTGTGTTGGAGCTAGCGTCTCAGAATACTTTTTCAAACTGTTCTCTAACTCGCAGTTCAGTGCTTCCCGGAGGCGTGCTAATTTCTGCTTGGGGTTGGGTGATCTATTTTGTTGACACTCTCTTCTTAAGCGCCTTTTCTCCTTAACGAGACTATCGATAACTGCAGATGTTGTTGCGTAGCGGGATAATGAGGCTGCTGGAGATGAGTGCGTGGCTGCAGATGTAAGAATTGAGTTGATGGCCAAAAGTGCCGAGTCAATATCGCTTGCACTCTTTAGTCGAGGACCAATGTTTATATGACTACTTACATATTGACGGTACCTGAGCCAGTTTGTTTTTTGCTGGTTAGGTGACCTGTTTTCTTACCCAGTAGAGCTGGTTTATGTAGATATATAATATCTGATGAATGATCAGAAGCGAGCTCTAAACCCGATTCTGCAGATAACAAGTCACGATCAATACCACTGATTATTCCAAAATCGATGAAGTCGAGTACTTTTTGAGGGTCAGAGGGCCCTGAAGACACGAAGTCTAGGTTAGAACACCGATTTAGTAGTGCAGAGAACAGTTGCTTGCCTGTGGGATTTATTCACCTGGAGCCCCAAAAGGTATGTTTCGCATTACAATCACCTGCTGCCAAAAATTTGGTCCCCAATGATGTGAAGAATTGTGTGAATTGTAATTCAGTCACTGAGTATCTTGGAGGACAATAGACTGCGCTTAGTACAATTTTTTCCTCGCTGCATTGAAGACATATAGATGTTGCCTGCAGATGGTCCTTTGCATACTATTCTAGTGCATGATGCTTACTTAAATTTATCTCTTATTAATATACCCATACCCGTCATATTATTAGGATGATTTGTCTTGTAGAATTTATATCCTGATATTACAAAATAATTTTTGTTTGTCAAGTGCGTTTCTGATAAAAGAATAATGTCAATTTTCCTTGTATACAAGAAGTGTTGAATTTCATTTTTATGTTGGCTAATGGCGTTTGAATTCCAATGACATATCTTAATACGAGTATAGTTCATTTTTCAGATATCAACAATTGCATAAGCTGGTTTTGAGTTTTCAACAACTCGTGCAAAATGCTTTGCATTGATGTCATAAATTCTGTCATACAATTTGTTAATTTTGATATCATGGATTCTACATTTTGCTTAGGATTTGCAAAGCTAGGAATTCCTTCAGATCCAGACTTTACTACGTTTGCATATGTTCTTGATGTAGAAGCGTTGTCACGGGTCAGTTGCTTATGGGGTTCGATTGATTTGGCAATCTCTGTGTAATGAAAAGCTGGTTGCTGTTTCTGGTCTAATTTATTTTTGAGTGCTGGGCAGCCTCTCTAGTTTGCCGTGTGGTTTTCCCCACAATTGCTGCATTCTTTTGCATTAAGTTTCATTTGTCAATGGTGAAGATCCCCACAGGCAACACAAGCACTGCGTAAGATACAGTACGGTTTTGTATGCCCATATTCTTGGCAATTGAAGCACTGGACAGGGCCATTTCTTTTGTTTGGTTCTTCAACGTTTATTTGTCTATGTAATAAGTAACGCAGATGGTATATTGGGTATATTTTGCTACTTTTTAATTTGCTTCCATTCGGTTCAAGTTCTACTTCAAATAATGGTTGTGGTACTTTGTCTCTGTTTTTAATGTTGAATACCTTTTTAACTTTAAATCCGGCGATTTCGAGAGAATCTTTGATTTCATTAGCACTTACATTATTCTCAATACCTTTAATAATAACTACTAGGTCTTTACTGTTCTTCAGTTGATATGTATAGTAGTTTTTACCATTTTTGTTCCAGATAGGATGCTATTTAGCGGTAATTGCTTTCATTGTATGTCTGTAGTTTCGTTTCTTTTATATTCCCGTTTGTTATGGACGTTACGTGGAAATTTTTATTTCCTACAAGACTAGCGACAGTTGCAACTAAAGCATTTGAGCATCTCTCTCGCAAGTAGAATGGTGGTGACTTCGGAGTTTTGGCAATGGAATTGTTTGCTGGAGTTGATTCAACGTTTTCATTCTCTAATAGTGCAAATCTGTTCTGACCCAAAGTGCTACTACTTATTTGTTTCGGAGAGGCAGATATATTCGCCGGTCTCGCATTTTTTGTCTTTTTTTTATTTCCATTTTTTTGTGGACTCAACTTTCGCTTTACTTGTATATACCTGTCTATACCAGTCTCCAGATATTACCAGTTATCCTTAGATATTTCTTTTTTGTTTTTGCAGCAATCATCAGTAACCACCGTCACATAAGCATTTCTGATGTTTGTAAGTTTGTGGATGTTCGGGAAACTCATTAAGAGTTGAGAAAATGAAGAATTAATAAATGGTTCAAATACAACTCTGAAGATTTTCAAATTTAAATAAATTAAAATTAAGTGGCATCACCAATTATCTTAGAATACTGACACAGGTGGCAACTTCTGCTAGTTCTTGCAGAATAAAATATCACTAAATTATGTAAATAAACTAAACTTTCGTATTAGCGTTTATATCGCGAAGTTTAAAGAACGAATTCAGTTTAAACACAGTGAAAAACCGTCCCAATTAAGAAGCACGAATGAAATCGCGTCCGTACAGTTCAAAATATATATATATATATATATATATATATATATATATATATATATATATATATATATATATATTTATATATATATATATATATATATATATATATATATATATATTTATATATATATATATATATATATATATATATATATATATATATATATATATTTATATATATATATATATATATATATATATATATATATATATATATTTATATATATATATATATATATATATATATATATATATATATATATATATATATATATATATATATCTGTACCTTAGAAGGGATTATAGATACGTCCGTAATAGTCAGCGACAATATTGATTTAAGCCATTTAAATGCTGAAAAAAAATCAACAATAGAAAAACTTATATACAAATTTTCAAATATTTTTTATAAAGAAGGAGAACAATTAACTTCTACAAATGAGAGTGTTCATGAAATCTATACAAAAACCCTTAAGCCTCTTTATTCAAAAATGTACAGATATCCCCAGATTCACGAATTAGAAATAGAAAAACTCAATAAAGAAATGCTACATCAAAAAATGATCAAACCTAGTAACCTAACCTAAGTCTCCTCAGAATGGAAATTACCATCAACCCCTAAAATGGTTGCAAGCGAAGTTCTCAGGGAACGACCTAACCTAGGTCACAACGCTGGCTGATCAAATTAGGCGAATATAACGGAAGAATTGATTATATGAAAGGTAAAGACAATAAGATCGCAGACTTTCTCAGTCGCATAGGCAAAGAAAATCCGAAAATAAATTGTATACATAACGAAAATAAATTGTATACATAACCAAGAGCAATCAAGTTCAGTAGATAGAGAAAACCAATCCTTGTTACTTGAAACAACCCATCCCCAATAACAGGAGCGAAACGATACTTTTCCTATTCTTGGAACAGTTATTAACAGTTATAAATTCGAAGTAATACTGTATGTGTATTACTGACCAGAAAAAAAAAGAATTTTAAAACTTATTTAATAATAAACTCATATTTTTTAACAAAAATTATCTTACAAATAAGAGAGCTGGCGACATCATAAAAGCACATGTCAATAAAGGAAAAGTAGGCATATACGAGTATTCAGTAGATGACCATGAATATAACAAACCACAAAAAATGTTCTTTGAAACATTCCATGGTAATATTCACATTAAACTTGTTAAACGAAGAAGAGTTACCAAAGCAGATATCATTGTTCCACAAAGAAAAAAGAGGCCATTCTGGCATAGTTCCAACATATGAGGGCATAAAACACAAAATTTTCAATCCCACACTTAGAATGGCAGTACATGAAATAATTAACAATAGCAGTACATGCAATGGAGGAAAATACGATAGAAATCCGATCAAATAAAATTTTGTTATACTGAAACGCTAAAGATAATAATCTATATAATACACTTAGATACATATGTTAATAGTAAGCAATCGTTTATTATATTTATAGATACATTTTCTAAACATGTCATAGCTTTCCCTTTAATGGATCGATACAGTAGGAAAAATTATGGAATTTTTACCAATAAAAGGAAGAATAAAAAAATTCGTTTTCGATAACGAATTCAAAACAAACAATGTACAAGAGTTTTTAAAGGGTGAAAAAATTGAGTTTCATATTACAAAACCAAGCAGCCATACAGGCAATTCAGACATAGAACGTCTAAACAACACATTAACAGAAAAAATTAGATCACTTAATATTGAGGAAAAACTTCCAATGATATAGCAAATGTCAAAAGCCACTATGTTCTATAATAGTTGGATTAAATGTCCATATAGCAATCTGGTTCTTTATCTTTGTCCAGGCTACCCTTTTAGAAAATTTCATTAAGATAGCTCTAACGGTGTAGAAAAAAAGTGGTCAGTGACGGACAGACGGACAGACGGACGGACAAAATAAAAATTACCTTGAAAGTGATTCAGATCATATCTGTATATATATGTCCATACCTACCACGCCTTCTTCTCGAAATTGCAACCCCTCTCAAAAGCACAAAATTAGCACACCCTACTTACCTTTTTTAAAGGTAAAGGGTATAAATACCACTAAAATACTCTAACGGTGTAGAAAGAAAGTGGCCACAGACGGACAGACGGACGGACAAAATAAAAATTACCTTGAAAGTGATTCAGATCATATCTGTATATATATGTCCATACCTACCACGCCTTCTTCTCGAAATTGCAACCCCTCTCAAAAGCACAAAATTAGCACACCCCACTTACCTTTTTTAAAGGTAAAGGGTATAAATACCACTAAAATACTCATATCAACCAATTTCATATCACCTAAATACTAGTAGTAGCTATGTTTTTGATCAACACTGTATAGGGGAAACTACAAGTAAGGAGGCAGGATACACATTTATTCAAATAGGACAGATAGAAATTGCTAACTAAGTTAACACTATTTTACATGTAATACGACCAATAGAAATAATGCATATCATAAATAAAATTAAGGAAAATGTAAGGCATTCAGACATCAACAATAAGGAAATTACTTTGGACGAAATTAGTACCATCATAGCCAAAATTAAATCTATCACACCCAATGAAGTTATTAGAACAAAAAGGGGATTAGCAAACTTTGTAGGTACAACTAACAAATGGCTATTCGGACTCATGGATGAAGACGACAGACAAGAAATATTTATGAAAACTTTGAAAATAATATAAATTTAATCAAAAGAACAATTGACGACGATAAGGAAAAAATTGCAGTCACTTATTCGAGTACAAACAAGTATTTTAGAATTGTCAAAGAAATTAATATTTAATGGGAAAATGCATAAACTTAGATATTTAGAAAGTAAAATTAATCAAATACAAGACAATATTGCCGCTGCAAATTTAGTACTATAACAAAAGAGGAAATATCATACTTCGAAATCAATTTCTACAAATTAAAACTTGTTAAAACTACTACTCTCTAAAATCAGTCCATAATAATTGCTATTAAAATTTAAAAAATAACTCTTATGAAACTGATCTAAAATTACAACGAAAAAATTATATAGAATTGTGACAAAAGAAGTTTAAACATAAATAAAAATTATTTAATTAACTTTTCTAATTGTAAAATTATTATAGCAAACCGAAAAATAGAGTTCACTGATAGGTACATCAATGCAGTGAAAGAATTAAATCAAACATATGAAAATCCAATAAACTTTAATGAAATTGTGGTAACACAAACAGAAAATGTTAAAGCCATAAAAGAGCAAATACGAGTATATCACAAAAAAGTATCATAAGCAATTACTTCCATCACAATAATTATTTTATTAATATGTATGTTAATTTTGTATGCTTGGTACAATAAAAGAAAGACAACGAAAATTGTGATTAATCAAACTGAAATTCAGGAGAATTTCAAAACAAAGAGGGGAGGAATTACATACCCTATATCGAACTCCACCAATGATCCAAATAATATTAAAAACGTTGATGAAATAATCAACAGCTTTGTTGTAACTTGATCCTGGAATACAACATTTTATGAAGAAAGCTAATTCAACGAAATTGGTATACTAAAGTTTACAAGAGTTCTTTGACATAGTTTTGGTTATTGATATTCGCTTTGTTTTAAGCCATTTAGAAGGCAATATTAATTATTAACAATTCAGTCTTAAGATCCAACTACCTTTCTATCACTAATAAAACTTAAAAATTAAAATGATAAAAAAATCTTGTGTTTCTTCTAATGCTAGAGGATTAGATAATAAACATAACTCGCGCGCTCCTGCGTTCTATATTCCTATCCATCTCCTCAAACAGAAACTCAGGAATCATGGGTTTCCGTGAAGAATACGACAGTGGTCAAGGGGCTATTTTGAAAATTATATATGCACACGCGTATACTATTGATAGTTTAATAATATTCTATATTTCTACATTTTTTCCATTCCATTTTTAAGCAGTTCTAATCAGACCGCGTATTGCATTTATAGAGATAGCAAGTTCTACCCATAGCTGCTGCATTGCACGAGGCGCCCGGGGGTTGTTCTTTCCTGCCTGCAGCTCCGGGATCCTATTGTAAAATGCGACATAAAAATGCAGCTGCTCCTGCGTGGTCCTTTGATTTTTCCTGGTTTTAAATAAAAGATAATTACAATTTTTTTCCAATTTCTAAAATTAAATGCAAATACTTACATATTCATTTCCGACATTCTTTAAATTCAAATTCAGTGTGCACTACTTCATGAATCAGCTTATAAAATACGCAACAAAACTTTTTCGCCACTGGAGGTGAATTTAACAAACTGTCTGCTTGAGACAGTTGGCTCTGCATAGATATCACAAAATCCACTGACAAAAATCGCTCGCTCGAATAGAGGGGTTAACTTTTGTGTTTTATAAATATTATTTTTATTTTACATGCCGCCGGTAAATTGTTACTAAAAAAAATACCTAAAGTCCCAATATACTAGGTAGTCTTTCTCGGAGGCATTCAATACACAGGCGTCAGCTTTACCTTTGTTAACGTGTGAGAAGGGCTCTCCCATATATACTGCCAGCTGCGGCTTGTGGAGGACAACAGTCGGAAATTTTACGAGGCTGGTGTCCGCCCCTGAGTCTACCAAAAGCACTAGCCTTCCATTAGCCCTCCTTGCAGGGTATCTCGACGAACGCATCACCCATCCTGCTTACAATGAAACAACATCGTTTTGTTTCCAAAATGGACGCGTATCTGCTTCCTAACTTTCTAACTCTCTTCCTCCATGCACCGCAGTTATATTTTACGCAGTTATCTACGAGTATATCCCTACTAATTATGATGAATTCATTAACTATAAACTCCTGTACCGTGTTCGAAGCGACTGGCGTTATCTTTTAACCCTATTAAAACTTAACCTAAGTACTAGAATCACAACAGTTGCCCAAACCAAAATAGTAGCGCAATCAAAAAATATTTTTTGGAGAGACTCTTGCTCCTCCGTCTCATGGACCAAAGTCCATATATCATTTGAGACGGTATATTGGGGAGCCTCTTGCTCCTCCTTTTCATGGAATGTAGTTTTTGCATTACCGAGTACGCGTATCTGTGGCCATAATCTCTCTTTTTTCTCTACTGGCCTCGGTCGCTGGAAGTTTCCTGGTCTTTTTGGGTTTGTCTATTTTCATAATCCGCAGCTCGGTGGCCTATTCTTCCACATGAGAAACATTCGATTCCTTGCTAGGGATTGTTCATCTGTGTGTTATATCGAGTATCCAATCTGGGGCGCTGTTGACTACTTTCTGTGTAAAAAGGTTCCGCCCACAGCTTCGATTCCTTTGACGTTACCCAAAAAACTTTCCAGATGGTTGAAAACACGAACGTCTCTTCAGGTTTCAGTGAATGTCAATGGAAGTTGGTGACAGCAAGTCGATAAAGTTTTCTAGAAGATTACTAGTGGGCCGGAACAGAACACCGTTTCTGCCATTTGCTGAAATAAATCAAGAATCCCCCCAGTTACGCATTAGTAGCCCTACTTGTAGCTAAGAGTGGTACTGGTAACCATTTCCTGCTATATTTAGTCCCCTCATAGATGCCACAGTTGGGGGATGAAAGTACGGTCCCACGATAGGCTGAGTGCAGGGATGGAGAAAAAATTCGCAATGTTTGCGAATCCTTATTAGCCTAAGGTAGTGCTTTGCTTGTGCCACAGCCTGATATTCAATGTGATTACCAGGGCTAATCTAACACAGCGTGGCAGGTGTATTTGCGAAATCGCCTGATGTTGAGAATAGGACAGCGGCCCTCTAAGTAGGGTAATGGAATTTAGTTGGTCATTCCAACTGAATTGACGCAACCTAATTTGTTGCATCATCTTGGCGGTGGAAATTAACCTCCCAGTAGGGTCGAAGAATTGCGCAACAATATACAACACATCTCGGTTTGTGTGCTTAGCAATTGCTGGAATGGTTGCCACACGTAAAGAAACTATGTCACGATACTGGCCGCAACCAGAACCTATGGTACTAGGGGTACAAGACTCCTCACGTTTCAAACACCGGGGTAGGAAAAGCTAGGCTCACAGCTAGCAGTCCATTTGTTCATGGGAAACCCTGCCGGTCCAGGGAAACCCATCGGTTGGTTCTGCTTCCTCATGTGGACTGTGTTGGTGGTTGCTAGAAAGGCATTAGCTTCCACTATAATTCTGCTAACAGAACGCTCTGGCTTCAATGCAACGGCAATGGAAGGCACAGGAGATAGAAATGGCTGTGAGTTTGGGAGAGCTCCCGTCCCGTGGGAGGCTTCTCTATGTACCAATTTCGATTGTGGCGGCAGTCGAAGTGACGGGTTTTCGCACATTGCCTTTTTGTGGCGGAGGATGAATTTTGGTTGGAGGGTAGATCCCCTGTAAGATTGCAGCCGAATATTGTCTCTTGCTCCATTTGGGACTCCACAGCATTGTATTTTAACCCACCAAGCAAGATCAGTGGGTACGCATCCTCAACCAATGCGACATCGACATGTGATGAATTACTGATGCTCGGATCAGTCAACTGGATGCTACCCTTCTTTGTGTTCGCACTTATTTCGTTGAAGAGGTGGTAATTCTCCGGTCATGGTCGGCAGTATCTTGGCTGACACCAGAAGCCGCACATTCGCGTCGTACTGCAATCAGATGGCCAACTTGCACACTTTTGTAAAGTTTGCAGTCTCTCCAATATTCACCCCGGATACCTGAGCATGTAATTGCGCGCAGGCAGCTTAAGACTCTCATGGAGGTGGCCTTAAATAAAAGATTCCTCAGATCCCAAATCTATCAGAGCCTGGGCCATATAAATGACGCCCCGCATTTTAGAGTTATTCATGACCGTGCCGAGCTGTACTCGGCAAGCTGCTGACCTCAACGTTGACTTTGAAATGGTGCCGCCTTGTCTGCTGCGCGCATGACTGGCGCCGTATGAACTGATTTAGGTGTTGGGTGGATATATGTGGTAGACTGCTTTGCTATTTCAAAATGATTCCCACCTTAAACATGTGGTGGTTGGCTTGACGGAGCAGTACACGCAGTATGTGGCGGGCTTCTGGAAAGGATGGTGTGGTGGAGCTCCCGACTGGAGACGCATGAGTCAGTGCTTGGGCAATTTGCCGCTCTATGCGTGGATGTCAAACAATTCATACAGAGGCCGTGCCTTCCTACCGCCACCTGGTTGTGACACTGGCTTCCTGGAATTTCGAGCAGATAGGTACCCTGCAGGCATGAAGCCAGGTCATCATGTGAATCTTACACCTCCGATAGGTGGCATAGATATCGAGGCGATACTCCCGGAGATGCTCCCGTAGTTCAACTCCCGAATTACCTGATCGAGAAAGTTAATGAACCGCTGTAGGGTGGTCAGGTGATAAGACACCTAATCACCACCGCAAACAGGCGTACCGCGTAATCCATGACCAACCGACTTTACGAGTTGAGCTCTACCCCGTGGTCTGATGCTGTGTGCCCTTGAAAATAAAAACCTACAAAGCAAGAGAGCGAATAAATGAACAATAACTATGTGTAGCGGCTCATCTAATTTAAGTCGTACAAAAAATTGCACATGTAGTTACACAAATTTATGCTGGCAGAACTAGTGATGCCGATAGAGAATTAAATTTGCAAAAGGAAAAACGAACGATAAATGTATTTATGTGCAATTGTTTGTGTGTGTGCTGTACTCGACCATTCACTTGTGAGTATTCACACGAACAATTTTCCATAAGTACAAATATGCGGATTTTGTATAAAAAATCCAAAAAAAAATATGTACTCGTACATATATAAATTTATGAAGATTCATGTTTTCTATAGGACTTACCTGTTCCTATCCGACTCGACAGACCAAATGAACTCTTGATCGCTCGACGGTAGATTATTTTATATTATATAACTGTGATTTTCCATGACTGTTGTCGTGGTTTATTAATTTATTTATGTAGGTATGTATCTATATGCTCCCTTGATGCTGCTCGTTAGCCAGTCCTAATCCACGTTGTGGTATTGCTCCCTCGCTGTTCTAAATCCAAGTGGCCGAATCAAGCGGCTAGATATCGCATGCAAGCGATTGACAGGGTAGATCGGCGATAGAAATTTAAGATGGCTGTCGACCAACACGAACGTTTGCCCGCGCAGAATTCTCTCCGCCGCATGCCATACTCTGAATTGAGAGCGCAGAATATGGTAACGCTCGCACCGTGTAGCAGCCAACAGAAAAAGGGATTCACGATGTGAACAATTATACTCTATTAATTGCACAACTTCTGTACTTGAATACAAATTATATAAATATTTTATATTTCCGTTCGTTTTTGCTACTGTTCTGCAATGAATAAAGTGATATATTCCACGAAATTATTCGCCAGCTAAATTCCATTTCTGATTACGAAAAGACAATTTCATGACTATTAGCATTTATATATAAAGCTATTGAAACTGTTTAGAACACGTCCCAATTATCAGCGCAATTTCTAGTTTTTTCATTTAGCTTTTCCATGCATAGTATTAATTAAACATTTACAACTTTGATATGTATTATTATTATTATACTTTATTCTAATAAATTAATTATTACAATAAATACAATTAATGAGTACTGGCTGCCAGGGCCTTCGACTCGATCTTAATATATTATTATCTATTATTTTAAATTTTATTTTTGAAATTTATACAACTTAAAAAGGTTGCTATTGATTTTATACTATATAGAGTCACATTTTTTAAAAGATTACTAGGGACTTCCGTCCCAAATACATCCCTTCTTGGCTCTGAAAGCTCTGCATTCGTTCAGTAAATGAGTTATTGAAGCCCTGTGTCCAGTGTAATATTGACAATTTGGCGCCGGTTCTCGACGTAGTAAGTATTCGTGTGAAAATGGGGCATATACCAACCAAAGTCGAACAAAAATTTTTGTTTGCTGTAAAGTGCATAATCCTGGATAGGTGGGTTAGATTCCTTCTCGATTTTACGATTTATAATTGTAAGAATAGTTGTTCCACTCTTCCATTTTTCGTGTATATAAGGATTTGTCAATTAATTTACGCATATCTGCATTTTCTCTCATAGGAAAGTAAAATAGGGGATGCTTTACTGCTCTGAGAGCAATTGAATCAGCGAATTCGTTGCCATCGATACCAACAAGGCTGGGTACCCCATGATTTTTAATTTATTAGCACATTTTATGCATGCTTCTCTTATATCTGAAGCACGGATGTCCTCATTGCTTATACTTTAAATCGCCTCTATGGAAGATCTGCTATCAGAGCATATGAGAAAAGTGCCTTTGTGCAAGGGAGCATAGTCCGTGGCTATTATTAATTCCAAAATTTCGGCTGTGAAGATTTATCAATGTTTTTGAATAAGGCCAGTGGATATTATTATTCCGGTAGAGGATACTACCGCGAAGGTAGTGCTTTCGGTTTGTTTTGAGCCATCAGTATATAAAAGGGTCAAGTTCTTATTAGTGTAGTGACTTGTATTTTCTGCAAAAAGTTGTTGGTAGGTCTCTGGGTTTATGGTAGATTTAGAGTACGATATCAGATCTAGGACAAATGATAAGTCCTTGAGAAGCCAAGGAGAGTCTCTTTTATGCTTGATTAGCTGATGAGTTGTGTCAGGTATAAGACATTTAGCTACCTCAGTACTGCGGCGGATTACAGATTTTATAGTATAGCTTTTGGTGTGTTTGAAGGCACACTGGACGTCTTTGAGGAGCATAGCAGTTCCGGCTTTAAATAATTTTGGTATAAGGTGAAAAGTTGATGCACGTACTTGCTCCATAATAGAAGGTAAACCAGCTGCGGCTAAGATATTTTTTGTCGGCGACTTGGGGAGGGCTCTTATGGCTCTTCGAACAGCTGCGTGGTAGTGTGTGTATTGTGAAGACGGAAAATACTACAAGTATTTTCAGCACACACAACTCATATACAACATGCTACATCCCACAGCCTAAAATAAGGTAAACACCTCCCACGCTAAGTGCAACAACAAACACAGCATACAAGTATAACAAAACATTTACGCACATACGATCGGACCAATAAGCGTAAAGATTTTAATGAGCTCAGAAACGAAAAGTGTTATATTGAACTTTACAGCGACCAAAGGCGGATTACGGAGAAAAACGAGAGTGCAGCACACACCAAGCATTAACCAGTCGGAGTACAAATAAATATTTATAACTACAGCAACACTACAACGACCGAAGGCGAAAAACGGAGAAACAGAAACACGCCAACTGATCGCAAGCGCAAATCAGTAAGCAGGCGGAGTACATATAAATATTTACAACAGCAACGCTACAGCGACCGAAGGCGGAACACGGAGAAACACGAGAGACACCACACACACGCTAACCGATCGCAAGCCCAAAGCAGTAAGCAGGCGGAGTGCAAATAAATATTTCCAGCAACAACAACACTACAGCGACAGAAGGCGGAACACGGAGAAAAACGAGAGAGCATCACACACACGCGAACCGATCGCAAGCGCAAAGCAGTAAGCTGGCGGAGTGCAAATAAATATTTGGAACAACAACAACACTACAGCAACGAAAGGCGGAACACGGAAGGAAAACGACAGAGCACCACACACATGCGAATCGTTCGCAAGCGCAAAACAGTAAACAGACGGAGTATAAATAAATATCTGCAATAACAACAACAAAACAACAACAACCAGACTACAACCAACGGCGGCGATCAAACCGCAGGCAACAACTCTGCTGGACAACTAGAGTTATTAGATCGAAGTGGTTGACCAGCAGAAGTTGAAGGTGGCCTAAGGACTATTGGACAACAATAACAATAAGCATAGGCAAAGCGGGCCAAAGGAGATTTGACAATACAACGGTGCACCCACAACAACACAATGTACTGATCCCTTTCGCTTTATAAGCGGAGTGGCCCGGGCAGTGAGTTCTCCTTGATCCAGCATCGTTCGATGAGTGTACAACGAGCCAAATTTCTAGAAACACCAAAAGTGACCACGAGTAGTACTGACATATACAGATTCTCACTGGAGCACATACGTAACAGAGACAGAGCCAGGAGTTTATGGTTCTAATCGACTCTCCCTGGAACATATACGCAACAGAGACAGAGCCAGGAGTTTTTGGTTCGAACCGACTTTCCCCGTGGACACATAAACAAACATAGACAGAAGCAGGGATTTTTGGTTGTAACCGACTTTCCTGGAGGCTAGCACAAAACCTTGGACACTACCATGAACACACAAATAGAGTAGCATAGTAGTAATATATATTTATATATATGTAATAGCTAATAAGAAAAGTGCATAATTATATTGGAAATTAAATAAAGACATTTCATAACACTACTACGAAAACGAATAAATTTCTGTAAGCGACCCTGGCACACGCTGAGTATTTACCCCAACGAAATTGAGTCGTTACAGTATAGCTGCATTAAGTTGATTTGAGCGCACCATCCAAAAATTGGGAGAGCGGAATTTATTTTGGAAAGTATTAATGATCTTGTGCCATTGATTAGTGTAGAAATATGAACTAGACTATGATTAGAAGATAACAATTTAACAATATTAAACCTGGCAATTATATTTTTTCTGAAAGATAAACATTGGGCCTTAAAATAAAATTTCTTGTCGAAGGTGATGCCAAGAGTTTTCAATTCATTAACTAGTTCAATAGAAGTGTTGCTAAATTTTAGAGTAAAAATTTACATTTTCTTTTTTAACAAGAGTGAATTAATTTACATTTGTTAATAGAAAGTCAGCCACCAGATCGAGTACACCATTTCTCCGCACGCTAACATTAACTACTGTACACGCATACCCGATACAGCTACAGTTTTTCAGGCGGAAGTACTCGCGATCAGAGAGGCATGTCGACAGATCACCCACCACATTAGAGAAGGGCAGAGGAGTACGGTTGCTATTTTTGTGGACAGCCAGGCTGCCATAAAAGCATTTAACATCATTGTTAGAATTTGTATATATAATATTTAATATTTTTATAATCGGCTACTATTTTACTGATTTGGCCAAAAACGAAACCTGTGATACAAAAGCAAATATCTTTGGACCAACCTTCCAAGTACATAACTCTTGGAGAACAATTTGATCACTAATGCGATCGAATGTTCTTTCAAAGTCAGAAGCCAATTCAAACAAACGAATTTTATTCGAAAGGGTAGTTGACACGATTTCGCTCGATATGGAGGATAGCATCAATTGTACCATGCCTCTTTTAAAAACTGTTTGGTTGGAGCTGATAAAACTGTTAGTGTCATAATCTTTGAACAATTATTTTGTGCAGGACCTTCCCGATAAACGGCAAAAGAGATATGGGGCGATAGCTACTAATTTCAGAAATTGGTTTGTTAGGCTTATGTATAGGTATTATATCAGCTGTGCGCCAAGTTTGTGGGAGGATGCCGTGATCTAAAATTGTATTGTGTAAAACTAGTAATATTTTTTTGGCAGAGGCAAGTAGATTATTTAACATCGGGTGGGATATATGATGTGTACCTGTGGTTGTTTTCTTTTGCTGATTGTAGCGCAGTTTCGAGTTCGGTAATGGAAATATGTGACTCAATTTTATTTGCAGTCGGAGATAGGTTAGTGGGTTTATATTCCGTATGTAGGAAATACCATATTTGTGTGATACTGGATTTGGGAGTGATTTGAGATGTAAATTTTTCAAGAGAGTTGGCTTTAGCTTCTCTAACAGCTCTTCTAAATATTGTATTTGCTTTTTTGTACAGAGCTAAGTTAATGTCGATTCTGTAGTGGTTATAATCGCGCCAGCTACATATTCTTTTTTATCTTAATAATTTCGAATTACTATTCCACCATGGTACATATTTTTTGACAAAGAAACTTTTAGTTGATGCGTTGGCAGCAAACCGAATTGGTTTGAAAATTTAGCTGCTTCTTAGTTAATAATATTGGATGGGGAGAAACCTTCAAATCTATGCGCGAAAGCGCCCTGAAAGCAGACCACTTTGCTGTTTTGTATTTGTGCTTGGGAATTCTTTGAGGTTGGATATGATATCAATACAAATGGGGAAATGATCACTGTTATGGAGATTATCTAAACCCAACTATCAGGTTTTTCAATAAGAGCGTTTTTAAATAAAACAAAACCGGTTTTAGATATCAATGAAATTCTTTATTCCTGTGAAAGTACATTCGATGCCATTATGTATGGAACTCGATTTCTTTTGCATGGCCACCACGGGCACGCTTGCAGAAGTCCAGACGCTGAACCCAATTTTCAACGGTTTTCAAGCATAAATCGGCCGATACTGCTGCAATTTCACGCTCGATATTCGTACGAAGTTCATCAATCGTCGCTGGCTTGTTGGCATAGACCATAGACTTGACGTAGCTCCACAGGAAATAATCTAACGGCGTCAAATAGCACGACCGAGGCGGCCAATCGACTGGGCCATTTCGTGAGATAACACGTTCACCAAACTTGGTTTGCAGTAAATTGATTGTGGCATTCGCTGTGTGGCTTGTGGCGCCGTCCTGTTGGAACCACATGTCCTCCAAGTCCATATTATCCAATTGGGGCCAAAAATATTCGGTTATCATTGAACGGTAGCGATTCGCATTCCCAGTAATGTGCCGGTCTTGATCATCACGGAAGAAGTACGGCCCAATGACGCCGCCGGCCCATAAACCGCACCAAACCGTAATTTTTTCGGGATGCAATGATGACTCATGGAGTACGTGTGGATTGCTGTCTAACCAATAACGCATATTTTGCATATTGACGAAGCCATTCAGCCAGAAATGAGTCTCATCGCTGAAGATAATTTTCCGATGAAAATCCGAATCATTTTCAAGTTGTTTCTCAGCCCAATCCACGAACATACGACACTTATGGTGGTCAAGCGGCTTCAGTTCTTGCGGCAATTTGATCTTGTAAGGATGTAAGCAAAGATCTTTTCGCAAAATTCGCTACAACGACGTCACAGAGATGCCCAACGCTTGAGAACGACGTGTGAGAGACACATTTGGGCTTTCTTGAACTGAAGCCTCAGCGGCAGCAATATTCTCGACACTACGGGTACTTCTTTGTCTCACTGGCACGGGAACATTTTGTATTGTGCCTGTGGATTCAAATTTTTCCACTAGACGCTCAATTGTTGATCTGCTAGGACAATTATGACGACCATAAATTGGACGTAGCGCTCTTAAAGTTGAGGCGACAGACTCCGGATTTCGGTAGTAAATTTTAATAATTTCGACTCATTGTTGGCTCGTATATCTTTGTATGATGAAATGGCAAACCTTACTGAAGAGAAATGTCAAAAGAGCGGGAAAAAATATGGCGTGGTTTGCTATCACTGTCGATTTACTTTTGTAGCGTTTCTTTGGAAAACCCTTTACATTTGGGTGCGCTGAGCATAAAAAGGTCAATGTGGGTGAAGGTTTTATGCGTTAAAAAATGAGTGGGAGGACCCATCATTTAAAACGATGAGAGCGCGGGCAAGAATAAAATCCTCTTAGATTTTGCCTCTATCATTGGCTTGACGGGAGTCCCAGAGAGGACTCCAAGAGTTGAAATCGCCGGATAAGATATGCTATGAGGAATAATCTAAATCCTGAACTAAAAAGTTTTGTTGAGGGGTATATAGGTATTTATTATTGTGAAGGTTAGTCCGTATTAGAATTCTAAAGCTAACGAAGCTAGTGGAGATTATACATTAATTAATTTATGCGGAATATGCTTCTTGATTAGATTGTGGAAATATCCAATATTGTTTTGGGGTGATTATATTATCTTTTCCGTAAGGGAAGTGCGTTTCTAGAAGTGCAATGATATCAGGAGAAATATCTTTTATGATCAAATAGAGTTCATTGTAGTTGTTTATAAAACTTTGAATGTGTTTCATTTGAAATATTTTAATAGTCATAATGAAAGTAGGGTATAATTAGTCAGATATTGCAGAGCCTTTATCTTGTATATTTGGAGACTTTGTATTGAAAATATTAGAGTAGGTAGGTGTTGAGACGGAAAAGAAGAGTGTGTATTATTCAGCGTTGGTTGAGTGAGTGAGTACTCACAGAGTGGAGATACGCGATTATAGATCTACTCAATATCCTTAGCCTCTATCCCATTAAGATCGTTGTGCGTGTTGAAGAATCACACCCTGCTAGAGGTAACCCTCCAACTGAGCAGAACATGGCGGATCTAGACTATGGAGTCCATAAATACCTCCCCTACTCCAGGGTGTCATGCGATCCGTGCCCATTGAATGGTGGGCAGCCAGGGGTAACCGGCTGTCTTAATACGGAGTCTCACTGATACCTGGTCGACTCAGTGAGAATTGTGACATTGCCGTGTGAGGGGGGGGGGGGCTATGACACGGCTGAACTATTGACCCCCACACTCATGGGACCTTTATAGATAACAAACAAACACTGAACAAAATAGCAGGAATTTATTCCTCATCACAACTGGTGAATCGGGTGGATGAATTCCTCCAAGATACCGACCGCCAGGCGAATACGACAAGAAAATCGGACTGGAACAAGTACACGTACCAACGGGGTCAACAGGGTATCGACTTCGACGAATAGGGAAAGATGCCAATGCCAGAGGCAGAGTAGGACCTACAACTACACCAACGGCATCTACAAGTACTGGTTAACCAGTGGGTTAACCGGGAAGAGCGGCGAAACCGGAGGTCCAGTCTCTGATCTACCGTCGAAAATGTTACGATTCCCTTACATACGTAAGACGACGGGTTTGAATGGCGCCGGCACGAAATGGTACATGAGGTACCTAAAGGAGGGCTTGACACATGAAGCAGCTAAAGAGAAAGCCCGGAATCGTGTCAAAACTACACCTCCTAGTGAAGCTCGGAAATGAAATGCCACAGAGGCCTCTCCTCTGACGAATAATGTGGCGAAGAAGAAGAAGAAGGAGGACAAACGCACTCCTGTAAATATTGTAGCCAGGGGGTCCGTTGCCAGCTACGCTAATGCAGCGAATAGGTGAGGGGTCGGGATTTTGTTGTGTTTTATATAACTGTTTTGCTGCACTTCTTTTAAATTTGGATTTTCAAAACTTCTTTCTTTTGATGACGCCGACTGGTTTTCAAGATAGAGAGTGCGAGAGCAGCCGGTATTGTTGTGAGGGGGAAGATTACAGTTAACGCAACAGGTGTATTTCTGCAAAATTTTGCTTCTGGGTCCCAATATTTGGCAAGATTTGCATCGCATTGGATTGGGGATGTATTCCCGAACCCTCGCAGAGTACCATGAAACAACAAAACTACACCACTTGAATGTGGCTTACCGTCAATTAGTTTATTAAATTTGTACATCGATATTACAACTTGTGATGAAAGTTCATTCACTATTTCATCTTCTGCAACTTGGTTGAGGCATAAAGCGTACACTGCACCCTTAGTGCTATTTTCTATTTCTTTAGCGGCAATAAAAATCTTTGCAACTTCCACACTTTTCACTAAAAGACGCTAATTAACATCGGAAAGTTCGGAGATAGTTAACATTTCTTTACTGATTAATTTCAATGATTTGTGTACACCCAAATAGGATAAATTTGTTAGTGGCTTACTATCAATTGTGGAGGTGACAACAACAAACTTATGGTTGTTTAAACATGTAGCTCTGGGAAGTCAAGTATTGGTGTCGAAGCCAAAACTTTTTTCTTAGCTGTATGATTGTCTGCTAACGCGGCGAATCGGTTGTCTCCCAAGCGGGGGTGCCCAAAGGGCGTTCTGATCATGCTGAGTGTATTCAAAATCACTTTTAGTCTTCTGCTGTGCAGCCATGAAGTTTTGCAGTCCAATTCGATGGTCGCTTTCTTTGGGATAAAGAAATAAATTAAATAAATATATATTAAAATTTTTTTATTAATTTTATACGCCAATTTTTTCTTTTTATTTACAATTTACAATGTAAATTTTAAAAATGTTCACAAATATGTTTATATAAATACCTACCTACATATGTACTCGTATGTATATGAAATTATTCAAATGCAATTGACTTACATATAGAAGTACTAATATTTACAAAGTAATTTATTTTTTAAAATATAAATTTTAAATTGCATTAAATGTTTGTGCGGAATAACATATTTAGAATAATATACACTTTTTTCGAATTTTTCAAATTTTTGTTTGAAATGAAATTCTTAGATTTCATATTAAATTTACTATGAATATGCGTCTGTAATGCATCGTTTTAGCATTGCCAATGTTTATTTTAACATTTTTTCAGCGGCTCCACAGCGATAGCCATGAACAAAGAGTATTGTTTAGATTAGATATTATTGTCTTATTAAATTAAATTGTTTTAATTTTTAATTTATCAATATACTATTCATTAACAGATAAAAAGACTACTAAATCTAGATTTCTTCATTTTCCGACTACGACAATAAAAACCATTCCTCCCTAAACTCATAAAATTTACAATGAATCGATTTTAGCACAAAAATGTTATGTTTAAGATCTGTTAGCGGTCCCACGGCGATTTCCATTCGTTTGGATTCCCCTCTTTTGCCAAACAGAGCGATGGAAACTCTATACGTAACTACTCTTTCCTGTGAGTACCGGTCTTAACAAATGAAATATTCTATTTTTTGCCTAATACCGCAAGCTCAAATGTACGTTTAAATGTGTATAATTATAAAAAAATGTGTATCTCAAATGTCAGTAGCGATAACCAAATATAAAAAAATCGTTAGAAAACAGTCGCCACCCAGAGTTCTTCCGTTCGTACTGACGGTATATTGCTGCCAATACTGTTGCAATTTTAATGTTGCAATTTCGGCGCTAAGGCGGCCCTTCAGTCGGAGAAAAGTCTACTTATATTACGCTACCAATACTTTCACTTTCCATTGTCCTGTTTGGTGACATCTCGGTTGGGTCGCTTGCAGGATGCTTTCCCTGCTTCAGGAACGGGTTCACAAACTCCTCCTGGGCTTCCTCCAGATGTTGCACTGCAATCTTCCTGGTTCAGGGTACGTTGCCCTGGGTTTCCTGCCGATATGCTGGTCCTGGCCAGTATGCTGGGATCCTAGATGGTGCTAAGTCGGAATGTCCCTTAACCTGCTGCGCCAAAATGTTGGGCTTCATGCATACTGAAATGATGTAGTTGCCAGAATTTTGAGATTTGGCATGTTGGCAGCATTGTGATGTCACAACAGCTGTCATCTGCTTGAATCAGTAGCGTGTTCACTTCAATTTGACAAAAAAGTATTTGTAAGACAAAAATAACGTATAAAAATTTCGAAAAGATCGTGCAAAGTCAACCCGGATTATTTTTGTTAGTTTGTGGTTGTTATACTGCAGAAAAGCAAAGTTATTACAGATTCGCTGAAAACTGCATATATGCACTACTTTGGTTTTACTGTGGGAGATTTAGAGAAATCGTGGACTATTAAATTCTTTTGTGACGCATGTGGAACAAAGTCTTACAGATGGTCGAAGGGGGAGAAAATTTATTTTCCGTTCAAAATGCAAATGCTTTGCAGACACCATAGAAATTACACCTATGACTGTTATTTTTGTTCCACGAATGTACAAGAACTGTACGAAACATAAACTATGCCGACATTTCTTCAGAATCGAAGCCAATTGAACTTTGATCCATTACCGAAGTGTCCAGGAAATTTCTGACCTTAATACGAGCAGTGGCAGCGAAATGGTGTTCAACGAAAAATATGTAGTAACACAAGCTGAACTGAATGATTTGGTCCGTAAATTACATTCATCCAAAGGAAATGCTGAAATACTGGTTTCACATTTGCAACAGTGGAAATTTCTTTTTAGCGAAATGAAAGTTACTCATTTTAGAGAAAGGAATATACTGCTATTGCCATTCTTCAAGAAGATAAATTAAATTTGTTTCTGCAAAAACATCGATGGTTTATTTCGAACAATACGTCAAAATTGAATATCGAATTTTCATCGACGCTTCTAAAAACTGTTTAAAGACCACATTCCTGCATATTGAAAATAAAAATTCATCGATTCCAATTGATCATGCCCTAGTCACCAAGGAAAGTTACGAATCGATTAAAGAAATTTTGGGATTGATCAAGTACATCGAACATAAATGGAAAATTTGCGACGATCTTAAGGTATCTGATGATTTGGAATTAGGATATATATATATATATATATATATATATATATATATATATATATATATATATATATATATATATATACTAATTGAAACTAATTGATTACGCATACATTCTAGGATATTGGCATGTTGATTCGGATGCTCGTCACGAAATACTGTTGCTTTTTTTGTCTGTGGGTTAGTCGAGCAACAGCGCATCGTAATTTAAAAAAAGAATTTCCCTCTCGAGACCATTCACCAGGAAGCTCTAAAAATTCACAGATTGGTCCAAATAACTTTTCACTTCCTCCACTATATATATTAATTGGGTCTCATGAAGAATTTCTTTAAAGCGCTCGACCATAAAAGTGACAACTACAAGCAAATTGTCGCGGAACTGTTGCTGAATTGCAAGAGAATCGGTGCACGGATGTCGCTAAAAATTCATTTTCTGCTTTGCCACCTGGATTTCTTCCCGGAAAATTTAGGTGATACGAATGACGAGCAGGGCGAGCGGTTACATCAAGGTTGGCATTGAATTGAGAGAAATTACCAAAGTTTCTTCGACGAGGACATGATGAGCGATTATATTTGGAGTATATTGCATGGAACAGACCCACAAGAATACATACGAAAAAGTTACATCGCACTTCATTTAAAAATTTTGGTTAATTATTGAATAAAATGGCTATGTATGGTCGAAAATTTGCAAAAAATCGCCATTTCAATTATCTTGAAAACCTGACATCCTGGGGAAAAACGGACTCCGGAATAAGCATCGAAAATTACCCTAGGCACTCACTTTGATTGCGCAAGTACAAAAACCTTTTTTTTCTGTGTAAATAGTTCATTCTAAAAGCATATGTGTGAATATAACTTAAATGTCTATTAGAAGTTGGTGCTGTGAATCAACTAAATGCAGGCAGCTTGATTTTGACTGACAACAGACCACCCTTCCAGATGACAATTAATGTAACGACTTTAACTATATCGTTGAACACAACTTCAATGTCACATGCACATAAATTAGCAATATTTACATCAATACCATAGATGTCTCATGCATCTTTAAATCGTTAAAATGTGGTTTTTATGTATTTTCGGAAATAATATTATTCTGAGAAATTGGATCTTACTGCATTTTCTAAGGTATATTATTAATTCGGATTGGAACCATAAATAGTGCATATCCTGGGTTATTTATAATTCTAGATAATTTATATTTTGGTAATTACACAATTTCTTAAAATAAAAAAATCTACGAATCAGAAAAGTGATGGTGAAGGTGATGTTGAATGCATTTTCAATCCCAGAGACGTACCGCTCAACGGCATTTCGGTTCATACTGGAGAATTCACAAGAAATGTTGAAATTTTTTTTTCCGGAATTCACTCCTCCAACTGTTTGACAGACTATATGTATATCTAAGTATCTATACCAGACACCCAACATTTCATTTTATAGATTTTCACAATATTTATATATATAGATTATATTATGACAGCACATCTATAATTTCTTTGTTTCGATATAGTTTTCATTGAAATTTCAAGAAATTGGCGCTATTTAAGGAAGTGTTCCATACAAATATAGCAGTTTTTAAAATTGAACTATTTGCCTTGTCGGCAGAAATGCATCCACTTGTGCTCCAAATTTGGATCCGAAAAGTGAATAAACTGCACGCCGAAGCCGGTTTTTTGCAGTCATTAGTACCACCAGACACCCCAATTTAATTTTGCAGATTTTCACAATATATATATATATATATATATATATATATATATATATATATATATATATATATATATACATATATATATATATATATATATAAATATATATATATATATATATATATATATATATATATATATATATATATATATATATATATATATATATATATATATATATATATAAGTTAAATATCTCCTGCAACTATCTGAAATTATAAAAAATTTTAATTTTTATTTTAATTTTATTATTATAATCGTCCTTCTCCTTCGAGCTCTAGTCAATTAAAAGATGCGAGCTCTCGTACTCGGGTTCCTTTTATACGTTTTCGCCGCCGACAATCGCATGGTGACTGCGCTTCGAGGCGGCATTGCGCGACAGCTTTTCACGGCTAGGCTTGGCGGCACCGACAAACAACACATGTGTCGCCAATTCCTCCGGCACCGAGAACCATCACCGTTTACCGTATCTATGCGTAGCGGCTATGCCGCGTATTTTGTACAATGCATTGTACTGCTGCGCAAGCGCATGGCGCCAATACTCTTTTCGTGTTCCTTCTCGCGTACCGAGAACCAGCACCGTCTATAGTGCCCCTGCGCAGCGGATGGCAGCGGACGCTGTTGCAGCGTATTTCGTACAATGCTTTGCACCGCTGCGCTAGCGCATGGGGTCAATGCTCTCCGTCGTGTGTTTTCTCACGCACCGAGAACCAGCACCGTCTATCGTTTCCCTGCGCAGCGGATGGCAGCGGACGCTGTGGCAGCGTATTTCGTACAATGCTTTGCACCGCTGCGCTAGCGCATGGCGCCAATGCTCTCCATCTTGTGTTTTCTCACGCACCGAGAACCAGCACCGTCTACCGTGTTCCTGCGCAGCGGATGGCAGCAGACGCTGTTGCAACGTATTTCGTACTATGCTTTGTACCGCTGCGCAAGCGCACGGCGCCAACGACATGCAACTCGTATGTTGCTAACTCCTCCCCCCCATAAGATAAATATAAGATTAAGAAAATATGCCCTAATGTAGGTTGTCTTTGTGGACTACTCGGCCATCTACCAGGATACTCGCTCCGAGGTCTGCGCCTACAGTCTTCTGGTTGTAAACTTTTGATAGTTTGTTTCCAAGTCTTTTATTTGCCTTAACAAATACCTTGTCTCCTGTTTTGAAAAATCGGCTTTTTCGCAGCCGGTTGAAATATTGGAGATTAGTTTGTTGGGTAACTCGTAATCTGGCTTCCACCTCGCCTCTCATTCCCTCGGAAATAGAATGAAGACAGGTCTCTGATTAATAACAGAGTGGATTGTGCCGTTATACCTGGATACCGCTAACAAAACTAGCTCCCCTATATCCGAGGAATAGTCCGCTGCTTTGAGACATCTTGCAATCTCCGTCAATGTGCTGTGGAAGCGTTCCACCTGCCCATTAGATATGCTGTGAAGGGGCGGAACTGCATGAACGCTAGCATCGAACTGATTTTGTAGTAGTGACCTTATAGTGTTAGAAGTCAGCGATTTTTCGTTGTCGCATACCACAGTACGTGTATCCTTAAAGACATTGAGGGTTTCCAGTAGGGGTCCTTTGAGGACCACTATACTTCTGGATCTTATGGGTTTTACAATGGAAAACTTGGAGAACTTGTCCAGGCATGTGAGGAAGTGGTGACCTGCCGTGGAATAGATATCCAGATGCAAAATTTCGACCGGATGCGTGGGAATAGGGGTTTTTCCTATTTGAGTTGCGTGTGGGTGTCGATTGTATTTGCCTTCCTGACATATGCGGCAGGCAGATGACAGCTGCTTGAATTGTTTACGGACACCGGGGGAGTATGCCATCCGCAACACCTGACGTGTAATTTCATTCGGCGAACGATGGGCTCTGTTGTGCTCTCTGGCTAGGATTTCTTGTTGCTCGCTTGGGTTGGTGATATCCTTTACCCTTCTCTTACTGAATCGGAACTTCACGGATGGGAAGAGATCCGGCAAGGTGTCCTCCAAATAATGTAATATAACTCGATCGCAATATATTCCATTCACAACGTTAACGGACTCGTTCAGCAGCTGGGTCAAGTCCGAAGGTGAGGCATAAGTTAGGACATGCCTGAGCTGTTTCTGGATTACTATGGAGGAAGTTTTCTTCGACTTCTCTCCAGCTTGGAGGATAAGCTGATTTCTGAAGCAATTGACGGGGTTATCGACAGTCGGGATACTTTTCAGCGCTGCTATTGGTTTCACGTTGCTTAGGTTTCTTCATTATTGCATTTATGTGCTGTCGTGTAAGCGCGTCCGCGACAATGCTGATTCTTTCTTGGCTTGTAATGGACCTTTTGGGCGAACTCCTCAATGAAGGTTCGCCATCGTTTCATCTTTGAGTTTACATTTCTGTCCGAGAGATCGAAGGTGTTAACGTGCATATATTGTGATTCTATATTTTTTGCATTTTGTTTAAAACTGCAATTTTGATTTCTGTTCAATTTATTCTTTGCGTCAATAATAACAGAAGTTCGTTGCACTTTGCATAACAACAGTTTAAATTCTCTTGTACATTAAGCAGACGGAAATTCGACACGTTTGTTGGTTGTTGTAGTCTCATGATAATATGCTATTCTAGCAAATATGTTGTGCAACTTGCATCGAACTACAGTATTCCTGATCATTTGTATTATATGTATTATATTGTATTGCTATGGATTTTGACATGTTAATTTTGTATAAAAATACATGCAATAATTTAATAAAATCCGTTCAAAATCAGAACTCAAAAAGAACAATTATTGAATTATCATTTCTTCGTGGTTTTCTAGTTCAAGTACTAGAAGGTTAGTTTTAAGTTAACGTCAATTTTGTTTCGTCGAGAATTTTCAGTTCAAGTACTGAAAATTCATAACCATAAATTCAGATTAAAATCTTGAATTAAAATTTAATCATCGTGAATTTCCAGTTCAAGTACTGGAAATTCAAAACATAAATTCGAAGCAAATTTTGAACTAACAAACGGTAAGGGGTTGATAGTCTGTAAAAACATTTAGGTCCTTGACTCCGTATAGGTAATTTCTCAGCTTCTGCAATGACCAAACAATTGAAAGCAGCTCTTGCTCATAAGTCGCATAGTTCTGCTCTGTATTGGAGAGTGTGCGCGAGATCATGGTGATGAGCCGACATAGCTGCGATAGTACAGCCCCTACGGCATAGGATGAAGCATCCGCAGTAAGATGGAATGGTTTTCCGAAATCTGGATAGAGGAGCAAAGCATGTGCTGACCTCACACGCCGAAAGGCGTCTAATACATCCGCGTCGAGGACAATCGAAGTGTTTTTAGATTCTGATTCTACTATATGACCATTCTTCTCCCTCAGATACCTGGTTAGTGGCTTCTGAGGAAATTACCGTTTGATCGTTGCCGCTGGTATGCTCTACTTCTTCATTCTCGTCTACGCTGGAATATCTGTAATTCATCCCTTCACACTCTTGAAAGAGAAGCGTTTCCATTCCCCGCGCACGTCTGAGGGTTCCTACGTCTAAGTTGACACAAGCCGAGACGTCCGTTAGTAGATCAAACCCGATTATAGCGTCAAAGGTGTTTAGAGTGGGAAGTATGTAAAAGGTAGATGTCCTTCTCAGCATATTGATTCCACATTTCCGAGTGACATGCACACTCCCCACCACAGTTTTAACCTTAACTGGTTTGATTATCGGCTTTATTCCCCGTAGGCCAGGGATATCCCTAATATAATTCTTGGCAGAGCCGGTGTCCACCAAGAACTTTAAACGCTGTGATGCTAGAGTCATTTGAAGGTATGACAGAAGTGGCCTCGCTTCCCTAAAAAATTCACCTCAGCGAAAATTGTTTCTCTGTAGATTCGGTTGCAACGACGATCTTCACTCTGGCGGCTTCTATTGTCCCAGCTACCAGGAGCAGAATCAATGAACTTAGTTTCCAGGTAATTGACTCTTGGGTGTTTCCAATCGTGTGAAGGTGGTTGCGACGAAGGTGGCCTTTTTGTAGCTAGTTCCCTCACTTGAAATTGCTGGCCATCCGAATATCCTTTCTACATATGTGGAGCGCTGGTAGAAGCTCCAACCCGGTTTGCATTAAAGGGATTTCGTGGAGGAGCGTCTGTGGCGGGTATCGTAGACGGATTGTCCCATCGGGGTGGAGTTCTCGGCTGTGCGATGACTCCAGTTCCTTGGCGAACAATGGCAAGTCGAGCTGAGTCAGGCTGATACATCCTTATAGGCTGCTGGTTGATGCGCTTCCATGTCTGGTCTACAAGGGCTCTGGCTTTGTTTACTTCTAGCTCCAGGATTAGAGCGAGGGCTGCCGACAAATTCAGGGGACTAGCAAAAAGAACCGATGAATTCATTGGCTCGTTGTGCTCCGAAATGAACATGCTCCTAGCCAGGTTCCTGTGCTCTTCATTCAGTATTTGGTTCAGTGCTGCGTCACCAGAATTGCTCGAGTCATACTGGTTGGTTAGAGTGGTGAACCATTTTTGAATCTCGTCATATTAATGAGAGACGGACCATCCCCTTTGCCTGAGCCTCCGCATTTCTTGTTGAAGAGCATATGGGAATCTTCTGTGTGCGTATTTTAAGACCCAAAGAGCCAGAATTGCGTCAATGTTAGTAGGCATATTGAAGGATGTTAGGCGGGATCGGCCTCTCCCATTGCTTTGCTCCTGGTCAAGCGGACGGCCTGATAATGGCGAGGAATTCCATATGAACCTGTGAAAAGGGAATAAACGCTTGTGACAGCATCCCGCCAGGAAGCGTACTGCGATCTACTTCCACCAAACTCGCGAAGGGCTTGAATGAGCACGAATGAATCAACCCCTTCACCCTCTCGATCGAACGTAACATCGCTATAAACTGTGGGAGGTACTGCCGGTTGTCCAAGGATCTGCAGTTCTTTCCGGAGTTCGCATATCTCGTTGCGACTCTCAGTAAATCGTCGGTTGCTTTCTTCAGTCAAAGAGGAGACGGCGGTGTTGATCATAGCCTCAAATATAGCCAAATCTCCGTGGGGTTGGTGCGCTGCTTCGTTGTGCGCCATACTACAGTCTAGAAGCGCACTCTACTTTGCGATGAACGGTACTAGAGACCTGACTGAACGTTGCCTGTGCTGGTCTTCCCTTGTTACAGCGGAAGTCCTTGGTGTGGTGAGCCGTGCACCGTCTTTTTCGGATGCTCTCTACGTCACCAAGAATGTGCTAGAACGTGTGGTTGGGCTGTGCATCGCCTTTTTCGGTTGCACCGTGTTTAATTACAAACCTTGGTCCATACGCAGCGAACCGCCTTTTTCGGGAGCGCTAAAAATTGAATTATATTTATTATTAATTATAAATATTTATTTGATGTTTTTTCTTTTATTTTTATTCCTTTGTGATAAAAACTGGAGGGTCCCGTAGGATTCGCAGGTTTTAACACAATATACACCATGTGTAAGTTACAAAATCTGGAGGGTCTAGTAGGAATCACAGATTTGTTTTTTTTTATTAACCCCTCTCAAGGGTACGGTAAGAGCCTGGGCAGCGACTTTTTCGCATGCCCCACGCTAACAACACAAAAACTGGAGGGTCCCGTAGGAATCGCAGATTTGTTTTTTTTTATATACCCCTCTCAAGGGTACGGTAAGAGCCTGGGCAGCGACTTTTTCGCATGTACCACGCGTACAACACAAAAACTGGAGGGTCCTGTAGGAATAGCAGATTTGTTTTCTTAATAACCCCTCTCAAGGGTACGGTAAGAAGCTGGGCAGCGACTTTTTCGCATGCCCCACGCTTACAACAAAAAAAACTGAAGGGTCCCGTAGGAATCGCAGATTTTGTTATTTATTAACTCCTCTCAAAGGTATGGTAAGAGCCTGTCCAGCGACTTTTTCGCAAGCACCACGCTGGGCGCCAGTTAAATATCTCCTGCAACTATCTGAAATTATAAAAATATTTAATTTTTATTTCAATTTTATTATTATAATCGTCCTTCTCTTTCGAGCTCTAGTCAATATATTTTTATACGTTTTCGCCGCCGACAATCGCATGGTGACTGCGCTTGGAGGCGGCATTGCGCGACAGCGTTTCACGGCTGGGCTTGGCGGCACCGACATACAACACATGTCTCGCCAATTCCTCCGGCACCGATAACCATCACCGTCTACCGTATCTACGCGTAGCGGCTGTGCCGCGTATTTTGTACAATGCATTGTACTGCTGCGCAAGCGCATGGCGCCAATGCCCTTTTCGTGTGTTTTCTCGCGTACCGAGAACCAGCACCGTAAATCGTGTCCCTGCGCATCGGATGTCAGCGGACGCTGTTGCAGCGTATTTCGTACAATGCTTTGCACCGCTGCGCTAGCGCATGGCGCCAATGCTCTCCATCTTGTGTTTTCTCACGCACCGAGAACCAGCACCGTCTACCGTGCTCCTGCGCAGCGGATGGCAGCAGACGCTGTTGCAGCGTATTTCGTACAATGCTCGACGCCAACGACATGCAACTCGTATGTTGCTAACTTATATATACTTATATATATATATATATATATATATATATATATATATATATATATATATATATATAAATATATACGAGTATATATATATATATATATATATATATATATATATATATATATATATATATATATATATACTCGTATATATTTATATATATATATATATATATATATATATATATATATATATATATATATATATATATATATATATATATATATATCTTTTTTTCATTCCTTGTCATAACTTGAAAAGAGCTGACATATCACTAATTTCTTCCGCATTTTAAGTACATATAAATTAAAAACTTATTAATATATTCTAACCACCCAGAAGTTTCGTCATTATTTTAATATATAATGAAGAACCCTAAAATAAATAATTTAAACTGACACCGAAGATTATATTATGACAGCACATATATAATTTCTTTGTTTCGATATAGTATTCTAGCATTAAAATTTCATGAAATTGGCGCTATTTAAGGAAGTGTTCCATATATACGAGTATATAGCAGTTTTTAAAATTGAACTATTTGCCTTGCCGGCAGAAGTGCATCCACTTGTGCTCCAAATTTGGATCCGAATAATCCGTGAATAAACTGCACACCGATGCCGGTGTTTTGCAGTCATTAGTACAACCAGTCACCCCAACTTAATTTTGTAGAATTTCTGCACAAGTGGATGCACTTCTGCCGGCAAGGCAAATAGTTTAATTTTAAAAACTGCTATATACTCGTATATATGGAACACTTCCTTAAATAGCGCCAATTTCATGAAATTTTAATGCTAGAATACTATATCGAAACAAAGAAATTATATATCTGCTGTCATAATATAATCTTCGGTGTCAGATTTGAATTATTTTTTTTAGGGTTCTTCATTATATATTAAAATAATGACGAAACTTTTGGTTGGTTAGAATATATTAATAAGTTTTTAATTTATATGTACTTAAAATGCGGAAGAAATTAGTGATATGTCAGCTCTTTCAAGTTATGACAAGGAATGAAAAAAAGAGAGCTTCAACTTAACTAGAGCAAAATATACGTGGTTAAAACAAAATAATTTTGCCAACAATCCTCAACACGCCCCTCAACGTGGATATCACACTACAAATAAAATTCAATTTACTTTCACTAATTTAACAAAGTTCTTGGTTAAGGTATACGCTATCATCGTTGGTGGGACAGTACTAAAACGTAATTTTATTGTTCTGGCTAATAAGTCTGATGTTTGCTTCTTTTGTGAAATAGTGAATTCGTTGCTAGCTTCTGTGCACCCTGACTAACTACGTAAAGCTCAATTGGATCACTGTTCAAGTAGTTCAACTCCATTAAAAATTCTCGCAGGTATACAGTTTATTTTGCAGCGTCGGACGGTGTCACTTGCTCCGTGCTGCTAAGTGCAATAGATCTCTGCTACCTTGACCCCCATGTTATGCATCTCTTGTGCAGAATTTCCGATCAGTTGCATCGCCTGCCCAGTCTGCATCTAGGTATCGGATCTGATGACGTCTGTTATACACCAATTTGTATTCCGCCGTGGTTTTGAGGTAACGAAAGATATGTTTTACTGCCTGTAAATGCTCCTAATCTGGATTCGAATTAAATTGCGCCATTTTTGAGACGGATACATCCGGCCTTGTAGTTATGACCAAATACATTAGAGCTGCAATCATTGACTAATACTGCAGTGGCTCCACTGTGTTCCAGTTGCTTTTTCGCTGCACCGAATGCCTTGGTTCCAGTGGAATATATACCAGATTACAATCATCCATACCGAATTGACGCAACATGTTCTTGATGTACGGCGTCTTACATACTTTTATATCACACGTTTTACCACATCGATCTATTTCAATACCCAAGAAATGATTTTAAATTCCCTTCTTAGATACATCGAACTTTTCGCACAGTTGTCTGTTCACGACTCATACAATTCACTTATCTTTACAGCCCATTATCAGATCGTCCACGTATACCACCACCAATACTAAGTTTCCATTCTCTTAGCTTAGTAGACACGGATCACCATCACAGTTCGCAGAATTATTGGTCTGATTGATTGTTGTTGCACATCTTCACTTGAAATATCTTTAACTCTGGCCTGTTCTTTTCGCTCCTCGGACTGAATGCTTCCATCAGTGGAGTCCAAGCTGTCACAATATGGTCGTTCGACTCTTCCATTATCACCGTTACTATATCATAATATATGAGTTTGGTTTGTTTTCATTTGAATATTTTGCATAAAAGTTTCCATGAATAATGGGAAACAACTTGTCACCCAGTTCAGAGCCCCTTGCTCTGGGGAGGGTAGACACAACCGGAGGTAGCCACTTATATGAATGCCTCCGTTCAAAGAGACGTTAACGTTGAGCCATTCATCCTGAGGGCACGGTTCGGATAGCACCCAGGATTACTGGTTTCATCGAGCTGTCCTCTCTCGATCCGCCATATTCAGTTTTATCAGGGACACTTCGAGCAGGTTGTCTTCGCCACCACTGGCATTGTGGCTGAACGAGGGGTGCATCCCAGTAGATCTCCAAGAGTGTTCCTCTTCAGCTCTCGTAGAATATGCTTCTGACTCCAGGGCTAGGGCTAGCGCTGCAGCTATATGGTGGGTTGGGGGAGATGACGGATGAGCTAAATGGGTCGTTCAAACGAGCATAAACACGCTCCTCGCTAAACTTCTATATTTCATATCAGCGTATTGCGCTCTCCCACTCACCCAGTGCGCTCTCCTGTTCAGCGCATGCGCTCTCAAAGTGTGCCTGCACTTGCACCAACACCTGATCTGCCTCAGTCGCTTTCCCAGCAGCGTCCGGTAATCGCGCAAGTGAGTGAGTACAGTATGTTACCTTCTCTCCCCAATGCAAGGTCGGATGTTCTCGGCATGACTGCCGATAGCGGTTTGACGACGAATGTGGCTCGCTCAACACCTTTGCCTGCAAAGCAGAGACAAGCGAGCGGATGTAGCATGTCCCACAACGGCGAGCGGCCGGGCAGCGGCCTTCATGCGACTGCCACTCCACAGCGTTCAATTGCGACTGCACTTAACAATGCAAGTGCAAGTACACACAGTTCGCACCCAAACCAGAACCAATGTCCAAAAGTATCTCTGGCACTCTCTGCGCATGCGCCCTCTTGGAGTGCTCAATGTTCAACACCCAGCCCAACGGCGTCCATAACTAAAGAGTGCAAACAGGGTCCATCCACGTCTCTCTCTCGCACTCGTCCGATCGTGCTAGAACAAATTCGCCAACAGTGGCTGAGCGCACTGAAAATGCACTCACACCAACCATCAATGCAAACCACTCAACCAAATGAAGTCAAAGAAGCACTACATGAAGCAGGGTTTGCTGCCCGCTCTATTATAAATATAATAAATCGCAACAGAATCCTTCAGCCATTGTTTCGCGTAGAATTGGAGCCTGAAACCCAAAACCCTAAAAAAGGAGAAGTGCATGGTATTTATAATCTCCGCTATCTTATGCATCGCAGAATCACTGTGGAGGAGCCTCTCAAACGAAACGGCCCAGTTCAATGTTCTAATTGCCAAGTATTTGGGCATACAAGGTCCTACTGCACTCTTCGTAGTGTATGTGTTGCCTGTGGTGATTTACACCCCACATCAGAATGTACGAAGACTAAAACTGATAGAGCTACTGGAAAGTGCAGTAATTGTGGTGGTAACTATACTGCCAACTACAGAGGTTGCCCTGTATACCAGGAAATTAAGAACAATGACCCTCAGTTAAAGAATAAGCGCACTCAGCCTAGTCCAAATATACCTCCCATTGCACAACCACAGAAGTCAATTCCATACCCCGATACAGGGACGACGTATCCATTGGTACTTAAGTTAGGGAAGGATCAGCAGTCCGGGACTGGTTCAAATCTGCATAATTTTGAAGGAATGATAGCAACGCTCACACAATGTATGCCGCTGTTCATGACCTCCATACAAACAATGATTGAAGAAATGATGAGAAACCAAAACCAGCTCATGCAGCTTCTGCTATCTCCGAAATGAACGTACTTAAAATCTGTCAATGGAATGCAAACGGTGTAAGCCAGCACAAGTCAGAAAACAATAAATTTTTACTCACTAATGAAATCCACATACTTCTTATATCCGAAACCCATCTAACCGAAAAACACAATTTTTACATACCGGGATATAAATTCTATGATACAAAGCATCTCGCTGGCAAAGCCTATGGTGGCACTGGAATCCTAATCAAACAAAAAATAAAACACTTCGTTATGGAAGAATACAATAAGGAGTACCTGCAAGCAACATCAATTTGTCTGGACGGATGGGAGGATAACTTAACAATATCCGCTGTGTACTGCCCACCTAGATTTAAAATAACAAGTAACCAGTTCTCAGATTTTTTCTCTACACTTGGAACAAGTTTTCTAGCTGCTGGCGAATACAATGCCAACAAACTTACTGGGGCTCACGGCTAGCAACACCAAAAGGAAAAAAATTATATAACTTCAAGCTTTCTGACACCAAGATTGATATTATCTCTTCAGGACAACCATCGAACTGGCCGAAAGAACCACGTAAGATACCTGACTTTATTGATTTTGGAGTTGCTAGAAACCTGAAACGAGAGCAACTCAAAGTAGAACACCTTAACGACCTCTCTTCAGATCACTCTCCTATTATAATACATCTGAACAAAAAGTTACGCCCTACCTACGAATTCACACCCACTAAAACTAACTGGCTGAAATACAGAAAATACATCAGTAGTCATCTCAGCGTAAACCCACTCAAAACTAATGAGGACATTGAAACATTTCTGGAACAATTTACCTCGACCCTAAGATTAGCTGTGCGCCACTCTGCGGACAAGCGTGACAACAACTGCAACAGCATCCGGCGCCCACAAACCTCAACCCAAATCGATATTCTCCTTACTGAAAAAAGGAGGACGCGTCGTGAATGGCAAAAATCCAGGTCCGCTTTCCTAAAACGGAAGTTATCTATTGCCAGTGTAAATTTGAGAAAAGCCTTGCGTCTAGAATCAGATCGTTGCCTAGACCAATATATCCAAAACATTTCTCCGACTGACGTCACCAATTACTCTCTGTGGAAAGCTGTCAGAGTAATTAGAGCACCTACACGCGGAATTCCACCGATTCGGACAATAAACGGAACCTGGGCAAGAAGCGATGATGAAAAGTCTACTGTTTTCGCCGAACACTTAAGAGATGTTTTTACCCCCAACCCACCTCGCAATACCAATAACCTAATGCTAACCCCCACGCCAGATACAACATGCTCGCATATTAAATTAAAAACAAAAGAAGTAAGTAATGCGATTAGTAATCTTGCTCTTAACAAAGCTCCAGGACACGACCTCATTACTGGAAAAATGATCAAGGAGTTACCCCAAATGGCCATCATCTTACTTACTTCACTATTTAATGGCTTGTTGCGCTTGGGATACTTTCCTAATGCCTGGAAAGTTTCAGTAATTACAATGATCACGAAACCAGGAGAAGACCCCGCCCAATCGTCATCATATAGACCGATTAGCCTCCTGCCTATCTTAGCAAACATCCTAGAAAGGCTTTTTCTTGCAAAACTAATGCCGCATATAAACGAAAAACGCACTATTCCCACTCACCAATTTGGCTTTCGCGAACACAATAGTACAATAGAGCAGGTTTATCGAATAGTGATCGAGGTAAAAAACGCATTCGACAAAAAGCAATATTGTTCAGCCATCTTTTTAGATGTGGCGCAGGCATTTGACAAGGTCAGGCACGAGGGGCTTATTTACAAAAAAAAAAAATGTTACCCACAAAAGTACACGACATATTGGAAGCGTATCTGAGGGGCAGAAAGTTCAAGGTAAGGTACAAAAATGCTTACTCTAAATGCTTTGACATCAAAGCTGGCGTACCACAAGGATGCGTGCTAGGTCCGGTGTATCAACACGCCCCTCAACGTGGATATCACATTACAAATAAAATTCAATTTAATTTCACTAATTTAACAAAGTTATTGTGCTCTACCTTTGGCAAATTCTTGGTTAAGGTATACGCTATCATCGTTGGTGGGACAGTACTAAAACGTAATTTTATTGTTCTGGATAATAACTCTGATGTGATGGTTCGTGATATCCAGATGTTTGCTTCTTTTGTGAAATAGTGAATTCGTTGCTAGCTTCTGTGCACCCTGACTAACTACGTAAAGCTCAATTGGGTCACTGTTCAAGTAGTTCAACTCCATTAAAAGTTCTCGCAGGTATACAGTTTATTTTGCAGCGTCGGACGGTGCCACTTGCTCCGTGCTGGTAAGTGCAATAGATCTCTGCTTCCTTGACCCCCATGTTATGCATATTGTTGTGAGTTAGAACCAAGCTACCTACGAGTAGTTGACTCACAGCATCGACTCCTAATCGATGCCACTCTCTGTGGGATTAGCATGTGCTAAAATTATTTAACAGTAAAACATACTTTTAGGGCCCAAGTATTTTAAGCTTAAATGGTTTGTGTAATGTTATTATGTAAACTTTTAGGGAATTACAGTTCCGCAGTCGAGTCGACGAGGGCAGCGTAATGCACTGTCGCCACTTTTGAAGTAGGTCAGTTGGCTTGACCAACTGACACCAATTAGCAGGTGCGGAACTGGAACACCAGAAAGGTCAGTTCACAGACTAAGATGAGTATTAAGAAATAGTATATAAGAATTAGTATTTGTAAGAAATAAACTCTTGTGATATTGATTCTTAAACAACAAGTGTCTGTGAGTTTTCATTTGGACAAAGTGATTTAGGGTTTCAGATACACGCGCGCCCAGGACGAGTTTACGAAAAGAAGTCCCACGACGAGCAGCAAGGACACCGACAACATTTTGGCGCAGCCGGTCTTAAGGACCTACAGGAAGAATCCCTGGGCGAGGAACCTGAAGCAGGGAAGCATCCTGCAACGAAAGTCAAAGGATCCAAAGGACAGAGCACCTTAAGAGAAAGATGTCATCGAAATGGTGAGTAGAGTGTATTATAGCGTAATCTAAGTAGATACTTCTGCGACCCTGAAGGCGCCGTTGCGCTGGTCAAAGAAGTTGCAACATACAGGCGCATTTGCGCTGTTGCCCGCAGCTTGGAATGGCAACCATAAACCGTCGGTATGATCGGACGGTCTATGTATGTTCATCCTAGCTGTGAGGATTTTTTTTGTAGGGGTTTAGTGTTTGTTTGTCGTTAGGGATATATTTGGATACACATTTTTTCACTTTTTCACACAATTAAATACCATGAGCTTATGGTATTAGGAAGAATATAAATGTTTTTACGTTACGGAATTATTTTTGAATATGGATTCGAGTTTCCGGGAATGAATCAAGACACTTTTACAGGGCTGTCAGAGCCGCAGGTAGCTCAAGGGGACTAACACGTACTTAGGTACATGCCGTAATTGAGTTTCTGATGGAAGCCTGATCTATCACCTCAACGTGGTGACGGCTGGAAACAGAGGTGCGTTGGGGGACTGGTGACGTGCTATATCTAATGGCACACATCAGTCTCTTAATGCATAACTGGCTAAGATAGACAGACTCCTAATCCAAGGTGGAACAGCATATGCCGAGGGATGCGTGGCTAATGGGGTGATTAGTCTCGAATATGCGAACTCCGGATACCTGGTGCCCTCCGGTTTTAATTAAATGCCTTCCCATGGTACAAGGGCTATGACATGGGTGACCTTTATTTCCGAATACTCGTGGGATTTCATATGGATCTAACAAAAAAAAATAATTAAAAATAAACGATGAATCTGCTGATGGGCAATCATCGCCGATCATTGCGACCGAGCCAGCTGTAGGGCTGGAGAACCTAACTTCGGTTGCGTGCAGAGTTGTTGGACATGCACCTAAGCCAATTACAACAACATCTACGTTGGTAGGTGTTGTTGACCAACTATGCCCCGCATCAACATTTACTGTGTTGATTGCAGGAGCAAAGAATGAAACCTTTCGCGTTTCGATGCCACCACCACAGAATCCGGAATCGGACCATGAGTCAATGGACTCTTCTGACACTGATACACTGTGTGGTGACAACAACAGTGTGACCTCAGAGAAATCTGAGTGCACGGTTATTGGTTCAGACCTAAGCAATCTGAACTTAAAAGGGGACTTCATAAAAATGACGTCGGCAGAGAAGAGGACCTTCAAGCAAGCGATTTTCACTCTAGAGAAAAGGCTCTAGAGATTGCTAAAAGGAGGTCCACGGCCAAAAGGGCTCGCTCAGTAGAGTCACCAACAGAAACGCCATATGTCAAAAAGACCAAAACGTCACCTTATGTAGGTAAGCCAACGTTCAGTCAGGTGGCCAGTATTATTCGGCTGGGAATTGTTCCGACCGATTTAGTAAGGGCACCATTCTCAAAAGAAAAGTTGGTTCTTATCCAGGAGACCGTTATTGACGTGATGATAGAGGTCAGCGACAATAACGAAAAGCCAGTATTTGAGGGCCTAGCATACAGAAACGGATGGTTACTGTTCATATGCTCAAACGAGAATACGGCAACTTGGATGAGAAAACACATCGGCCTGATAAAAGGGAAATGTTGTTTGGAGATGACACTCGTTGAGGAAGCAAATTTTCCAAAAACATATGTGGTCAGATTCTACTTCCCACAAAGCACCGAACTC